>OZ005648.1:121296484-121618984 GCA_963930645.1 Salticus scenicus | reverse complement strand
CTCTTCACTAAGAATGGAATTTTTTTAAATTTTCTGCCATTTAAATGTGATTTGTTTAATAGTTGCTACACTGTAGTTAAAGAAATTATGCTGCTAAACACTTTTTCTGATTCTCTTTTATGTTCTAAATGTTCTACAAACCGATTTTATAAGGAATAGCTTTTTAACTTATTGTCATCTCGCTTGGATGAGCAACATGGCCGCTTAAAACCGAATTTCCGGTTGAAACGGCTAAAAAATGTTATATCTTGTTAAAAACCCTTTTACCAATATTTCGTTAACATTTAATTAATTTGCCATCTCACGTATTAAAATATTTTTTGATTTTCCTTCAAAAATTATTCCTTTTTGTGGCATCGTTAACTGTCTTATTCTTACCATTTTCGAAATAATGTCTAAAATTACAATTTTCCTGACAATTGCATTTTGTTTTTAACACTGGACTCAAAGCTAAAGTGTATGTGGAGGACGACATAATAAAATCTGTTCGAAAATTTGCATTTTAAACGATAAAATTGGAGGTTGTAGAAGGCGAAAAGAAAAATATCCAAGTGCGGCTTTTTTTTTTTCTTTTTTTTGTCGCTTAGTGTACATGAATAGTTTCCAAACCGTGGCCCTCAGCATTTAAAAGTAGCATCATTTCAACGACGAAAAAAACTTTGGAACTAGGTTATTATACATAATCTCCTCAAGCACAATACAAATAAAAAGTTATTATTTTTCAGTTTTCTAGAATCGTATTCAAAAAGGCTGGAATCTGTACTCTACAAGAGCATTCTGATAATATACCATTTTTCTTAGGTTGATAAATCATCTTTCTGGGATCAAAATTTACTCACTTAAAAGAACTACTCACTGCTTAAGAAATACAAAAAACATAATTATATATATATATATATTTCTTTTTTCTTTTTTTCTAATTTTTAATATGTATATTTAATAATAATAATAAAAACTTATAATAATAGCCCAAGTCATTATGCCTTTACTTTTGTTTGTTTAAAAAATTACTATTTTAAATCTTGTTAATCACAGAAAATAAAGTATTTAAAA
This sequence comes from Salticus scenicus, assembly GCA_963930645.1. Taxonomy (NCBI): domain Eukaryota; kingdom Metazoa; phylum Arthropoda; class Arachnida; order Araneae; family Salticidae; genus Salticus; species Salticus scenicus. The sequence goes on along the minus strand of OZ005648.1, from coordinate 121,617,931 downwards.
AAAAAAATAAAAAAAAATGGCAGAAAAGAAATTATCAGAAAACTTTCAGCCTATTACTGTCGGCAGCAAAATTATTCGAGCGCTAGCAATAATTCTTATATAAAAAGTACACTTAGTACTGCTTTATTAAATAAATCCTTGTCGAGTCATGTTTTTAGGCAGTCTAAGAACATAATTCAACAAGGATTTATTTAATAAAACAGTATTAAGCGTACTTTTTTCATATAGGAATTGTTGCTAGCGCTCGAATAATTTTGCTGCCAATAGTATATACTTTTATGAATCTACTCAGCTCGCTCGGTAATTATTAATGTTCACTTCATTCAAAAGTTAATTTTTTAAATATTGAATTATAGACCAAACAGATTTTCAGGGGATAACTTATTAAATAAATAAAATTCAAGGTTGTCAAAAAGAAAAGCAGAATTTTTAAAAGAAATTTTTAGATTAAATTTCATTTTTTCAAATATATTACATTTATATTTGAATCATGATATCTTTATTTTAAAATTTTATATTTAACTTTAAAGTGCAATAGATAGTACATATATCAATCACTGATTGATCACAAGTCTTCTTTTGTAAATTAATTATATTGAGAATGAAAAGCAAAGCAATTGTATGTTTTTGTCAGACTTCTTATTTAATCAAATTTCATTACATAAATGTATAGTTCGATAATGTACTACCTATTGTATCACTGTATTTCATTGGAGCTATTTGAAATACCACAGTACCCAAAAATTTAAACCATTTTTGGATTGCAATTTAAGAAGTGATTATGTGTAGGGGGGGGGGGGCTTACTTTCATTTGCCCAGGGGCCCGTAATTCTTGTCACCGGCCCTGCTCATAGACGAAGGCGATCGAAAAAATGAAAGATTACATAAATCACGTATGATGTTGCCTGGCACAGTAAAGAATGTGAAGCAGGGGCGTCGACTTTAAAAAAATGCTGTCGGTGCTCTGCTCAGGAACAAAGCTTGAGCGGGGGATGTACAGTCCCCTCCCCACCAATGTTTTTAAAAATATGGCGGCATATGAGATTTCTTTTCTATGTGCTGATTTGCACCTGAAAGAGGTGGATCATAATTTTCTTAATAATGTTATCTGTGAAAAACGCTAAGATTCATGTAACACTGGCCTTCTCTGTCGACCAGCTGATTCACCGGCTAAGAAAAAATGTTGCATTAAAAAGTATGACAGTAGCAAATTCTCGCTCTGTGAGGGGCTGCGGCGCCTTCGTCCTGCTTCAGACACTTACAACAGCCTTTTTGCTTACCGTACAAACTACAAAGTACCCTTGAAAATTCTGACCGTATTTACGACTTAAAAAAAAAAAAAAAAAAAAAAAAAAAAAATCTGACCATAACAAATTCACGTACGGTTCAAATGGCAATTTTCCCGGTCTCAGACACTTACAACAGCATATTTATTTATGCAAATGATTTTTGAAATTTCTAATATTGGCGAATTACTGCAATGTAGCGACTGCGGCGCCCTTCTCCCTTTTCAGACACCTACAACTGTTTCGAAAGTAAAAAGGGGATCTTTCTACGTAGTCTAAGCTCGTATGTATACGTGTTTTAGAGAAAAACATGGAAAACTCCAAATGACTAGATCGGTGAGTGCTATCTGGGATCGAACCCGGCGCTTCTCGGTGAATTTTAAAAAGCCAAATTGCTTTGTGCCACTGTGAAAATCCGCTCTGTAAAATCTAGTTATTGAAAATTTTAATGAATGGCAATAAATTGCTTTCAGCTGTATCTTTAAATACTTGACAAAACACTTTATCCTAATTTCATTGTAAGAAATCCAAGAAAATGTATTTTCCCTTTTACTTTGAAATTTCCTTCTGGAGGATCCTTTTTTGAACCCTGTTCATTTAAACGGCTTTGAATAAGAATTATTTTTATTCGGTGATGTTGATAATCTTATTTAAAAAAAAAAAAAAGAAAAAAGAAAGAAAGAAATTTATCCATCTTTTTAAAGCATGTAAGAATAAATTAGCACGATATTTAGGATGTTAAGCACTGTTAAATAACCTACTGATTGTATGACTGATTCTAAACTATAAAAGAAAATCTGAAAGTCGATATTTTCTAAATTAATCTGTTTAGTCTGACATTTCCATTATTCCTAGCCAAACAGAAAAAAACCAGTTAGAATTCTTTAAATAATCCTCATTGTGATTCCCTATCGTTAATAACATTGAAAGTCCTCCTATCCTTCTGAAATTGGCGACAGGACTTCGCTTTCTACTTTATGGTAAAACCAGATGTTTACAAACACATGTTTACTATTCATTTAAACGTATATTGCCTGTAAAGAATAGTTACCTTGAAAAGTTAACTGAAAAGGGGAAAAATACAAAGAGAAAGAGTGATTAAAAAATAAATCGCAAGTGTGCCTACCACTTTAAGCTGGTGTTATAATTTCTTTAACATAACTAAATAAATTATTTGAAGGAGAAAGCTAAAATATTTAATAGGTTATATTTAATAGCATTATTTAAATATTGATTTTAAAATTCTTATTGTAACTTTTAGAAAGTTAAAATTTACGATACTTATTCTTAAACTTTAAAGTGTAATTTTTATATCAGCACCATAAGATTATAATTTTAAAAGATGTGAAAGAAAACCTAAATTAAACATTAGAAAAACAAAATTTTAAATATTATACTTCCTTCAAGACATTTTCATTGAATTTTAATGCATAGAGGAATTTTAACCATATATATTCCTTTAAAAATAGTTGGTAATATTAATAATTTTGTTATCTCCGATTTTTACACTTATTGTCATGGCAAAACTTGGGATTTCATTTTTAATATATGAAGTATACTTAAATTTTGTATATTGAAATTTCATGAAATTTATCCCTCCTCCCTCCAACCAAAAGAGAATTGGTTAAAGCAAAGGGTTTTAAACCGATTAAGGGCAATGCGAAATATTCAAACAAGGGTGTTTTAAACTTTATGCCGTGAAAAGATTTTAGTTGCACATCATTCGTCAAATTTTGACGGGTATTAACTAGTAATAATTAAAACTATTACGACGTTAGTTTTATATTTAAAAAAATAATAAAGAATAAATAAAAAATAAATCATGTTATAAGTTTCATTTTTCAATACTTTTTATTCGCATGAGTAAAGAAATATTTCTTTTTATGTAAAAAATAAATGAATAAATAAATAAACATTAAGTAAAAATCGTCAACATTCAATTTTATTATCATCAGCTTGAAAATTTAATTTAAATAAATAATATTTAAGAAAAAAAAAAAAGAGAAAAATTGCATGAAATGTAATTTTTTAAAAGTTCTAATAGGAATATCGAAAATATATGTTGCAAATATGCACGAAATTCTTTTTATAGAAGAGAATTTCTAAACTAAACGTGCCATAGTTTGTACTGTATGTCAAACACAGACAGGCAAATTATTTCTTCTATTAATATAGTACCTTTTCGAAATTTGAAATTTAGCACTGAAATAGCTCAAACATTCCGCGCTAATGGCTTTACTTACGCAATAGAGATATTCATCTTAGTACATCGCGAAAATGGGGGAAAAAAAGTTATAAATAGCAATAGAAATAAACATAAGAATTAACATATAAATAAGTAAAATGTCGTCATGGAAATGTCAGTAAAATGTCGTTCCTTTAGCAATGCTGTATCTTATCTATTTACCTACACATTAATTTTTAATTCATATAATTTAAATTTTTCTACATTTCGAAATTCCTTCTTTTTAGGAACTTTTCTTTAGAATATGCCTAAAAAAGTCACAATTTTATAAACAGTTATTAATATTGCCTCACAAACACATAAACTAATATACTATTTGTTGATTTTTTTCTATATCAATCCATTTTTAGCTAAAATTTGTTCATCCGTGCGAAGCCGGACGGGTCCGCTAGTAATTATGAATTCATTTATGTAATACATAAAAATCTATTATTAATTGCATTAAATCAAATATGATTCAAAAATTAGTTTATATTTTCTTAAGTATTGTAATTACCGTTTTTTTAATTAGTAAACAACATAATTTTAAATTAACATCATCGTAACAGTATTTTATTAAGATTGTTAATGAATTTATTCAACATTACAGTGAAATAATTTTTTGAGCGACCATAAAACTAGTTTAGTTCGCTCTTACATTTGCTCTGTATAATGAATTTGAAATGAATATGAAATGTTATATGAAACATTTATTAAGTTTTCATTCATATTGCTCTAAGTGCTATCATCTCTCTATGTTTAAAAAAAATTCCATATGTGATTGTTTGTTGAATAGTTCTTATTATTCTTCCTGGTTTTGATCATTTTAATGACGAATTATTATACATTAAGTAACTAAGCTACTTAATATGTAAGTTACATTGTTTGTAAGTTTAATTTGTTGTAAGAATACAAATTTCCTATATAGCACAAAATAATAATAATGATAGTAATAATAATTGTCTAAGATTTAAGTGTTTAAGGAATATTATGAATATTTTTCTTTTTTCTGAAGTATCTCAAAGTATTGAAAATAATTAAATAAAATGAAATGAAATATGAGAGAAATTAAAATACAAATTATAAATCAATGATGAAGATTGTGATATATATTTTATACAGATGTAACTTCCCCTCTAACATTCCATACACACCGTAGGACATATTTCTTATAATAGCTAATTCCTATCTGTTTCTTATTTTTCAAGTTTAGCTATGTAACAAATTTCATCTTTAATTCAATAATAAACTATAATATAAATTGTTGAGAGTTTTAATATAAAAATACATAATAACAAGATAGATTTTAATATAAAATGTTATTCATTAAAAAAAAAAAAAAAAAAAAAAAAAAACAGTTGATTTTAAAGAAGAAGAAAAAACTGGGCAATTTTTACCGTTAATATAACTTTGTGCCCCTCAGAAATTTTGTGCGCAAGGAATAAGTCTTGGGTTTCCATGCGATAGCCTTGGGTTCCTGAGCCCCGTTGGCTGTGCATTTTAGTTAAAATAATTTAAAAAAAAAATTAAAGCAAATGTATTGTTTACTTGTATGTTAATGTCGGCATATAGCATTAATTTTGTTCTAAAGAAAAGGTTGTTGATATTGTACATTTATAATTACATAATTAATAAATATTTTTCGAATTTGAGTGGGAAAAACAAAATTTCCTGAGCAGTTTAATAAATTGCTTAATTAGAATGTTTGCTCAAACTGTTTGTTAAATATTTATTGAATTCTATCTTGTGCTAAAATTTTCTACAAATCCTAGATATTTTCGAGGAAAAAAACAGTTTTAAATGCAATATTTTTTCAAAAATTCAATATTTATGCATAATTCAATTCGAAATCATTAAGAAAATTTCAGAAAATTAAAACTGAAAATTTCAGAATATTATTTTATCAAAATTTTTGAATGAAAATAGAAATCTCTAAATTATTTTATCCCTAATTTTAAAAATATTTTCAAAAGTACTTATAGGAAACATCAATCAAGTATTTCATTGAAAGATTTACAATTTCAGCAAAGGTAGATTTGAAAACTAGGAAAATGTAGTTTTAATTGCATGTAACAATAATAATAATAATAATAATAATAATAACATTTAATCATTTCTGAAAATTAAACTTCTTTTTAACGATAGTTTTTTAATGACTGTAACGATTGAACTGTATCTACAAAACATAAGCGTAGGAAAGGGAGGGTGGGGCGGTCGCTGAGGGGAGTCAACCCCCCCCCATTAGTTATTACAAAATTTTCCTATAATCCCCCCCCCCCAAAAAAAAAATAAATAAATAAATAAATAAATAATAATAATAATAATAATAATAATAATAAAATATATATCACCCATTTAAAACCAAAATTAGAGTTTTATAAATGTTCATAATTGCTACTATTTTATTGTTAATACGAATAATCATTAAATATTAATTAACATTTAATTATTAATTGATTTTTTAGAATAATTTTGTGTCATTTTTAAAATGAAATTTTTTGAAGTTCTCCCATAATTTTTGAATTGCTAAGTGTATGTGATATATATATATATATATATTTTTTTTTTTTCAGCTCTGGCTCAAAATCTAATATGTAAAATTTTATAATGTACCTTGACATATACTGATGTCAGTTGGTTTTCTGTGAAAATCGTCTAACATGTGCCGTTGTAATGCTACGATTTCTCACATTTTTGGAAGGCTATAGCTAAGCTTTTGATTGTGCATAGCTTCGAAAACTTGATATTTGAAACAGTGGTGTAGCGAGAGGGGGGGGGGGGCAAGGGGGGTTATCATGCCCCGGGCGCCTCTTGCAGAGGGGCGCCAAATGATCTTCAAGACAAACAAGTTTTCTCGTAAAATTTCATTTTTGTTTTGATCGATTTCTCGGAAATATACTTTAAATTAATATGTAATATAATTAAATGTTTGCGTTCTTGATTTGCCCGATAAAATATGTTATAAATAATATTTGAACACAGCTCGAATCATTAAAATGAAGAACGAAAAGGAAAATATAGTTTTACAAAGATATATATTCGTAAAAGGATTTCTGTTTTTAAAGAAAATAATCTAAATTGTTGGGGAAAAACCACTGCTCGTAAAACTCATCAATCAAGAAAGATCTATGAAAAGGACGGTATGTATCTTCCGATTTGGGGATCGACTTCCTTGGAAGTTTCAGGTTTCAGATAGCACTTGTTAAACATGTATATTCTGAGAAACTTCTAATTGGAAGACTATAAAAGAGTATCCACAAGAGCTATTATTGACTGGATATTGATAAATTGAATAGAAATAAAGGCGATATATATTTTTGAGATTTTACATGGGTGGTCTTAAAAAAAAATGCAAAACTGTTCTAAAAGTATAAAATAGAATCTTTGAGCGAAATAAAAATAAAACACTAATTTTGAGATACAATATTTTTAAAAATCGGGTGCTCTAAAAGAAGAAATGAATAAACTAAATTAGTTTAATAAGAGAATCACTTTTTTCACTTTATAAATAAAAACTTTAAAAATTTTATATTGCGTGAAAGGCATTTTTATAATAAAAGGCAGTTTAAAGAAATTGGTCGAACTCAACAAAGATTTATATCATCGGGGTTAATACGACTGGCCTAGTATGATCTGTAATCATTTAAATGTCATGAAATGAAAGACGAAACTAGAAACACAAACCCATTTGTAACTTTGACACTAATACAAATATAAAAATTAAAAACTCTGTCAAAGACAGAATTGAGATTAAGTGCGGAGGACTATTAATTTTAATCTGTAAAATTTTTAATTTTTAATTACTTTTTATCTCATCTTTTGACCGTAAAACTGGACCACATACTTTTTAAAATGACTGAAATGAAGTAAAGCGAAGGCGAAGTGTTGCCATCCAAATTTCATACTTTAGTTAATTAAAAAAAAAAAAAAAAAAAAATCTAATTGTCGTGTCAAAAAAACTGTTTGCACACCTGGATTCACAAAAATCGCCCCTTTCATTGGGTACCGAATTTGTAAGGACAGGACTGATATTTCTAATTTATTTTTACTTTTTTGGTGTTTTACAAGACTGGTATACAATAACTGGCAACGATGCAACGTTTTAATCCAGTTTGAAACTAATAGTCCTTCATCCTAAAAAGTGTACTGAACATTTGTGCAGACTGAATTTTATTTTTATCGATTAAAAAAAAAAAAAAAAAAAAAACATAAACTCATGTTTTTTTTTTTTTTTTTTTTTTATTATTAAGGAAAAAATGTTTGAGTCATAGAAATATGCTTAATAAATGACTTTTCCCCCTTCTTTTGGCTCTTCAAATTTCGAATGTTATTCTGTAGAAGATAGTTTGATAACAAATTGAGAATCTTTAAAAATAAAAACGAAAGGAAATTCCTTGCTTTTAAATATTTATTACACCAAGTATAATTAAAAATAGTTAATTGCACAGATATTAACATATCTTTTATCAAGTACAGTAAAATGCAAACTTCTTTATAGTTCAGCAAATTTTTAAAAATATTAAATTAATACATTTTCAAGCCGATAAAAGGGCCGTACATTCATTATTTACATTTTTTTGCTATTTGGTGTTAATTATTTGCCAGAGGTATAGGTATTAAGTGCATGTTTAGTTTACAGTTTTGATATTCTGAGTTACGTGGAAAATATAATCAAGAATTTTTTTATTTCTACAAATCTCCATGTATTTATGCTTTAAGGTAAAAGTCATAGGGAAAATTTATCAATGGAAACTTACTGAATAAAGTGTTCCTTTCCAGTAGGGGGGGGGGGCACCGAAGCGGGAGAGCCATCCCTACCGTGGAGGATCAAAATTGTGATGGCATGCCTCCGGACCACCTCTAGGGGTGTGTCCCAGACCGTCGCCAATTGTCCATCTGCGCAGCACTAGTGCGACGTTAAACCCAACCATCCTTCCATCCAGTGGTAGAAATATTCTGCTCTCAAAGTTGATAGCATAGCTGCCAACATCCTAATTAATTTTCTGTACTGCTGTTAGTACTCATCTTTTTTTCACATCAACGATCTTAGAGGGTTTTTTTTTTTTTTTATGTAATCATAATTACATTTAGAGAGAATTACTCTAAAAATAAGCCAGTGCGAAAATAGCGGCTGATACTAACAGTGCTATGAAGATGTTGGTAAATTAAGATGTTGGCAACTATATGATAGACGGGAGGTCCCGAGTTCAGACCCAAATCGCACTCCTCGATCTAACCTAGCCATTCAGAATTTTTCGGGGTTTTCCCCGAAACTATCGTGAATATGGATTTTCTTATTTTTCCTTAACTACCTACATTTGGAGAGAATTACTCTAAAAATAAACCAGTGTGTAAAAAGCGGCGGACACTAATAGCATTACGGAATATTAACTAGAATGTTGGCATCTATGTGATACATGGCAGGTCTCGAATTCAAACCCAAGTCACACATATCGATCTAACTTAGCCATTCAGAAGTTTTCGTGGTTTCTCCTGAAATTAACGTGAATATGGATTTTCTTATTTAACCTTAATTATATTTGGAAAGGATTACTCTAAAAATAAAAGGGTGTGAAAAAAAAGTAGTATACTAATAGTACTACGGAATGTTATTAGGATATTGGCAGCTATGTCATACACGGCAGGTCTCGAGTTCAAACCCAAGTCACACACATCGATCTAATCTAGCCATTCAGACGTTTTCGTGGTTTTCTCCGAAATTAGCGTGAATATGGATTTCTTATTAATTCTTAATTATATTTGGAAAGGATTACTCTAAAAATAAAACGGTATGAAAAAAGTGGAGTATACTAATAGTACTACAGAATATTATTAGGATATTGGCAGCTATGTGATAGACGGAAGGTCCCGAGTTCAAACCCAAGTCACATTCTTCGATCTAATCCAGCCATTAAGAATTTTTCGTAGTTTTTCCCGAAACTAGCATGATTATGGATTTTCTTATTTAATTTTAATTATATTTTGAGAGAATTACTCAAAAATAAACCAGTGTGAAAAAAGCGGCGGATACTAATAGTACTACTGAATATTAATTATGATGTTGGTAACTATGTGGCAGACGGAAGGTCCCGAGTTCTAGTTCAAATCCAAGTCACACTCCTCGATCTAACCTAGCCATTCAGACTTTTTCGAGGTTTTCCCCGAAACTATCGTGAATATGGATTTTCTTATTTAATCTTAATTATATTTGGAAAGGATTACTCTAAAAATAAAACGGTGTAATGCGAAAAAAGTGGAGAATATTAATAGTACTACGGAATATTATTAGGATATTGGCAGCTATGTGATAGACGGATGGTCTCGAGTTCAAACCCAAGTCACACTCCTCGATCTAACCTAGCCATTCAGAATTTTTCGTGGTTTTCCCCGAAACTAGCATGAATATGGATTTACTTATTTAATCTTAATTATATTTGGAGAGAATTACTCTAAAAATAAACCAGTGTGAAAAAAGCGGCGGATACTAATAGTACTACGGAATTTTAATTAGGATGTTGGCAGTTATGTGACAGACGGGAGGTTCCAAATTCAAACCTAAGTCACGATAACAGGCACACACACAGACCAACCGCTAAAGACCTGTTTTTAGAATTTGGAGGCACCTCATATTGTGAAAATATCACAAAAACTTAATTTCCAAAATTTGATTTAAAAACTATGTGCTTCTCTACCACACTTCGTAAGTGAAAGTTAAAAGAAGAAAAAACATGTGTTATTCTACAAATACTAACTGCATTGAACTCAAAAATTTTAAAGTGGAATTCGGAAAATTAATAAGTAAATAAAATAAAAAATCATAGATAGGTGGGGGGAGGGGGGGGGGGCGCCGAAAAGGAATCCTGCCCCGGGCGCCAGTTATGCTTGCTACGCCACTGATTTGAAAGGGATATTATTATTATGAAATAACATGCTGATTCAATTAACTGAAATTCCGTGTACTAGAAATATGTCTGCTTCTATAGTTTATAAGTGCACAAAATTTAATATGTGAGATCACCATTATAAAAAGAAAACTCACCAAATCTGGGTGTGTATGAGTTTACGGGTGGCGCTGCTATAAATGACTTTCTGTGGCTTTGCATATGATTGAAATTCCACCAAATTGCATACGTGCAATTTTTATTGTAAAAAAAAAAAAAAAACCTTTATTTTTTATGCGTGTTTGTTGGTACGTGGCACTCTTAAGAATGATACAGAAGAAAGATTTGTTACGCACACAATATACTAGTTTTTTATATTATGTGTATTTAAAAAAAGTAATATCCTACAAAATTAATAAAGAATTTTTGTAATTTCTTTTTTCCTTACTTGGGCGTTTTTTTAATTATTTTTTATTTTTATCTCTATTATTTATTCTTTTATTTGAAACGTAATATTTGTTATAAGTAAATCGTTTATATTGCGAGTATTTTTAAATATTAGTTAACAAAATTTGTTTGAAATCAGCAAAAACTGATATAAAAACCATATTGTTTTACTTCTGATCTCCAGTTTCCCCAGCTATATCAAAACTACATTGCATTTATTTCTTAATTAGTAACAATTGAAGATATTTTTCTGGGAATAATTGATGATAATTTTTCGTAAAATGAAACTGAAGAGAAATAAAATTTTCGTTTGTCCCACCCCCTCCCGTAGATTTACAAAAATTCCAAATTACTGTGTTTTTCCTTAATAAGTTATATAAAATAAGAAGTTTCATTGAAATCAGTGAAAAGTTATATAAAAATCTTTTTGTGTGTGTGTCTTCCACTGCCAAAAAAGCCCTTCTTTACATATCTAAGGTATTTTTCTTTAATTATTATGAAATAATAATATATAATCTTCTTGAAATTGAAAAATAAAATACTTTTTTTTTTTTTTTTTTTGTCCTCTTCTCCTTCCACAAACCACTAAATATATAAGAACTCTATAAATCCCCCCCCCCCTTTTTTTTTTTGCTCGATAAAAATGCCAACGAAAACAATGGAAACCAGAAAAAAAGGCATTGGTGAAAATTGTAACACTAACTTCTAACAGTAACTTCGAATATCTGTGCAAATAAAGAGAGGTGAGTCTCTATGTTTATATGTGTGATTGACGTATGGGCTGGGCTTAAAAGAGTAGTTTTCAAATGAATACAACTAACTCACGACAGTCGTGTATATTTTGAAATTGAAGATAACATTTCCTCTTTGCTTTTAAGGTATGAAATACAAGTTCGCAATGATTTCTTTTAAAAAGAAATAAATATTTTTCTTTCTACAAATTAACTTTGGATGTAATTTAGTTGCTATATTTAGGGACGAAAACAGATATTACATTAAATTAATTTATTATAATTTTAATAAAACAGTGTAGTTTTATGATTTAAAAAAGTTTATTTTAGCTCCGCTTTAATGATTTTCAGTGCAAAATCACAATTATAAGGACAGCTCGAATCTTAGTAATTTTTTTTTCAGTTATTCTTTAAATTAATATTTTATGGGGTCTCTTTTTAGGGTGAAACAGTCAGACTTTCTCTCTGGTATATATATATATATATATATATATACACTTTTTTTTATTTTTTAATATTCAGTTTCAATACCATTTCATACAGCATAGATGATATTTTGAATACATTTAAACTATTTAAAATTGCTTTCCACTTCCATGCACTTTTCTATTATGATAAGTTAAAGTTTTTTCAACTTTTAGGCCACGGGAAAGGCAATAATACAGAACTTTCTTTCTTCAAACTATTTCCTATTGCTCTAGAAGTATAGAAAAAAATGTAAGTCTTGCTGAAAAAAATATTATTACCCCCTCAAAATCTAACAAAAATCTGAGAATTCCACGTTTAAAATTTGAGTATGAATTTTCCAATATAAAAATTTCGTAAGTTATTGGAAATTTGCGAATTTCTTAACATGGCAGAATAGAGTAAAATTTCGCATATACGTCAATCTTGAGGGATATTTTCATCATAAATATGTCAAACCACTTTCGAAATATTATTTAGGATACTGGCATGAATATCATAGAGTATGATTTTTCCAATGTAAAAAATTCGTAAGTTATTTGGAATTTACGATTTACTTAACATGGCAGAATAAGGCAAAATTGAGCATAAACTTTCATTTTGAGGATCATAAATACATTAGACAACTTCAAAATTACATTTATGATATTTGTTTGAACATGATTGAATACAAATATTCTAATAGGAAAATTTCGTAAATTATTCGTAATTTACGATTTTACCAACATAGCGAAATTGTAAATTTTTTATATAAATATGAATTTTCAGGGTTATTGCATTGGAAATAGTAGCATGAAAACTAAACAACGGAATTGACCCTGATAAAATAAATTAATAGATTATAATAAGTAAAATATATCGAAGTGAACGGTGGATATCCTATTAGGCGGGGATTTCATTCTGTCACTGTATGAAGCTTTGGTCAAATTCTTTTTTTTTTTACATGATTATAACATATCTCGCACTAGAAATTTATGAGAACATAAATATGATGGGGAACTGAGCAGAGTCCACCTATGCCAACTAGTTTCTTAGAAATTTATAACTTCTTCGATTCTATAATAGATTATTTCATAATAAACAAAATTCAATATGATGTCCTGCAAATGATGATGATGATGTTTTCTTCCTGCGTGAAAATATAGGACGGCGGTCCTAAAAAATTGATGAAACAATGATCTCATGTATGCCTATTAATTATATAGATAAATGGGGAAAAAAAAAAAAAAAAAAAAAAAAAAAACTATTTTGACATTAGCTTTATTCGAATTTTTTTATGACTCCGGTAATGAATTTATTTCCTTTTAAACCGGGAAAGTATTAAAAACTGTTTTGGGGGCAACATTATTTCTTTCTTTTTAAAAAAATTTAAAGTTAAAATGGGGTTTTATTTAATATCTTTAGAACTAAAGACCTTACTGCGACGTTAAATAGATATTTGTCGGATTGATAAGTATGCCAACATTTGTAGCGATGGATGGAACAGTTTACTTTTAACTAATTAAAACCTGGTATAACACGACGTTTATTTTATCAAAATAAAATCACGTTCCAGATTTTTTTTTGGAGTGGTCGTACCTCACACCGTTTGGGAGGCCTCTTGCTTATTATTATATGTAATATATATGTATGTATATATATATGTTATAAAAAGTGACCTTCCAATTTGTTAGAAAAGCAAAGTTTTTGATCAGTACATTTTGCCTGTTTTAACTTATACTTCAAAAACTTGGTCTTTAACATGTAAAGCTATACAGAACTTTCAAATAAACCAGAGAAGCATAGAGAGATGCATGTTAGGATTCACCCGAAGAGACAAAAAGAGAAACACTTGAATTAGGAAACAAACAAAAGTTATTGATGATATTTCTAGAGTCAAGAAGTTAAAATGGAGCTACGTTGGGTATCTTGCGAGAAGAAATGATGATAGATGGATCACCAAAGTTTTATTTTGGATGCCGAGAGATAAGAAAAGACCGAGGAAGAGACACTGTGTCGTTGGAGAGCTCGTTTAGAACGAGCAGAATGGAGAGGAACTACAGAAAATAGGGCAGTTTGGAATCACCTAAGAGAAGCCTTCATATTGCAGTAGATGATAAAGGCTGAAATTGATGTTTGATGATGATATAACGACGGAATAAATAATGTAACACATAATTGCTTCATTTGAATTTCAATAGCATTCATCACCATGCATTCTCAATTTCAAAGTAGTTTAATAAAATAAAACTGCAAAATGAATTTTAACTATTCGAAATATATACATACATTATTCTTAATTTAAACTCGTGTTTTATAAAAAAAAAAAAAAAAAAAAAAAAAAAAAAAGATGTATATGGTATTATTTGTTAGTTTTAAATTGCGAAAAAAATGTTTCCCACAAATTTAATTTCAGCCTATATTTATTAAACAGTTAAAAAATTTACTTTTGAGTACTGCATCGTTTGGCAAAATTTTATTAAATCTCGTTCGCTTTAGTAAAATATAGATAATCAAAAAATTTTATTTATTCTTTTGTTTTTAAATAAGCTATGGCTTGTTAATACTTTGCTTTCAGAAAGTGCGAAAATTATAAAAATTCAAGTACCACATTTTTTTTTTTTTTTTTTTTTATAAATCTCATTTGCTTAAGTGTCTTTCGGACTTCTGTGTTTCTTGCTACGTCATCAGTATTTCTGGTTCCACTATTTCGAATTTGATGACCAAGCCCTCATCATACTCTCCAGCTTTGCTTTTAGCCCCTGCTTACTACAGTTCTGTATTTGCTACGTCCTGGCTTGTAGGTGCGGTGTGTTGTACATTACGTCCTAGGTTGCCGATGTATAATAAGTCTTCATTTGGCGGTATTGTCTTCATTTGTCTTTATTTATGTCCTTGTTTGCATGTGTGTATTATGTCCTTACTTGGGGGGGTGTAATGGATCTTAATTTGCCGGTGTGTATCTCGTCTTCATTTGCCTGTGTGTAAAAGGTCTTGATTTGCCGGTGTGTATCACGTCTTCATTTGCCTGTGTATAAAAGGTCTTCATTTGCCTGTGTGTAACAGGTCTTGATTTGCCGGTGTGTATCACGTCTTCATTTGCCTGTGTGTAAAAGGTCTTGATTTGCCGGTGTGTATCACGTCTTCAATTGCCTGTGTGTAAAAGGTCTTGATTTGCCGGTGTGTATCACGTCCTCATTTGCCTGTGTGTAAAAGGTCTTAACTTGCCGGTGTGTATTAGGTCCTAAAAGGGCGGCGTGTATGATTTTTCTTTTATGCTGTATTTATCAGAATATAATCCGTGTATTAATTTTATGCATGTCACCATATTTTTAATTTACCAATTTCGTTTTTTCTCAAAGCTAGATAAAATAAATAGTTTTACAGTTAAAATATGTAGTTATCTGCACAATTATGCAATGCTATATAAATAACTGAGCTGCCCTTTATGCGTCCGTAAAATTATTTATTTTTGACATTTCAGGTGTAAAAAAAATATATATATTTTATTCTGAATATTAGACACTAAATCCTTTTTATGGTATCAAATAATTGATTTTACTTTATTACACACTAGCCGCTTTTAGTAAACAACTGTTTCGCTACATATGTAACTTATGGCAGTGTAAGTCTCTTAATCGAGAGTTTTGTAGTGCCATAACCACTAATCGAGTGTATTGCTTTAATGAACTGCAATATTGACAAACATTATCAGGCTTTTGGTGTACCGTAAAAAATACTGACTCTAATGACAAACTCCTGTTCATAAATGTCCGTGGTGTTTTCTTTCTTTGACAGACATTACCAGACTGTTCACGTATCTTGAAAAAACCCACCGTTCATGTTTCTACTTGCTAATCTTTCCAATCTGATGTATTGCATTAAGCTCCCGGGTCACTTACATAACTTAATTAAAATCATTATAGTAAAATATTAAATAATTTAACATCGCTAAAATTTCCGTTCTACATAATATTTAAAAGTAAAAAACCTCTCCCCCTCAAAAAAAAAAAAAAAAAAGATTCCTCCCCCCCCCCTTTTTTTTTTTATGACGTAAGTTTTCACCAACCCTAGGAAACAAAGTTCGAAAACAATATAAAAAAATACCGTACTTAGAAAAATATTATATAAACGTAAATTATTATATATATAAACGTAAATTATTTATTATTGCTAAAATTTCATTTCGATATATAGTATAAAAATAAATTCAAACAAATGCCTTTTTTTTTTTCCCTTTCTTTTTATTTTAATGATGAAAATTTTACAAAATATTCCATTTTCACAGGTAAGTATAAAGAAAATTACAGAGTATATGCATCATAATTTATTTAATATAGTTATAATAGTTGTAAAATACCTAAGGCACCCATAAATTTATAGTCCATTATAAATTCATATTTTGACCTCTAGGGCCGCTGTGAAGCACGTTAAAATAGCATCAAAACCATTCAACCATTTAAATGCACAATATATTCTAGTCTAACATAAATCCTTTCATAACAAGAATTTTTCGCCGTAAGAGATGCTGCAATTTTTTTTCTTTTTCTTTTTTCCTTTCTCTCTCTCTCTCTCTCTTTTTTTTAACATAACAAAACACTAATATCACTTCATAAAATGGTTATAAATAATTACGTCTAATAAACATTATTTATTCATATAAATTAATTATTAAATACAGTTGATAATTTTCTTCCTAAAATAAAATATTGTAATAATTATTGATTAAAAATATTTAAAAGGTATTAAATCTAGCTGTTAAATAACTATTGCACATAAAACCTACAAAATGTGTACAGTAAGTATCATGAAAAAATCATATGTCAGCACTACGGATAATATAAATATTAAATAAGTATTAACAAATTCATCTAACCAGACTACATTCTTTAATAAACAAAGTTAAACTTTGCATGTAAAAATTAAATGCTAAACTAAGTATAATAAATGCATTTATAAAATCATTTTTAGGCAAATTCTATTATTCCTTTTATGTTGAGATTACCTTTTTAAAGAAAGCATAATAGCCCCAAACTAAGTAGGTTTAAAAAACTACTTTACTATTAACGTGGGAAAAAAAGTACAGTTTACTACAACGTAGTAAATAGTAATTATTTGCCCCTCCTTCATAAACAGGTTTCTTATCTGTTCATTCATCAATCGCCTGATATGTATTTTTACCGACCAAACGAGGACCTAGGACTTTCTATCATACACACATGTTTCTACCTTCCTTCTCCGACACACAATCTAGATACACACTTTGCTTTAAAATACCTCCAAATGAAGACTTCCTAAATTTTTTATTCTGTTAATGTCCAGATACAAAAAATCCATTATTAAATAGTATAAGATGCGAATCTTAAATTTTGGCAACTGAGGACGTCCCCATTTGCGTGTGTGTCCCGAGTTTGAAGGTGTGTATACACACGCAAGTCCCCGATTCGCACCCCTTGCCAACACACAGACACACACACACACACACACACACACACACACACACACACACACACACATATATATATATATATATATATATATATATATATATATATATACACACACACACACACATACATATATATATATATATATGTATATAGATACATATAAAAAATATTGTAAACTAAAAATATTCCAAATTTCATTTTCCCATTGAAATATAATTTTTAATAGCATTAAAAATGGACAAATTCAACATTTATGTTTTAAGAAATAAACAAATATTTCAGCGAAATATCTTTCTATATTTTTCCAAGAAAGCCTTACATATTCAAGTACATTTTTGAATAAATTACTCTTTAGTCTTTTCTAAACATTCTATATCAACACTTCTGCACAAAAAAAATATAAATCACATAATGTAGAACAATAGTCTTAAAATAATTTCACTTTAGGATTTTATGATAAAAATATTATAAACGAGCAACCTTTTAAAGTGTGTGCTTTATTTTAATAATGTCAAGGGGATCATAAAATACTGAGAATGACCTGCCATAAATACAAAATATCACCATTCCTATGCATGTATATTGCATCGCGTTGCTGAGCTGCATACCGAGAAGTGCCATTTATACATAAAAATGCATTAAAGTGATTTACAGCGTACATTCTAGAAATGGTACTGCATGAATTATGTCTTATTAACTTAAGTGAGGTATTAAAATGTATTAGATATTTATCACTAAGATACTAACGCTTATATTCTGCTAAATAAAATATCTTAATAAAATACTATAATATATATATATATATATATATATATATATATATATATATATATATATATATATATATATGATACATTTTAAATGTAAGATGGAATAAAACCTGAATTTTTAAATATAGAATTAGAACAGAATTTTGGAAATATAAAACCATAATAAATAAGCAAAATAATCAAGGATAAATGAAAATTAATCATAAAACATATGAGGGCCTTCCTATTTATCCAAATGACACGTTTCTAGCCCCCAACGTCTGACAGATGGAAGCAAGTCAATACACAAACGAATTTATTTAATACAAAGTATAAAAATGCAATTAAATTCATAAATGAAGTACAAAAGCATATATATGTCAAAAAAAAAAAAAAATACATGAATATAATTAATTCAAGAATACAAATATAAATAAATATATGCTTGGACAAACTCGAATAGTCAGTAGAATGAGGAAAATTTCAATTTTCCTCATTCTACTGACTATTCGAGAAGGAGCCCCCTGGAGAAGGCCCTCATGTGTTTTGGGATTAATTTTAATTTATCCTTGGTTATTTTGCTTATATATATATATATATATATATATATGGAGAGATAGATAGATAAATAATATATATATATATATATATGTCATTATAAGACGTATTTCAAATCCGAGTGATACGGTGTTTAAGAAGAAAAAGCCTTTTGTAAAAAATCATTTTTAAAACAATTAACTATAAAGAAAACATAAAATACAATTTTTAAATTATACATTTTTTTTCTTTAAATTAAATAATTTTTCTATAATTTGTTTTACAGTTTGGTATAGTTTATGGTTTTAATCTTTGTTTTTTAGAGGAAAACAAAAATGCCTAATTTAACTGAAATTCATTTTAAATTAACACCATAGATAAAATTATGAGAAAAAAATATTTTATTAGACGTTTATTATTCAAATAGTTACGTATGAATACAGAAATCAAAATCATCTGGTTTGACTACTATTGAAGTTTTGTATAACGCCGGTTAATTAAATTCATTTACTTTTGTCAAATATATAATGATTTTTCCTGACACATTTTTATTTTTACAGGAATGGAACTTTGTCGCAGATTTCATGCCATTGTTTATGGGAAAAAAAATCTTAATAACCTTAATTGGAACAAAGATTAGTTGTTCTTTATAAATACTGGTATGAGTTCTTCACTAAATTCATTTCCCAGCATTTAAAACCGATATTTTTTATATTATTTATTTATTTATTTATTTATTTATTAAAAAAATTCCAAATTATTAAATTATTTATAAAGGAAACAACTTATCCTTTAAAATATATCGAAAAATATCCGTCAAACTTTTCCCATTTAAATAATATTCTATTAGATATTATTAAAGTAAAAAAAAAAAAAAAAAAAAAAAAAAAAAAAGTGGGGGGTCATATTATTTTAACCCTTTTCTGGGCAGTGTAATTATGCTTCTTTAAAATGAAGTGCCACCAGAAATTGAGAAAAAAGTTTAGAAGGAAAGATATAAACGAATATTTTCGGCTAAGTTTAAAAAAGAATTTTTTATTAAAAATTATCGGGATGATTTTTTTTTTCAGTTTGGATTTAAAATTGCGTAATGTATCTATGGTTTCAGCGTCCCTGAAGGAGCTAAGTACACAAGAAAAGAAATAAATAAAAATTCCAAAAGTATATGCTTACCTTTATTTTTATTTTAAGCTGGAAAATTAGCGTAAATTTTATTTATAAAAGTAAATGTATTTCTTAAAAACATCACGTATATTCATTGTAAAAGCCTAAATACTATGCAACTACATATATCTCAATGAATTGTATTTTTTAAATATTTAATTATAGTTGATAATGAGCTCGAAAAAAAGGGTTTGCATATTGTATTATGTTTAAAAATTTATTTTTTGCTATTTGAGATATTGTTACCATTTTGCGTTAAAGTTTTGTATATGAAAATAATTTAAAACATGCAATAATGCATTAGACTATATATTTCAAAATTTCCTTTTTATGCATAACTGTTCTCACAAAAATAAAAGAAAGAAAGAAAGAAAATAAAATAAATAAATAAGCACATTAATATTAGTAAGTTATTAGTATATTTTGAAAGTGGCAAAACTGCATATTCAAATACATTACAGAAAATTAAACAGTTTCACACATAAAAGTTATACATTTTAACATGTCGAAGAAAAATCAGCAGGACATAAATTTCTATAGCGTTATAAAAGCAAGAGTGAAATTTCTACCTTTTCTACAGCGGAGTAGGGGAGGGAAACAAAAAACGTATATATATATATATATATATATGATCACACACACGCACATATGTGTGTGTGTTTGTCTGTGTGTGCATGTGTGTGTATCACACACAAATAGGGACACGCCTATTCTGTACAAACATTTGATTTTGAAAATTTATTTTGCAATATCCTTATTGATTTATTATTTAACACTTTAATTAAATTATTTTTATTTTTATTTATTTATTTATTTTTTGGTATTGTAAATGCGTTAAAGATAGATAGAGATTTATTTTTAAGTATTTGCTTTTTTTTTTTCTTTTTACAATAATTTCATAACTTTTCATAATAATATTTATAAACAATATATGGTATTGGAATGGATTCCAATCTTTCCAGTACAACTGTTTTTTTTTTTTTTTTTTTCTATTATTAATTTGAAAAAAAAAAAAAAAAAAAAAAAAAAAATCATTTTTCGATATATATATGCTATTTTAGTTTTAAATTTTGATTTTACACAAGTTTTGAAAAATATATATATTTTCTGTTTACATTTAAATAAAGTCAATGATAAAGATGATTATGTTAATTTCTTAGATATTTCTCTTGCTGTCAAGCATAAAACTTTAGATCTATATGCTAAAAGGAATTTTTTTTTCATTTATTAGTTACCGCATGCCTCACTGGTGTATCAATTTGCACAAAAAAATCTACATTAATAATTTAATTGGTCAACTAAATAGATTTTATAAAATATGTAACAGTCATTCAAAATATAATAAACAAGTTTTTAAATTTGATGCCAATCTTTTTTTGCAAAATAATTAATTTTTGAATTTTGTAAAGTTTTACACCAATAATTTAAATGCATGTTTGCGATTTTAGTAATAGTAGTGATAGAGTTTCTTCACTTATGGTGCTTGGTGTCTTGTGGTGTTTGCTGATGAAGATTCCTGGCTGAGGTTCAACATATGGAGCGCGTCTTGTCGGAAATGCAGCTACGTGAGATCGAGCGACTCGAAGTGATTGGACTATGAAACTTGAACACCGGAAAAGACCGTGCCATGTCGCTGACTGTGAATTCACCATATCTGCTCTGTAGACTTGCTTTATTTTTCTACAGTTCACTTTTTCAGCAAGTCCATCTTAATAAAATATCTTTTTGTTTTTCAGGTCTGGGTGGGAACATGGCGTGGTAGCATGTCCTTTATTAAGTTACTTTTATCACGTATATTGCTACAAGCATAATTGCTACATTTATATTTATTTCACTATTAATTTAATTCTGTTTTAGAATTTCGTTGTTATTCGTTTTTTTTTGGGAGTATTCTGGTTTCGCCATTTTTCCGAAACCTGTTAAGCCTTCTTTCTTTCTTTCTTTCTTTTTTTTTTTTTTTTTGCTGCTCCCACCTACAGAACAGGAATCAGATTTTTATTATTATTATTATTATTATTATTATTATTTATATATATACGAAGTGTTATTTTTTTTAATGTTTTTGCAATTATTAAATATATTTATGAAATTATTAAATTGACTATGGTCAATAAATGGCTATTAAATTCTGATATCCTAAGCATGGTTAAAAAAAAAAAAAAAAAAATCACCACCAGAATAAACATATTTTAAATACACAACGCTCTTTTAATTCCGAGTTCTTTCCGCAGAAGAAAGATATTACAATAAATGCAAGTCCTTTAATTAGAAATCAGATATGGAAAATGACGTTGGGAAAATTTAAATTAAAATCCCTCCAAAAAAATATGAATTATTTGTTATGTAAAAAGAATTTTTAAAATACATTTTAATTTAATTTTTTATTGTATAAAATAATAAAAACCAGATACATGAGACTAATTCTACCAATGATAAAAGTATGTTACTTTGAAAATTTATTTAAGCGTTTTTTTTTTTTTCTTTTTTAATGGTGATTCTATATAATTAGCTTTTCGCATAAGAATTATAGATATTATATGTTTATTTTATGGACAATATGTTTAAATCGATGACTGAAAACTATCTGTTGTATTATATTCATTGTCATAAATTATATTTAATATACGTAGTTTTTCACAAATCTTTATCTAAATGTAAATACAACAGTCTTGAAATTTAATATAATTATAACAGAGTTAAGTATATTTATCTCTATTCAAAACATTGTATTGTATTTATATTTTGTTATCAAGTCAAAATTATTTGCATGAGGTTTTTAATATAATTCAAAAAATGAAACTCAAGATGTGCGTAGTTTCACAGAATAAGCATCAGTATTGCGTTTTCAAAAGCATTATATTACTTAAAGAATATTTTGTTGCATAAAATATGAGGTATTTACAACTAGTTTATTTTTTTCTTCTTAGAATACTTCTTGTTCTTCTTTTTTTTTTTTTTTTATTAGACATTTATATACTAAACGAAAATTTATTATCGTCCAAAAAAGCAAATAAATAACAAGTTTCTGTCACTATCAATGATTTAACTTAAGCTTAAAATGCGTTTTTGTATTTTATTCTAAAAATAGAAATGACTAAAATATGTCAGAAATAGTACTGTAAACTCCGCTAACCATAAAACTATTAATTGTTTTTAACATTTATGTAATTTATTAATTTGACCTGAATACACTATTTAAATAATTGTTATAAAAATAATAATATTTTTCAAATCAATTAGTTATCAAATTATGGCATTAGTTAGCAAAAAATGGCATTAATAGTTTAAAAAATCAATAGAAAATCAGGAATTTTACTTATAAGAGGGAAAAAAAATAGCTTTTTAATATGTTGGTTTATAAATGACAAACAAATCACAAAGTATTGTATAAACAGAATGCATACAGTTTAGAAAACTGTTATGCGATATTTTATTATTCTAAATTAAAAATTATGTGCTTCTGTACATTAAATTAAATTTGCAACTAAACTTGCAGTATGTGCTAAGTGCTATTTTAAGCTCACTTGTTAACCGCAATAGTAAAATTAATTTGATTTTTTTTTTTTTTTTTTTTTTTTTTTTTTTTTACATTAAAAAGATATATATATATTAATGCTTTTGTTTAATTACTTCGTTCATAAATGTATTATTGGGCTTGAGGTTTTTTTCCAATTTTATTTTACTTCTAATTTAATTAATCATTAAATTTCTATTATTATTTCCCATTTATGCAATTTTTCTGCATTAAAAAACATCAAGCAATGTAAAAATCGAAAAAGTATAATTAATTAACTTAGAAATGATATCATCTTATTTGTAAAAATGTTACTTCGTGTGTGGTGTGTGGTAAAAAGCAAAGAAATTATAAAAAAGGGTGTAAAGCATTCAAAACCACATAACCAAACTTCCTTATTATGATACAGTTGGCAGCAAAATTACTGAAGCACAAATGCACATTTTTTTTTTTTTTTTTTTTTTTTTAGTTTGATTGCTAATTTTTTTTTCATCATCTCATTTTTTTTACAAACAGCATAAAGATTAAGATCATGATTCGACAAATATTTACTTAACAAAACATTATTATGTATTAATAAACATTAAACATTATTACGAATTATTGATAGCTCTTCAATAAGTTTGCTTCCAACTGTAAATAAAATGCTTGTTTTAAAAAAAGTTATTATTTATCTGTAAAATACTTCTAAGTATATATTTTTTTACTTAGTTTTTATATTTCAATAGCGCTATATTTCTGAATTAAATCCAGTCTGTTATTTTAAGTTATTTTCATTGCATTTATTACTGATGACTTTTTTTTTTTTTTTTTTTTTTGCAAATAATGCTTTATTATTATTATTAATATTATTATTATTATTATTATTATTTAACAGCTCTTTAAATTATTATAGGTAATCGGGAACTAACAGTTTTAATTTTCCATAAGAATGACTGAATTTAGAAAGTATAATAATAAAAATTTAAATGATTGTATTGTACTAGCAAACCCGTGCGAAATTTTCACACTTTATTTCTTTTACAATTTACCTTTAAAGTTTGAAATTCATAAATATTATGTTAATTTCACTACTTAATTAAAATTTTAATTTACCAGAAGCCAAATTAATATTAGAAACAAATTAATATTGCACAATAGTGATACCAATGTCATTCGAAGAAAGATTTCAAAATAAAATTCATGGTTCACGATCCAGTTTTTATACTTCCGCAGGCTGTACAGTTTCAGTACAGGACTTTCACGATGACTTTTAAATTTTTATTAATTGACTTGTTATTAATTTTCGTATAGTTTTTTTCTTAATAAATAAATAAATAAATAAATAAATAAATAAATAATAATAATAACTAATTACTATTTTGATTATGATTTTTGTGACTGCGTTTTTTAGTCAATTTATGATAATAATTTATATTCTGTATTATTCTATTTAAAATATTGCTAGATTTAAAATGATGCTTGCAAAGATTCTGAAAAAGCAATTTTTAAAAATACATTATTCCATAAAATAATATCATCAGACAATCGCGAGCTAAAACATTGTTCATTTTTAAATATTATTTT
This sequence comes from Salticus scenicus, assembly GCA_963930645.1. Lineage (NCBI taxonomy): Eukaryota > Metazoa > Arthropoda > Arachnida > Araneae > Salticidae > Salticus > Salticus scenicus. Next base: position 121,592,938 of record OZ005648.1, on the reverse strand, counting down.
AACCTCGTGGATTTTATGAATTACATCACTATCGTGTCGTTTAGACAAAAATTAATTGAAATTGGTCCACGTTAGAGAAATATTACATAGATTACTTAGCAGGCGTACTTGGCGTTGCCCAGGTTGAAGAAGTGTTTATAGAATTTTGAAATCAATGAAAGAATTGAACAAAACTCTAAAGTGGAAAGATAAATGCATGAAACGTTTTCCGAAGTCTTTAATAGAAAATTTTATAAATTTAAAAATACAAAAGGCACAGTTTTATTATGCTACCCCCTTGTCGGCTTTCAATATTTTGGCCACAAGTTGCCCTAAAGTTGTAACTGGAAAGATGACCTAGTTGAAGGAAATGTTTCTAGTCGAATTTCGATTGCTTAGCGTTGTTTTTAAGGAAAGTGTAGATTGTTCCTGGAGACGTGTGTTAGTTGAAAGAAAAGTGTCCAATCTAATTTACATTAGCTGGTATTGGTCTCGAAGAAATTATAAAAAAAAGTACTTAGAGTAAGCTTTTGAATGTTGGGAATTTTTAGAATTTGTCAGTAATTTTAGTTAAGATGTTTCAAGATAAAAGAAGTGAATTCCTTCGGTTAAACTAATTATAATAATTTCAGTAATTTTTTCATGGCTCTTTTGGAGTGTTACTAAGGCGATCAAGCTACCTTTGCTAAGGGATTCTATGTGTCAAACTGTTGATTATAAGAATTAGAATAACCCATAAAGAATTCTGACTTGCATAAAAACCACATTTTCTAAAACGAAACTACTTTAGCATGCATAATATTAAGTGAAATCTAACTCACCTCTCTCCTGCATTTCCTGGATGCTGGAAGTAAAATTTAGGCCACACATGAATGAAGATGCAAATCCGATTGATTACTATACTTAACTTTAATCAGAGATTTTCCTTTGAGAATTTTGAGGATCAAAACAGAATTGCTCACTTATTTGAGGTTTACAACATTGCGAATACGTATAAAGGCATTTTTTTTATGCCTTGAATGAATTATAAAGACGATACAGAATAAGACTTATTACTTAAATAATATATAACAATTAATGAATTATTTTACTACAAGACTTCAGTATGACTGTTCGAATGTCTATCACTAAAAAAAAAAGTACTTCTGTTTGTACGAATATGTTCAGAGAGAAAAAACATAATAATTAAAAAAAGAAAAAAGAATGAGTTTTGAGTTCTCTCTTTTGTCACGTGACTGTCTACCTCTGATCGACTGTCGCCGTCCCCGCTCCCAATGAATCAACATACTGGGCGGGGCGGGGAGTCACCGGAGCAGGAGTCTAAATACTTGGAAGAGGGATAACTTAGGAGACTGGTCGAATAAGATTTCCAGCAGAAGATGTCTGAAGTTTTACGACTCGGGTGATTCCGTCTGGTCCCGAAATCACCTTGATGATTCTTGCGAGATCCCAATGGAGGGGAGGTGATGCTTTATTTTTCAGAATGACGAGTTGCCCTGGAGAAAAGTTGTGATTTTGGTTTGTTCTTTTGGCTCTCTGAATCAAGGTTGGCAGATATTGGGCTGTCCACCTCTTCCAGAACGTCTCCTTCATCTGCAGTAAGAGCTTATACCTAGAAGAAAGACTAAGAGAATTGTTTGTTAAAGAAGGTTCTGGCAATTCTAATAATGCAGATCCAATCAATAAATGTCCTGGCGTTAAAGCTGCGCAATCATTAGGAGCATTGGCCAATGGTGTTAGAGGCCGCGAATTTATAACAGCCTCTATTTGACATAGAAGCGTGGAAAGTTCCTCAAACGTTAAAATTGCACCTTGTGTAATTTTTACCAAATGATGTTTGGCTAATTTTATCGACGCTTCCCAGAGCCCCCCAAAATTTGGTGCATACGGGGGAATAAAGTGCCAGGTTATTTGGTGTTGGGAAGCAAAATTTTGTAATTTTTCTTCTTTGAATAAGGAAAATAACTGTTTGAGGTAAGAATGGGCTCCGACAAAATTTCTGCCATTGTCCGAAAATATGTCAGAGGGGTATCCCCGCCTACCTATGAAGCGTTTCAATGCTGCGAGAAACGCTTCTGTAGAAAGATTTGACACACATTCAAGATGCACTGCTTTTGTAGCCATACAGATGAACAGGGCAATATATGATTTAAAGGTTGTCGCTTTTCGTTGATGTTGACATTTTGTCATTACTGGTCCCGCGAAATCGACACCAACTTTCGAAAAAGGACGAATGGGTGTGATTCTTTCTGAGGGTAGATCCCCCATCTTTTGCATTATTGGCTTATCTGATAGACGAAAACAGAGTAGACATTTTCTTAACACTGCCTTAACCGTGGAGCGGCCGTGGGGAATCCAGAATTTGTTTCTGATGAGTGACAGTACTAAGTTGGGACCAGCATGTGAACTTAAGTGGTGATAATAAATTATTATCAAGGAAGTGACGTAATTTAATTTTGGCAGTAAAATGGGGTGTTTTTCTTGAAATCGTAAGGGTGGTTCCGCAGGCGTCCTCCAACACGAAGAATGCCTGCTTCATCCAGAAAAGGATCAAGACATAATAGATGGTGTGAAGGTTTTAAAAGTTTTCCTTTCCTTAGTACGGCAATTTCATTCGGCATTTTGAATAATTTTTATAAGACAAATTTCCGCTTGATTTAGCTCTAGGAGCTTTAAAGGACCACTTTCCTTGGATTTGGTTTTAAGGTTATTGATAAATCTTAGTACATACGCTAGAATTCTTAAAAGTTTTAGATAGAATATTTTGTAATATGTGATATGAGAATGTTATTAGCAAGTGGAGGTTTAGAACTTGAGTCTATCGGATAGCCATTAAATTGTTCTTGGACTGTAACTGAATATAAAGTGCACATGGGTGGTAGCTCAAAACTATGGAGCCATTTTGGCCCTTACCACCACTCAGTTCTAGCTTTCAGCTTAGCTGGGGACAATCCGCGCATGGCACAATCGGCCGGGTTTTCTTTTCCTGGGATTTTCTTTTCCCGAGTTTTCTTTTCCAGGATTCCAAGTGAGTAAGAGCTCTTATTTTGCTGCCTCTATGGGCCACGAAACTACTTCCTTTGTTTGGAGGGTTATTGATCCAGTTTAATGTTATTGAGGAGTCCGTGTACAAGTATGTTGAATGAATAAAGTTAAGGGATTTTTGAATGTTGAGAATTAACTCAGATACGAGTACAGCCCCGCATAACTCTAATTTGGGCAAAGTTATTTCCTTTAAGGGTGCGACTCTAGTTTTAGACGCAATTAAAAATATCTGGATAGTGTTTGTTATGACCTTTAAATATGCGACTGCCGCATACGCCCTCGGAGAGGCATCACAAAACCCATGAATTTGAAATGTACAGTCTGTAGTATTTGAACCTAAATAGCGTGGAATTGACATAGATTTAAACTCATCAATTTCTTCATAAAAAAATTTCCATTCTTGCAAAATATCTGGGGGTATCAGCTCATCCCACGTTGATTGTAGTTTCCATAATTTTTGTAGAATTAGTTTTAATATTATTGTAGATGGCGAAACAATCCCGAGGGGATCATAAATTTGCGCAATTACGGAGAGCAACTGTCTCTTAGTATGGATTTGCTGATCAGCTAAGGTTCTAACTTGAAGAGTATCTTCACTTAAATTCCAGAACATTCCTAGTACTCTTTGATTTATTTTTTCTTTATCCTCAAAAATATAAATGACCGAATTAGCCTTCTCTTCCTCTGGAATATCAGAGAGGGCTTCTGGATGACTACAAGCCTATTTCCTAAGTTTAAACCCTCCAGCATGCATTAGAGCCTGCAGCTTCATTATTCTATCTTTTGCTAACTGAAGGTATTGTGCCCCTGACAATAAGTCGTCGATGTAAAAATTGTCTTTGGTAATTTCTGTTGCTAATGGGAAATTCTGTTTTTCATCCTCACATAATTGCTTAAGCGTGCGTAACGCTGAATAGGGTGCACAAGCTGTTCCGTAGGTGACAGTATTCAATTCGTAAAAAGATAATTGGCCATTCTCTCCAAACAATTCTTTGGTAGATTCTATGTTTCTTTTCAATTAAGATTTGACGATACATTTTTGCGATGTCTGCACTGAACGCTACAGGGTTGGCTCGAAAATTTACTAAATTATTAAAAATATTTGACTGTAGTTTAGGACCAATATATAGAATGTCATTTAATGATTTGTTATTGGTTGTTTTAAACGAGGCGTCAAATACTACACGTAATTTTGCTGTTTCAGAGTTTTCATTTACCACCGCATGAAGCGGTAAATAATAATGTGGCGTTTCATTAATTTTGTTTGGATTTAATTTTGTCATATGACCCAAAGATATATATTCGTTCATGAAATTAGAATAGGCTGTCTTTAATTGTGGATTCCTTTTAAGTTTATTTTCAATGGAAAGAAATCTTGAAATAGCACCTGACTTACTGTCACCTAGTGCCCTATCTGGCTTAAAAGGTAGATGAACTACATATCTTCCCTGACTATTCCTTTTAGTAGTTTCTTGATAGAGATTTTCTACAGGATCATTTTCTATATTTTTCGTTTCTACATTTTGAATTGATTCTGTATCAAAAAAATTTTTTAAGGTGTTGTTTAAGTCATCATCAACAGTAGTATGACATGTTAAACTGATATTTGTACAGTGAAAACTGTCTACGCGTCCTGAAAGGAGGTAACTTAGTTTGGGGGGAAATGCTGTAGAAGTTCCAGCTGGCCCTTGAATGGGACTGCCATTGCATATTGATGCGACTATTTCTGCCCCAAGAAGAATATCTATGGGACCACTTACATAATACTGTGGATCAGATAGTTGTAATCCCTGTATATGTGGCCAATCGTGTTGCGCTAGTTGGAAATTAGGGAGAGGTGAGGCAACCCTATCAACTATAAAACTACTGACTGAAAATGACTCCGACGAAAAATGCGGAGTGAATTTAAATTCTGTTTCGTTGAGAGCAGTCTCTGCTAAAACGCAATTAATCCCTATTATACTATGCGACGTGCTCCGTAAGGGCAAATTTAGTCGCTTAGCACATTCCATAGTAATTAATGAATTTTGACTAGCATTATCTATCAAAGCTTTACAATGCATAATTTTGCCTTTATTCGATTTAATTTTAATTAGTGCGGTTGATAACAAAACATTACTCGAATACAACTGAGCACTATTTGAAACTGAAATGTCTGGCGATACATAATTCGCCCTTTCAGAATTTGAATTTCTACCATAAACATGCAATAATGTATGATGTTTTTCTGCACAATTTTTACAATTAATGTTTATCCTACAATTCTCCAGCCTATGATTTTGGCGTAAGCAATTTTGACATAACTTATTTAATTCAACAAATTTCCATCTTTCTTTAACCGGTTTTGAATTAAATGTCGGACATTTAAATAGCGCATGACGCTCATTACAAAGAATGCACGTATTTTCCCTTTTCACAATTGTACTCAATACGTTGTTTGATTTCTTCGAATTAGTGAATTTTACGTTTTATTTACATTTTATCTCTTCAACACCGCGCGCTTCGCGCTCAACGAATTTCCTAAAAATATCAAGATCAAGCAATTTATCACTATCCAACATTAATTCCCATCTCTGTTTTAACGACTCTTCCAATTTCCCCATCATGAATATTATTATAATTAAGTCGCTTAACGCATTAGAATCTAAACCCAAAGTTTTTAAATTTCTGACGGCTTCATTACAAGTATCTAATAACTCAAGTAAAGTTTTAGCAGTGTTTGCCTTTACAATTTTCATAGAAAATATTTTGTTAATTTGACTTAATGCTAATTGTCTTTTATTTTCATATCTTTCATTTAGTATTTCCCAACATTGATCTAAATTTTCCTCTTTTAGAGCGAATCCTCGAATTAATTTATCTGCGTTTCCGCGCACTGAAGAATGTAAATATTGCAGTTTTTCAATTTTAGATAACTGATCATTCTGTAGAATTGTCGAATTAAAAATTTCTTTAAAAGAAATCCAATTTTTGGTTTCACCAAAAAATCTCGGAAGGCCAAATTTCGGTAATTTAATAAGAGACGATTTACCATTTTTCTCATCTTTATTTTCCGCGTGAGTAACTGAATCGCACGCGTCTACTTCTGTTTTGTCCTCTAACTCACTAGTAAATCAAAAACCACTCCCTTATATCTCAAATACATATCCATATAATCCTCATTCTCTTTAGCGGATAAATTTTTAAATATTTCCGAGATTTCATGATCATACGATTGAACTTTGGTTTTTAATAATTTAACTCTATATTGTTCATCTTTACTACACCCCTTTACTCTATCTCTAAAACTATCGATTTCCTTACATAAATTTTCAAATAATAAAACTTGCTTAGATAATTTCGGAATTTTAGAATATATAAGTTTAAATACACATAACTATAGGCCTTCGAATTACAGAACAAACATTTAAGAACAAAAATAAATCATTTTAAGAATAAATGATTACGAATAAGAAAAAGAATAAGAATATCAAATACATATTAAATATATATAATTTTATTATTATTATTATTTATTTATCATCGATAGCCTCAGGGCTCGAATACGGACCATAACATGTTGATTATAAGAATTAGAATAACCCATAAAGAATTCTGACTTGCATAAAAACCACATTTTCTAAAACGAAACTACTTTAGCATGCATAATATTAAGTGAAATCTAACTCACCTCTCTCCTGCATTTCCTGGATGCTAGAAGTAAAATTTAAGCCCCACATGAATGAAGATGCAAATCCGATTGATTACTATACTTGACTTTAATAGATTTTCCTTTGAAAATTTTTAGGATCAAAACAGAATTGCTCACTTATTTGAGCACAGGTTTACAACATTGCGAATACGTATAAAGGCATTTTTTTATGCCTTGAATGAATTATAAAGACGATACAGAATAAGACTTATTACTTAAATAATATATAACAGTTAATGAATTATTTTACTGCAAGACTTCAGTATGACTGTTCAAATGTCTATCACTAAAGAAAAAAAAAAAAGTTCTTCTGTTTTTACGAATATGTTCAGAGAGAAAAAACATAATAATAAAAAAAAGAAAAAGAATGAGTTCTGAGTTCTTTCTTTTGTCACGTGACTGTCTACCTCTGATCGACTGTCGCCGTCCCCGCTCCCAATGAATCAACACAAACCATAAAGATACAAACGTCGTAGAGAATTACTTAATTTTTCACACTTTAAGAAGCATTAAGAAGTGTTTTAGGTTAAATTTAAGTAAAAAATACAGTCACTTTATAAAGTTTACCATTCCACTCTTTTAAAGTTTTAATAAATATTAGATTTTTTATACAATTTGAGTCGCCTATAAAAGCATACTTGCCAACCTAATTCGGAAGACTGTTAGTCCCGCCCATTTCCGCCTACATTTTTCACACCAGTCTTTTTTTAGAGTACTTTTCTTTTTATTAAATCGTAAATATATTTGAAGAGAATTGCTCTAAAATTTAAGTAGTTTACAAAAGGGGGCGGGAACTAACAATCTTCCGGGTTAGGTTGGAAAGTATGAAGAAGTAATGTCGGGGAGTATAACGAAGCTACTGTTAACCAGCCTTTACAAAATTTATGGTTGCTTCGTCTTAATAAACACAACTATTTCTGACAGAAATGTTGTGTCTTATATTATTTTAAATACCCCGCGAATGTTAAAATTCTCATAATTAACTATATTTTGTTTGAAAAAAAAAATTCTACACTTATTCTCTATTAATGAATCTTTCATAATTTGAAGAAAATATAATTATCATTTATGGTATATTTATTTCTTAACAAAGGAATATTTGTTGCATAATATACAAGTTATGCAATAAATATAATTATTACATAACCACACATGTTATGTAATAAGTATAAGGATTATTTATTACATAAGATTAAATTTATTACAACAAATAATATCATATTACATAACAAAGCTGCATTAAATTCTTGAACTATTTTTATTATTATAATTATTCTTTTAGCATTGAGCGCACAACATAATTTTTTTTTTGCATCCAGTTAATTCATTAGTTATTTCTCTTTATTCTAAGAAACATAAAGTCTTATTGGAATAAAATATTTTCTCGTTGGTGATTTACTTTTAGTTATTTAACAATGACATTAAATAAGCATATATATATATATATATATATATTTTTTTTTTTTTTTTTTTTTTTTTGACGTGTAATAGCGCACATTTCTTTAGCTGTTCATAATTTTTGTCATGTAAAAAAAGGAAAACATACATTTTACAAAAGTATTTTAACAGATTTAGTTTCATTAATTGAATCAAATATTGCACTACGCAATTTTTTTTTCTGCGAAAAGATTCAATGTCTGAACAAGTGTTTTTGAAAATATTTAAATTAAGAAAGATTTTGATTTCATTTAAAATAACTTGAAATATGGTATTCTCATCTTTTCAATCAAATGATTTTTAAATACATAGATTTATTTAATTGTTTGAATAACTTTTTCAAGCTTTTTTTTTTTTTTTTTTTGTATTTATTATAGATATAATTTACATTAATTAAAAATTATAAGGTCTAATCCATGTATATATATATATATATATATATATATATATATATAACTTAAGGCAAAATGATATGCATGCATATATTTACGTAAAACAGCATTTAAAATATGCATATTAAACATTCGTGTTAGAAAGCTTACGATTTCATAATAACTCAAGTTTTATGCTAACGTAAAAAATCTGATTACATCATATAATGATTTGAATTGTCTCTAATTTATTGTAATTATGCGCAATTAAATTTGAATTAGACTAATTAAACTGATAATGATTTTCTTAAATATAATTATTTTCATAATTAGTTCAAAAAGAAATTACGAAAGATTATCAACTGTTTTATTTAACGATAATTACATTAAAATTCTTTTTTTATTTGTAAATAAATAAATATACATATACATAAATGAGAAAGATAATATTTATATATTAAAATTGATTATATTTTAACGCTTAGGCTCAAAACATACTAATTATAAATAAATATGTTATTTCTTTTCATTCTATAAATAGGTTTAAAAAATATTTGTCTTCACAATTTCAGTTTAATTTATCACTCAAAACAATATATATATACTTTTCTTTTCTTTTCTTTATATGTATATATATATATATATATATATATATATATATATATATTATGTTTTAATGTTAAACTTTACAGCAACAACTTTAATAACAAATATTACAGAAATACTTAAATGACAAAACAAATAAACATGTAAAAAATAGACATGTAAAAAAATCTTGCAAAAAATATAATGAGAAAAATATTTTTTTTATATAATACAAAATTAATTAATTAGTTAATTAATTAATAAAAAATGTAACTGTGAAATACAAAGTAAAACTTCACTAATGTCTAGCTTTTATAGTGTTTCTAGGACGGAATATCATGTAGAAGATATTACATTTATTTTAGTTTATGATTTACAAATATAAATCTTACATACGTAATATAAGGTAATATAATGTAATACATGTACTTTTTTGTAAAATATATAATATCCTTCTGTGGAGCGGAATACAAGTATAATAGTTATTCATAATCTGGAACATTCCCCGCATGGTGGAGTTCGGAACTGGTGAACGTGTTAACAGATTAGCTTATTGCTGTTTTTGCAGTACTCGTGGCAGCCACTCTTTACAATAACCAGGATGGAGATCATGAATTCAAGCAAGGATCCTTTGAATAAATTGAATTTGGCCTGTTTGAAGATTATAGAATTGTTGATATTCCAGATCTTCAGTTCTTACGAATGTTTAATGAGAGGATTGTTAAATGTGCCGCTGTTTTCAGAAGCAATACTGGAGCTTCTCTGAAAGAAATCAACGAGGAAAAACATCAATTGTCAAGTCTAAAACCATAAAACAAAGTTAACTCTTATAAGGAAATCACTTTGAACTCTTATAAGGAAATCACTTTGAACTCTTATAAGAAAATCACTTTTATAGTGAGTTGGATCCGTTTATAACCAGAGCAGGGTTCGGGAATTTGAGCATACATCTATTAAGGTAAAAATACAGAAATGATGTAAAAAGTTAGCAGACTGTCCTTATACTTTTTAAGTAGTTAATATCTGGTTAATGTAATTGAGAATTTCTCTCTAAAATTAGATCCTCTAAAATTAGAACCATGCGGTGGCATTAATTGTCGTAATATTTAATGTTGGTTATTTTTTTTTTTTTAATGAGTATGTCACATATTACGCGAGACGTAGCAAGTCTAAACGATAGCTTTAGGTCTTCTAGTCGACCCATACCCCCCCTTTTTTTTCCTCGACATTTTTTCTCGTAACCTCTGATAACTCTTAGTAGTTTAAATCACATACTTGTGCCCTGGAATATTTTTGGGCTATTTTAACTCCCCCCCCCCGAAAAAAATCATCAGGTAAGCGAAAGCACGCATTTAAATTTTTCCTATAGCCGAATATACATTAAAAGGAGCAGAGATGACGTGATATGGAACGTTGTGGAATTGAGGAAAAGTTTCACTGGTCAAGTTGGTCGTTCGGCGAACAATTTGATATTTACAGCTTTTGTGCTCATGCAAACAAAAGTGTACAGATACTATGTGAATGTAATATATTATCCTGCTGTCATTTAGAGTGAAGTAGTTTAGCATAATCTTGATTGTGTTATAAGTATTGAATCCGGAAGCTAGTTAGTTACAATTATTTATGTGTATAGATTTACACTATGACTTTAAATATCTTTTTGACTTTTACTGTTGAGCAGCTATATTGTTCATTTACTACTGTATTACTGTTGAGCTGCTATTATGCATCCAAATATGTTGCCTCAATAAAGCAAAACTACGTCGTGACCATTAAGTAGACTATGGAAATAAAAATGTGGGATGATAACTGAAGTTATATAACGAACTTTGTGACCTTCTCAAGCTTAGCGCTGTAGAGCAAGATAGTTTATTTTTTATTTTATTTTATTTTTTATTTTATTTTATTTTTATTTTTTATCAGAGATGACACGCAACACATAAAAACTATTTATGTGTCTAAAGGTGCATTATTAGGATGTAGTTTACTGTACTTATATTAGGCCTTAATATATAGCGGCGTGTTAATTTCATTCCTTTATTAAATTTTAACAAAAAATTAAAAAGTTTATATTTATAAGGAAGAAAAAATATGCAGATTTTTTTTTTTTTTTTTTTTTTTTTTTGTGGGGGGGGGGGGGGTTTACAAATCATCTGAAAATAAAATACATGCTAAACGGGTATCATATAGATACACCAGAAAATTAATATAGAAACTAAAACTGTCAGTATCTATATGATTGTTCAGTAAAATGTAGATAGCTAAATAATAAAAAAAAATAATCAACAAAATTTTTATTTTCATAAGAGAAGTGAATTTCCCTCCAATAAAAATTCTGAGATTCTAAAAGTATAAATTCAAGCAGTCTGGGGAAATTTCTCTATAAAATTTCCCTACTTCCTAGCAAGGTACAGTCGGTAACGAAAGTCTCCGAACACTAGCAAAAATTCCTATGTAAAAAAAGTACACTTCATACGGTTTTATTAAATAAATCATTGTCGAATCCTGTTCTTAGTCAGTGTAAGAACATGATTCGATAAGGATTTATTTAATAAAACCGTATGAAATGTACTTTTTTTTACATAGGAATTTTTGCTAGTGTTCGGACACTTTTGTTACCGACTGTATTTAATAACTAATTTATATTAAAAAAAAATCTTATGAATATTTCGTCAAAAATCTCTCAATTATTATTTAAAAATAAAATCAATAATTATTATTTAGGAAATGTGAAAATTATTTTGCGTAACTAATTGGTGACAATTATACATAAAATCATTTCAATTTAGGATTATCTATATTTCACAAATTTTAATTATATATATATATATATATATATATATATATATATATTAAGTCTAACGGGCGGGATAGTTTCTAACTTATTTATGCTAAATAAATAAAACGAAAAATCTGATGACGAAATAAAATCGTTACTATGAAAAAAAAAAAAAAATTATATACTGGGTTGGAGAAAAGCCCTAACCTCTTTTAAGTTTTAATAAAAAAACAAATGATTGACGTAGAAGAGTGCGTCAATTATTTGATTAAACATCAATTATTTAAAGCATCTGACTTTGTTTAATCTTTCATACAAATACAATAATTGACGTACATGAGTATGGTTTGTAGTAAATGCTTTTCACAGTCAAACATTTTATTTAATCTAAAGAAAATCTAAGTTCAAACTTGTGTATTTTTAAGACGTTAAACACATGGACGCAGCCGTAATGTATCTAGTTCAATCTAACAAAGGGTTTATAATTACATGACTTGTATTTGTATGCTTTCTTGCTCTTTTTCTTTGCTCGTGACCATCTATGGTCATAATGTCAAACTGTACTTTTTTTATTTGTTTAAAGAAAACTTTTCACCATAAGAAGCATTCCAGAGCAAACTGCACTACAAATATTGATTTTATGTTAAAGTATAAATTCGTTAGGGAGTTTTTCCTCACCCTATATATATATATATATACGTGTGTGTGTGTATATATGTATGCATGTATGTATTTGCATTGAAGTATATTTGCGTGTGCTTGTGTATAAATATATACATACAACAACGTAAATATATGTACATATGTGAGTGTGTATGCATGTAAGCATTTGTTGTATATGAAAATGTATTCAGTAATATGTCAACAGTTTGAAAAACCAAAACAATTTCTTATTTTTATTTCATTTTAACTTGATAATGATAATTTTCACATCTCTGATTTTATTCTCCTTGTTAAAGAAATTACACATAAATAAATAAATGAATAAAAAAATTAAACTAAAGTTTTGATTTCTGAATATATATATCTGTGATATGCATTTGTAATCTGCACTGATTTAATAAAGCTTATCCTGAAATCATTCATTAAAATTGTATTCTTGTCCCTTGCTGCATCGCTTAAGATTACAGATTCCATTATTCAAGAGCATTGTATATTTTCAAACCATCTTGCAACATGAGGTGAGTTTCTTTCCTTAATGTTTTTATATAATGAAACTTCTCTTTTGAATAAAGAATTAAATGAACTTCTTCCAAGTTTTATCATCATAAACCTTTGCATAATGGAATTACATGAAATTTATTTTTAAAGCGTTTCTACATAATTGGTTTCATTTATCAAAAAGATTAATTTTCAAGTTGAGAGCTTTTCCTATATTTCTTTTTTCAAATTTCAATTTAATAGTCTTTTGAGAAATATTGGATATGCTGCGGAAAGTACTTTTTTATTTTACTTTATGAAATTATTTATTTTTTAAGGTCTCAACAAATATCATTTAATAACACCGAATTTTAAGTAATTATAAGTTTATTATTATAAGATATTTACAGTTTTAAACTTGATTTACTAAGTACGAATAGTAAACAGAAGTTAATTATAGTATACAAAAAAGAAAAAAATATATGTTTTTTACCATTTAAAATTGAGCAATTAAGTATTCGAGTTTAGATTATTTTACAGAAATAAATATAAATTTAAATTAATTGAGATATACTAATTAGGATATTAATTTCAGATTTATAGAAAGGCGTTACAATCTTTTTCTGTGGTGTATTTGTTCTTTTGAATTTTAACGTAATTTCGCAGTTTTAAATTCCGCAGCTGTGTAAAAGAAAATTTACATTTTAATTATAATTTTTACATTTTTTTTTTTCGAATTCAGAACAGTTTAAGGAAACAAAATGTAAATTACATTAATTGAAATTTATTATATGAAAAATGTTGTATTCAGCATCCTAGGAAAGTGTTAAATATTTCTTATCGAAATTAAGAGAGCATTAAAATCCATGACACAAGATAAGTAATCTGCTACAGCTATCCTCTTGAATATATGCCTACTGCCTCCACCCTCAGCTCAACCAACAATATTAATTCAAGAAACAAGATTCCTTTAACTCCAACATTCCTTCTACTCTCCTCTTATCTACGACTTTTACGAAGTCATCGGTGTCAGAAACCTTCGGCTGTGGATTTCTCTGGGGGTGAATACTATTTTAACTATCTGTAACAACTGTAACCGACACCAGTCACATGATATATGGATTGCTAGTCTACTATCATATATCATTTGTATTTTGTATATTCCTGAAAAACCCATTTCGAGTTAGGAGGGCGGAGTGTTGGACTTTTGGAACATCCTGTATATATATATATATATATATATATATATATATACATATGCGTGGATATATGTAGTTTTAAATTTTTCTCCGTACTTAATGATGCTTAGAGCTCAATAAATGGTTGAATAGTTTTAAATTGGTAGTTTTAATTATGTGCAATATATTTCAAGTCAAATTTCTCTATTAATTGTAATAACTATCCAATAAGAGTAACTGCATTTCATTTTTAATTTTATGCTTCTCTTTTAAATAATACATAGACCATATATAATTTTTACGTTCATAGATGAAATTATACTTAATTAGTATATACATTTGATAAAAGTTTTCCCCAAAAATGCCACAGATAATTGTATGTGTTAATTTTAAATTCATAATTTTATTCTTCAATATAATAATAATATGATTAAAATAAAATAAACCATTAAAATAAACTAGTTTTCTGGATTAAAATTTATTTAATACACGTTTCTTAATGGGTGTTATAGGGAAAATCGTCCTTAAATGAGCTTTAGTGAAAACAAGACAGAACGTTCAATCATTTTGGAGACGTAAAGCTTAATAGTAATCTGATGCTTGTATATCCGCAAATTCTCTGCAGTAGAGCATAAAATGACTTTGAATATTAAGTAACAGAATAGCTTTCTCTCATTCATAGGCACATAGATAAATACGATATTGTTAATGAAAAATGCGGGTATTTCATATGTATTTTAATATTTCATAAATTGTAAACAGCTTCACTGTAAACGAAAACGTCTTAAATTCAGTTTAAAAAGTGTCTTAAACGGATGGTCATTTTTTAAGCGAAAAAAAAGTGTCTTCCTTTTTTAGACAACTTTCCGCATCTGAAATTGAGACATTGCAGGTGTCTTAAAACTCCGCCATCTTTTTTATGTTTTGAAACACCGCCATGTTAGGCTTAAAAGATCTGCCATTTTTAAGGCTTTTTAATAAATAAATAAATAAAGGTGGTGGTGGTGGTATGGTGATTCTGATTTTCTGTTTAAAACATATTTTATAATATTCTAGAGCACTGATAAAATATAATAATAATAATAAAAAAAAAAAAAAATTACATATATATATATACCAGCCTCTGGGATTGAACTCACTATCTTTGCTACCGTAGACGGACGCTCTTGCCAATTGCGCCACGACTTCATACAGAAATTTACGATAATATATACTGTAATATTCGCGAAATGGATTGTAGTGTTATAATATAACTTGTATTTTTCCCTTAAAACTTTCGAGATTAAATATAAAACTCAATATGTATTAATTCTATTAAATTTCAATTGTAGAAGTATAAATTTTGTAAAGTATAAACAAATATATTAAAATCTAAGATTGTAATGTTTTAAAAACGATTTCTTTCTATAAACTGTTAGTTAAAACGAACAACAACAACAACAAATATATATATACATATGAATATGAAAACAAGAAAAGTTATGTTTTACGTCCAGGTAAAAAAGGTTAAAGAAAATAGTTTTATATAGAAAGAGATTAAAAAAAGATAAAAAAGAAAGAAAGCAGTTATTTACAAGTTGTGTATAAGATTAGTTAGACATCCGCTTTCTTAGCGATAAAATATTCTTCTGTGCAAGTTCATCTTAATGTTATTTCATTTAATTAAATGAGCGAGCTTTAAATAAAAAGTAACTATTTTAATAATAGAATTGAAAATGTGTCAAACTAGGAGTAGAAGAAGAGCGGCTAGCCTTACTCACTTGAAATGATTTGCAGAAAAATTTTATTTATTTATTTTGTTTTTCAGATAAAAGAGATTTAAATTTTTGATATTTAATCATGATTTCAATTTAAAAAAATATTTTATTTTTCTTTTCGCTGCTAAGTTAAAAAATTCTTAAAAGAAATTATCATTTTATTAAAACTGTATCTTGATATGAATAAAAAACGAGACAATGAAGATGATTTTCATTTTCATTCACAAATGGCGCCACTACTAATAGTCAACGATGGAATGTGAAAATGTCTTACTTTAAGACATATTCCTTTTTTAAGATACCTCACATTAGTTCATTTGGATCACCAGTTTGTTAAGACACAAAAGTGTCTTACATTAAGATATCTATTATGTCTTAGCTTCACTTTAAGACATTTGCGTGTCTGAAATCCATTTTAAGATGTTTTTCTGTCTTACTTTAAGACGCCTTTATTTGCAGTGTTTAAACTGTAATTACTCATTAAGATTTAACTTTTAATTATTTTAACTGCATGATGGACCGTAATTTTTATTTATTTCTTTATTTAAGCAAAAAAATAACTATACTTTTCTCTCCTTAAAAAAATAGAATAATTTGCGTGGAAGAAGTCAGGATCAAGATTTTACACACGGTATCTAGTAAGCTACGAATGAATACATTGGATTGTCATGCAGTCTTTGCAACTTGCAAATACTACCTTGCAATACAATTTTATAATTAATATTTTGATTTTGTCTAATGTATTTGCTTTCCTTATTGGTTTAAAATTTATTGCAACATTTTATACGACTATACCTTCTGAAACATAATGCATCATGTATATATGTTTTGTGTGATTTATGACTAATTATCTCATAGATAAAAAAAAGATTTAGACATAACGTGTGAACATATTGTCTTCTGTATCTATATACATATTGTTGTATCTATCTATCTATCTATCTATCTATCTATCTATCTATATATATATATATATATCATGTCATTCTAAAAATCATGTAATTTTATGAATTTGTTTTCATATTTAATGAATTAATTTTACTTAGATTTGTAATTTTTGTAATAGGGTGGTGGGTATCTATAAAATGCCATATCCCTGACAAAATTAAAAATAATAATAACTTCAGAAGATTATGTAGTAAAGTTTTTTTTTTTTTTTTTTTTTTTTTTTAATCTTGCTTTATTTTAATACTGCGTTTTACTACGTTATATTTTAAAGCAATAGCAAAAAATGATATTATTTATTTTTTCTAATCACTTTCTAAAATGTTTTTCGGGGTAAAAACTTATTCTGAGTTCTTTCATTTTCTTTTCATCCGTCTTGTTAAATTTTGTAATTTTGTGTTAAATTCAAATACAATTACTTCGACCAAATCATTTCTTACTTAAATTTTAAGTGATTTATATTTTCCAGTTTGATAAAAACCGAAAATTCGTAATTCTGTCATCTTTCTTTAACATACTTTATTTTTCCCACATTGTTTAAAATTTAAAGGATTCCCTGAGATAGACAGAGTCTCTCTATCCTCTTATACATTAACATTGACGTTTCTTCATTGATTTTTAATCTTGTTTGCACAGAAAATATGCATTGATTTTTAAATGCAATAAATAATACTTTTGACATAACTTAAATTGTGGGTTTTGGCTAACGATATCTTGTAGTTGTTCATTTTTTAATATTTATTCAATAAATGATTACATTGAACGTCTCAGCTTGAACAGGAAACATATATTAAAAAAAAACAAAAGTAGCAAAACTATTGATTTCCTTTCTTTAGCACAATTTGAACTGAAAACACTGCACATTTTTTTTAATAACTAAGAGCGTTTTTTGGCATTGATTAAACGTAAGAGAAATTATCATTTTTTCTAGAAATATTGGCATAATTTTGAAATTCTACGCATATTTTTGATAAGAGAGATATTAATAAAATATTATTTTCCTTTCAAGAGTTACTTTGAATTCATCACATGAATGAAAATGAAATGATAGAAATAAGGCCATATTTTATTATTGGAAGTTTTAATAAATACAATTTATCTCACTTATAAAAAAAAAAAAAAAAAAAAAAAACTTGTTAGTTTTGAAGACAATTCTTGAAGGGAATTTACCATTCTAACTAACCGTCATGTCGTTTTTATCTGGAACTTTCAGTAATCATAGGGAAAAAGTATCAGGTTCATAAATTTAAGTCCATAGACTTCGACTTTTGTATGTAATTGTACTTTTGAGAGGTCAAGAACACAAATTAAATATTTTTAGAATAGGCATCTATGCGTACCCATGTGTGTATGACAATAATATTGTGGTATTTATAAATAAAGATCAAATGCACAAAGATTCACAATAATATGTAGGGAAAGGTGGCCTAAAATAATCCCCTTAAGTGGGACATGTGCAAAACAACATAAATGTTTAAATAAAACTTTGGCCGTTTGCTAGTTTGTTTTACACAGTTTTTTGCATTATAAACGTATTTCAATAATATGTCAAACTTAAACTGAGTAATAAAATAAATAGATTCTTGAAAACGAGTCCAATGGTTCATTTTACCTTCACTAAAGGGCAAAATGGTCCTTTATTTTAAATATTTGTATATTGCTTTTATCTGTAATATAAAGGATATAAAAGTAATTATGACAATACGTAATGAAATTAAATAAGTTCTACAATCAAATAGTAAGCATATATTACCTTATGATATTAAATATGTATATGTATAAATTGCCTCAACTAACTAACTAACTTCTAACTAACTAACTAAATAAATAAATAAAATGAAAACAAGAAAATGGAATATTTGAAAAATATGATTCTAAAATAAAAGATATAATAATAGACACCCAAAATGAAGTCAGAAATAAATTATGCCTATATCTGCCACATCCGAACCAAAAAGTGGATTCATAACAATCCACATATTGGATCCAAAACTAATCGCATAATTTTACCCGACAACATGGCCATCTATTCTAGGTCATATTACTGGATGACGCCGAGAAATACAACAAAATTAGTAAGTGCAATATACATCTAGAAACACATTTTAATAGTAAACCAAGTCATATTTCTGTACGTGATCTAAATAAATAGGAAAGTCATTGCTTAAAATATAACAGATATAGTGCTACCTGTTTCAAAGAAAAACCCGATAGGATCATTTTAGGCTACATTCCCCTATATGCAGTGCGTATTGACATAAATTAGTGTCTACATTTATTATTATTATTATTATTATTAACAGGTGGAAACGAACACTATCGCTTCTTTTTATAAGGTAGCATAGAAAAAAAATAGTATAAATGTGCAGAAGTTGGATTATTTTTATCGATTCAATGAAAAATTAAAGAAAAAATGTATTTATAACACAAATATTTAAGAAGGATGACTTTTTATTTCATTTTTAAATTTATTTTTATTGATTATTTATTATTATTATTATTATTATTTGTATGTTGGGACATCAATTTTCTTATGTGGAAAACTGTCCTGTCGTGTATTTTGATTATGAGTACTTTTTGAAATGAATCATCATTTTTAAAACGAGTTGTTACTATAAAGTGCAATTTTGATAAATAATAGTTTTAATAAGTAATTTTCGAGTTTGTATTAATGAAAAAAAAATATATGATTGCCAAAACAGTATACTTTTTTTTATTAATTCTTTATCTTCATGTTCTTATAATACGTCTGATTCTTTAATTTTTTATTATTATTACGTTTTTTTCTTGTTAGTAAATTATTTTTGAAAAGTCTAAGAAATATTAATTACTAAACAGTTATTAATAAAATAACTATTAGAGGATTTAATTTTTTGTATAATATTTATATATATACATATTTTAATTTTTTTATATATTTTATTTTTTAATATTAAAAATTCAATACGTATTTTAAAGCTTATCTGTCTAAATAAAAGAATACATCCACTATATATCTATATAAAAGAACACACTCATTCGCCGACTCCCTGACTTACTGAACACAACTGTATCTATTCTATAGGACATCGGATCACAAATTTTGGTGTAAAGGTTAGTTTTTGCGTACCTGCCCAACACTAAACAAGAAGTCTGAAATTTTCCTGAGACAGGTGACAAAAACCAGTTTCGACCATAACTCGGCTCCAATTACTTCATAGTGGAATTTATTCACATGGGGAGACTTGACTTGAGTAAAAAAAAAAGTATTTTCGATTTCTTTTTCCACTAACAATGGCATGGAGAGATGGAAATGGAAAACGCTTGTGCGTATTTTCGAAAGTAATCCCCTCCCCTCCACCCCCCCAAAAAAAAAGTTGAATTTCCTGTGATATTGTTTAAACACTTTCCAAAAGTTTGCAAAGTGTTAATGATTTCAGCTTGTTTGTCTATCTATCCGCGTTCTAAATGCATTAAATGTATGTGGATTTTCTTTAAACTGATATATGCTATCCCAGTTTACTCTAGAATATTCCCTATTTAAAATGGAGTTACTATCTCTACTAGTTTATATACAGGGATACCCGAAAATATTCAAAAGCATTGTGTATTATGAGAGATATTTCTATAAACTGAATTTTAATACCTTTACAGTACTCAAATCTTAATTAAATTGAAATATGTGATTCAAGTCTACTATCGGATGTTTCATATATAAAATGGAGTAAATACTACCACTAGTTTGTGTACAGGGGCACCAAAATTATTCCTAAGCTATGAGGGGTATTCCTACAAACAAATTTTTATAACTTTACTTTCTATAGAAAGCTTTTTATAGAATATAGTATGATTAGTATTAGTCTTACAGGGCACACAATTATATTGAATTACATTAGGACCTATTATTAAAAATTTGCTGGAATTGTATTTCCGTTTACATTAAGCGTTTTTAACGTTTTCTAACAATTTTTTAAGTGTGAAGATGATTTTAATTTATTTATCTATTTGTCTATCTTTCTATTTGTGCGTCTCCTGTCCCCAGCATCAGTAAATATTTTCGGAATATATATATATATATATATATAAATAAATTAATGAAATTCACTATGGAATGTTCCGTATTTAAAATGACATTAAGAGGTCTTGCACAATCAGTTTGTTTACAGAAACAGTAACAAACATAAAGTAACAATCATAAAGAAATTGGCATGAATTGTTAATATTCTAAAATAACGTTTTATGTGGAATATGATATGATTAACCTTCAGATTCGCAGGGCTACACTAAAGTATTCAGACACATTAAGGTATGCTATTATAATCTAACGGCTGAATTTTCTTTTGCTTTAAGCGTTTTTAGCACTTTCCAGCAATGTCTAAGAGTGGTTTTTAATTCAGTTATTCAAGCTACATACTTTTCAGTCTTTCTGTTTGTCTGCTGTGTGAATACTAAAAGTTATACGATACAACAAGTGCGTACAGTTGGAAAGGGTTAATCATCAATATGTACTGCATGATTTTTCGTTCTTGCTTTAATTTAATTAAATTTTAATTTAATTAAATTTTAAACATTTGCAAAAAACCACTTATTTAATTTTAACACTTATGATATTAGACTCATTGCAATGCTGTTTTTTCGGAAAATTCGCATACTATATTAAACACAGCTTACTGCAATCAGAATACCAAAAATGTTGAGTACCTTACGAAATATCAGCATTTTTACTAAATAATTTATAACTAAGCATGTATGTATTTTGATGGATGTTTGGAATTTTTTCACAGAATTTTTCCGAGTAAACTTTGAGCAAAATTTCTAAGCATTATGATCTCCAATAACATCTAAATACAGGTTTTCCTAAGACTTTAACATTTCCTGTTTACATTTACTTTAAAGTTTTTTGCATTCGTAGCTTTAATATATTTAGAAAATATTTCAATATATATGATTGAATGCAATATACTTTACACTTTCATAATATATATAATTACAAACTAATGTTTAATATATTTTTTGTAATCAATCTAGTTATAGGCGCATAATTTCTTTGAAACTAGTAGCCGTATATTTAATGAATTGGATTTTATACATTTTTTATTTCTATCCTCATTTTGTATCTCAATTTTATATTTTGATTCCAAATATCACGATTTATCATAACATAAAAATCATTTAATGTTTCCTCTAATCGACATTTGCATTATTTTGCAAAACATTTGCAAGAATAATAAACAGAACTAGTAAAATGATGTGTAAATACTAAGAATATTAATACATAGAAATATCTATAATTTCAAACACATATTAATTCAACTACATGCAATACTCCGTAATTCTTAATTTCAGATACACACGAATATCTGTATTTGAAATTAAAAGGAAAATAATGGTGATTATTTTGAGATAAAGTTCTTTAAAATAAATATTTGTGTGCTATTGTAAATAATAAATACAATAAAAACAACCTATTTACTTCTCTAAGCTAATAAAACACTAATGGAAATATTTCAAATAGCTTTCAATTAATAAAAGTTTTAAATCAGTATCGGCTATTTCATCACATATTCAAGGAACTAAACTAATGCGTGTTAAGGCTTGCAACCACGCAAGCACTAGTAAATGTATTTTAATTGTATTTTCTTGTACGTAATCCAACAAGACGACACAACTGGACTCACATAGTATTTATGTGGTGACATGTAAAAATGCACGCAAGTGGATATTATTATTATTACTATTATTATTTTAAAAATAAATTATTCATATAGAATAACAATAGCACAAAAATGTATGACACACATATAAATGATTAAAGACATGTGCTTTATATATTTTCAATATATACAAGAGGTTAATGTAAAACCGATTGTGTTAATAATATATATACAGAAAAAAAGATTGAAAATCAAGGTAATATTTATCAACTGTATGATTAAAGAAAAAAAAATAGAATATATTTATTATCATGAATGCAATTAGAAAAAATTCCTTTTAAATGTATTACATGTATTCTCTATTGGATCTTATAAAGTTTCACTAAATATATAATTTTATTAAAATATTTCATAAAAGAAATTTTCATTTTGTACATTAAAAAAAAAAAAAACCGTGAAATGAAAATACCGATCATTACATAAACAAAAATAATTAAATTAAATTAAATTAAATTTAAAGATCTCGCATTGATCCTAAAGTTTCGTTAAATATAGATCTTTTGTCGACCGTAATATAGAAAAAACCGTAATATAGAACAAAAATGTATGGCACGCATATAAATGATTAAAGACATGTGCTTTATATATTTTCAATATTAACATGCAGTTAACGTAAAAGTGATTGTGCTAATAATATATACTATACAGGAAAAATGATTGAAAATCAAGATAATATTTATCAATTGTATGGTTAAAGAAAATACTTTAGAATATATTTATTATTAAGAATGTAATTAGGAAAATTGCTTTTTTATGTATTATTGTCTATTGCATACTATAAAAATTCACTAAATATATAATATTATTAAAAGATTTCATACACAAACATTTTTCCGGAGAAACGAAAATACCGATTATTATATAAGCAAAAAATAATTTAATTTAATTTAATTTAATTTAATTTAATTTAAAAGATCTCGCAGATTAGGATCGATCCTAAAGTTTCGTTAAATATAGATTTTTTGTCGACAGTAATATAGAACAAAAATGTATGACACGCATATAAATTATTAAAGACACATGCTTTATATATTTTCAATATTCACTTGCCGTTAACGTAAAACTAATTGTGTTAATAATATATGCTATACAGAAAAAATGATTGAAAATCAAGATAATATTTATTAATTGTATGGTTAAAGAAAAAACTTTAGAATATATTTATTATCATGAATGTAATTAGGAAAATTGCTTTTTCATGTATTATTGTCTATTGCATCTTATAAAGTTTCACTAAATACAATATTTTATTAAAAGATTTCATACACAAACATTTTTCACGTGAAACTAAAATACCGATTATTACATAAGCAAAAATAATTAAATTAAATTAAATTGAATTTAAAGATCTCGCAGATTAGGATCGATCATAAAGTTTCGTTAGATATACATCTTTTGTCGAACGAAATATAGAAAAATAATCGTACAATAATATAAAGCTTCGTGGAATATAAAGTTATCATACATTTCTTATTTTATGTAAGAGCAATATTATTAAAATATAGTGTTTTCATTTTATTATATATATATATATATATATATTAATGATTCAATTGAATTTTGGCATTACTGTCAATTCTTGCATTAATATTAATAATATTTTTCTAATTCTTAAAAATGTAAACTTTAAAAATGTAACTTGTTGTATAATTATCTTTATCCTTAAATATTTTCTTTATAACTGAGTTTTACGATTAAAAGTATGGAAAACTTTAAATGCTAAAAAACAAAATTTAGTGCATATATTTCTGAATATACTGATGCAATATTCGATTTTTCCCTGTGTTTACGAATTTTGATTATTTGAACAAAATTAAGATTTGTTTTAGAATCCATATCCATACTATGTAGTTAACTACGTGAATTAGTTTAACTTTAACTAATGTGAAATTGTTTACCAATGTATTATTTATTTAAATTTATAAACTATATACTAATTGCAAAATGTACATTTTTATTTCAATTGATAAAAAATTATTTATTAATTACATAAGTCATCTGTAATTAATTCAAAATTATAAAATGATCTTCATAAATTTTAAGATAATGAAAAACATACTATATTTTAAACAATTATCTTAATAAAATAAAATAATATATTTTTTCTTATATTACCATCTACAGCCACATCATATATATATAGATATATTTCAGTGTCATCTTCTCGTTAAACAAAAGCAGTGGAAAACATTGTATGACATACCTTGTAGAAAATTTTACTTTTATTTATCTTTAATTAGTTATATGTTTTTTTGTAGAAGTCAAACAATAATTTTTCTCGTCTCAGGTTTTACGACATAAAAATGCTATTTGTTGTACTTTGGTAAGTATTAATAAATATGAAGAAAAAATATTTAATATTCAATAAAATATAGTATAAATTTAATGTAGTTGAAAGGTACAAAAAAAATCGCAATTATTAAAGCACCGATATTTTAGAAAGTTACGTAGTTATATTTTATAAATAAAAAATATATAAATATATTATATGTATATTAATTTAAGTAGGGTAAAATATTATAGTTGATAAAATTTAAATTCTCTTTTAAAGGATAACGACTACTATTTTCTAGTTGTATTTTACAATATAACTAACCGTAGATAAAATTTAAAATTTTGTTAAGAAATATGTTTATTAAATTACTTGTAATACAAAACTCGGTTACTGCGTATCATAATAATATATTTTACTTGGTTTAAAATATTGTATTAAATTTTCCAAGTGTATCTTATATGATGAAAGTAAATGATGACTAATTATCAGACTACAATAAAGAAAGGCACTGTAGGAGTAATCTAATGCCTATTGCCAAGTTTTATTCTTAATCTTCGAGCATTTTTCACTTCGCTGATCACTACATTTAAATAATTTTCCGAAATTCTATATTATTTAATATATGTACATCTAAAAAAAAATCAAATAATTGAAATAGTCACTGCAAATTTTGATATAGTATACCGTTGATTGTTTTGAACGGATTCCCTGCCCACCCTGCCCCGAAGGAGTGGGGGAAATTTGTAAATTCCAATCATCGTTGGTGTTGAATGAACATAACTACCCCACACAATAAATTTCTTAAATGTAGCTCCCATGAATTTTACAGAATAAATTTAAAGTAATATGTGAGCCCTCGACTTTGCTCTCTCCTAACCACACCGCACCCCCACTTTCTGCCCCATCCAATATATATATATATATATATGAAGAAGAACAAAAAAAACTGTTAAAAAAAACACAGTAGATTTTTATAACACCCTTCAGCAGACGCATCACCTTTTGGTAGGGTGCTACTCGAAACAAAGGATTTTGCGAAATTTCCCACACCGCTTGACAGAAGAAAGGGAAAAAAAAAAAATATCTTTCATTGGCTTTTTAAAATCAAAAATTTTTAAATCATCGATTCACATATTCTTTTATTGATTTTTTACTAAGGTGTAGCTTTCCAAAGTGAAATTATTTCGCTGTGAAATAATTTAGTGCCAAATTACATTTAAAAGTTTTTTTTTTTTCTTTTTTTTTTTTTCACCTGCCACTCAAGGTGGAAATAGGGAAAGCCTTTAACAAAACATTGTCTTAGTGGGTACTATCAAAACAAACTTTAAAACGAAATTTGTCAGTCAATCATTTGTAAAATTTCCACATTTATCATACTTCAATAAGTCGCTGAATGAGTAGATGTACCCTTTTCTCTCTCTCTCTCTTTATATATATATATATATATATATATATATATATATATATATATACACCGAGAGAGAGAGAGAGAGAGAAAGAGATGAAAGACTTACGCTGCGATTGCAGTATTAATTCACGTCAGTATGGTATTAATCAACTTATAAATTCTTCTGTATAATATCTTTTTATATATAATAGGGTTAAAAAAACATGATATAATAAATTATAATGCAAAATTTTATAATAACATAAGCACTTTTTATTTTAACTTTAAATTATAAAAAACAATAATAAAAAATAAATAAATAAATAAAACATTTGTTTTAATATTTTGAATTTCAACAAGAGATTGATTATTAAGCTTTAAGGGGGGAAAAATGCGAATTACAACAAATTTTCGAAAGTATTATTTACGTCTTGGCATACACGTTTTACCATAAAATCAACATCATTTTCGAATAATATATGTACTGCATATGTACAGGTGCACTACGTAAAATTTTCGATAGTGTTAAGTGTATCGATATTGCACTTAAAAAGAACTTTCTTACGCGGTGATTTAAATATACATTTTTAAATTTTTATTGGAATATCTTTCAATTTATGTTTCTTTTGATTATTAGGCACTTTTAAACGTGACACATAGACTGTCATAAAAGCTGAACCTGTGTGCTCTATATGCTAATGCAATAAGTTTATGAAGCTGAGCCCCATTTATGTTGAATTACTTATTGTAGTGATGGTTGTTTAAAATATATTTTTATTGAACAGCAGATAATTTAAATAAGGGGGTCTTCCTCTTTATTAAAAGTACTTCCACTGTTCCGAAAGTAAACAGAGCTGTAAAACAGTTTTCCCCTTTCCTTGTTTTATTAATCATCAAATTTCATTAAATTTAATTTTTTTTTAAACTTGCCCTTGGACATGCCCAATGAGCAAATGCAACGGCTAAATTCTCTACGTATGTGTATTACTTAAAATACCCTAAATTTAAAAGAAAAATATCTATAAATAAATTTCTGTAATACTGATAAAAGCTGCAAAGGAAAATTCAGCTACATCTTAGCGTAAAACTATAGTCGATTTTTGCGTCTAACTAATTAGTGGTATTTGACAATTAAGTTGCCTCATACATATAATACACACCCACACAGATTTCAATGAAATTTAATGCATCAATTGGAAATTTCAAGTTGATCCAGTATAAATTTACAAAAACTGAATATTTGTTTACTACTCATCAGTTTTTATAAATTTATTTGTAAAACACATTTTCATTCCAATATTTTCCATGTTTATAAAATATAACTTTATACATTTACTTAAATTATAGCAGGTCGATTCCATAACCTCTAATTTCCTTTATGTTCAGTTTTATTTAAATTAATTTTAACAATTTATTATTTTAATATTAGAGTTATAATGCATATATATATATATATATATATATATATATATATATATATATATATATATATATATATATATATATATATATATATATATATATATATATATATATATATATATATATATATATATATATATATGTATAGTCGCAAAAAACATCAAAAGTAAATAATTTGAAAATTTACTTTAAAATTGTCTATCAATTAATTAGAATGTTGGTAAATGGGACTTTTTTTTAACTCTCCGATCTGTGATCATATAGATACCTCTTATGACAAAATAGATTACAAAGATCTATTATAATTACCGCAGAAGAAAATTATTATAAGTAACACTATTGAAATAATTCTATAGCATTTATAAGCATCTAGATAATAATTGTAATTACGAGAAATGAATATTGGTTTAATTTGGAATAATGATGTTTTCAGAGAATAAATTTACAAGCAATTCCAATTACGCAATTTTCATTTAAATAGAAAGTTTGCAATTACAGACATATATACAAAACCTTATGTCTTTTAAGAAAGTTTTGGATACTTTTAAAATAACGAGATTTTATTTTAAAATATCGAGTAAAAAATGTATTTTTATTTTAATTTATTTTATTTTATTTATTTATTTATTTATTTATTTTATTATTATTATTATTATTATTATTTGTCAATCCTTAAGTACTAATTATCAATAAATTTCCAGTGTCTTATTATTTTAATTAACAGTAATTCAGAGATAATGAATTCTAATAACACAGATAATTAAGGAAATACTAAATACTGTACTAGACAATATTTAACACCGTTAATTAACGTATTTTTGTGATTTTGTTTTTATTCTTTAAGGTCTTTTGTATTGTTATCAACCATGCTAAAAATTAATGGATAATTATAAATATATAAATCCTATTTTGTCACGATATTGCCTAGAAATTAGGAATAAAAACATAACAGTCATTAAGAACTTAAATTAATAACAATTCGAATAAAAATTACCTATTAAAGAAAGGTATTAGTTAATTAAAACTTGTTAAAAAATTAAAACAAAAAACCTGAAGTAATATCTGCCAAAAATCTCTACAAAAGCAACCATAATGTTATCATGAATGTATGATGAATGTACAAAGAATTGTATCAAATAATTTGTATTCTTTTTATGTTGTAAACATGTACACTTTGTACATAAAAACATTCATGAAAAATTACAGCGTACTTGCAACAAGCAATACAAATGCTAAACTGAACAGCAACAAAAGTTGAACGTGTAAAGTATAATTCATTATGCTGCAATTTATTGTACACTAAAGGTGCAACTATGTGTATTACATTTATTGGGTATTTTTAAATGTCCACGTAAAATTTTATTTTGTGTGTTTGATTTATTTTCAAAGCAATGACAAAGAGAAAGCGAAAATATGGTATAATAATTTTCATTTGTTTTAAGGCACACTAATATATTGTTAACTTCAGAGGTTATCCATATTTTAGTTTTTTTTTTTTTCTTTCTAAATCAGTCAATTTCAGCTTTTAGAAACCCACTGCAACATGAAGGCTTCTACTAGGTGATTCCAATTTGATCTGTTTTCTGCAATTTTTCTCCTTTCTGCCCTTCCAAACTTCACAATTATATCTCTCCAATAACACTATGGACTCTCCCTCGTGGTGTCTTCCTCCTTTTCTTATTTCTTATTTCTTCCTCCTTTTCTTTTTTTCCAAAGTAACACTTTGGTGATTCACCTATCATCGTTTCTTCTGGCATTTTTCCTAGCTTAGCTGTGTTTTAACTTCTTAATTCTACACATGACATCAGTAACTTTGGCTATCCTTAGTTCAAGTCTTTCACTTTCTAACTTTTCGGAAGAATTCTACATGCTTCTCTATGCTTGTCTGGAATGTTATGGGTTCTTTCTATATATATATATGAAATAAATTAATAAAATTGTAATAAATTGAAATTTTTAGTAAGCTATGACAAATTTAAATTTGACGGCAGTGTGGTAAAATTTTCATTTCATTTAATACTTTAAAAAAATTGTTTTTCTTGTTTTTTAAACTTGAAAAAATATATTTATGTAAAGTTGCTTTTTCTTAAAAATAAATATATAAATAATAGTTTGTACAGTTAAATTAATATTTATTTTGGAGTAAGCTACTCAATATTTGGAAGAAAATATTTTCCGAACTTTCTATCTCCTCACTTAGGTGGAAAAATTATAAATCACACAATATAAAATAACGGTATTCAAACTATTTTAATTGAGATTTTATCATAAAATCTTTATAAAATAATACACGTAAAATCCTGAGGTCGTATAATACTGAAAATGCTTTGCTATAAATACAAAATATCACTATTCGAACACATGTATACTGCATCTCGTTACTGAGCTGCACACCAAAAAGTGCCGTTTTCACATAAAAATGCATTAAAATGATTTATTGGTTGCATTATAAAAGTGATACTACTGCATGAATTATGTCTTATCATCTTAAATGTTGTATTAAAATGTATTATGTATTTATCACTAAAATATAAAACTGTTTCTTTTTAATAGAATTCCTGACTATGAACAAATAGCTATAACAAAGAACAATAAAATACAAAAATATTTGTAGACAGTTGATATAAAGATTTATAAGAAGAAATATAAAAATAAAAATTCTGAAAGTGTTTACACATAAAAATAAAATTTCAGAAACTTGTATTGAAGTTATTTAACATAATTAAATATTTGAATTACATATTACCTAGGCCATTCCCATAGATATTCTTTTTTGTGTTAATCAAACATTCCGTGTAGCTCAGACAAATCACAAAGGAATTTTATGAGGTTTATATTAGGAACATATTTTGCGACCTATGTTTAAAAAAAGTTAATACGTGATTATTACTGACAGAAGCAGATAAAGATGAAAGAAAATTAATAAACTATTTTGAGTTTAAAATTATTTTTATTGTTTACTTAAATTTCTTTACCTCTATTAATGATAGGAAATTAATGTTTAAACTTGTACTACGCATTTTTTATGAGAAAATTTGTACTTTTCAGCATCAGTATTTACGAAACGTATGGAAAAAAGAAAAACTATTTTTTTTCTTTAATATTGCAGTGTGAAATTGTTTTTAAACGATAATTCAAGAATTTCTATAATTTACACTTATTTTTAGTAATTAATAAATTACATAATTTACATAAATATTTCTTCATACCGCAGTAAAAGAAAAAAAAAAAGTTAATTTTTTTTTTTCTATTTTGTAAAATATAGAGACTACAAATGAATTGATATAAACAAAAATCTTCAAAACTTATAATAATATTTAATGTTGTTACTGTTAAAAGAATAATACAAAATTGGTTTGATAAAACTTCATACATTACATTATGAAAAAAATCGAAAGATTGCGTATAAAATTCCAAACACAACGTACATGCATAGCGTACACTTGTTTAAATTCAATTTTGAGTATTAATTATTACTTATTTATCTCACTGATAATTTTTTTAGATACAAAATTTGTCCTCAGTATTTATTAATAACAACAACAAATAATAATAATAATTTTACTTATATATGTATATACTCTGTAGTTGTATAAAGAAAAAAAATACAAATATTTAAAAAAAAAATATTATAAAGGAAAAATATTATTTGAAAAAAAAAAAAAATGACGGTTCTACATTTCTATTAAAAACTAAACATTTATTTACAAGGATTGTCCTTGCACGTTTTACATTTACATCATAATTAGTTCATAATTATTCCCACTTTATACTCCAGATGTAAATTAATAATGCGAAACTACGTAAGATTTGTATACAAACATTGCCATTAACGACATTCCTCATCAATTAAAACTTTCTTTAAATGTGCAATTATTAAACTGACTATGATCATTTTATGACCGTTAAATTGCAGAACGCTAAGCATAATTCAAAAATAATCACCGACAAAATAAGCATGTGTTGAATACGCAGTGCCCTTTTCAACTTCGGGTTACATCCTGAGGAAGGAAGGTATTACAATAATTACGAGCTCTTTAATTAGAACTTAAAAATAGAAAACGACGTTGGAATATTTTAAATTAGGTACGTGTAACTAAAATACGTTTTATTTCTTATGCACAAAGAAACGTAAATAATGAAAGATATCCTAAATCATTTTCAATTTGTTAAAATGTATTTAAAAGTTTGAAAAAGAAAATAAATAATTAAAATAATGCGAAATAAACTGCTTGTGTCAAATTTTAACTGCATAAAAAGAAAATATTTTGAAAGATTGATTTAAATGTTTAAATTACTGATTTTTTTTTTCCTTGTGTATATGTTCTAGAAAACATTTTTTTTTAGATGGTATTTACTTTTTGTAAACAATTGTTATACTTAGAAAGGAAAACAAAACTTTTTGACTTGAAAACGTAATTAGTGTATAACAGTATTGGATAAAAAAGGTAATAAAATATTTTCCATATCTTAAAAGCGGAGTTATCGTTAATAACCATACAATTGTTAACGCCCCTTGAGAAAACGCCCCTTTTCTCACACCACTTTATTTTTAGAGTAATTTTCTCCAAATGTTGTTACGATTCAATAAGAATAAAATTACTCTAAAAATTGACTGGTGTGGAAAAAAAGGCGGGTACTAAAAATTGTACGGTTCATAATCAGATGGTTGGCAAGTATGTACTAGGAAAGTTAACATGTTGACAGTGTGTACTAGCATTTTCTGCATTTTAATATTAAAAATTAATATCACGTTTATGGCGAATAATTTGTTTCATCAAGTTATTCGTAATTCTCATCATTTCATTTTAGATAAGCTAATATATATTCTGATTATATATATATCACTCATTAACTTTTAAAGATATTTAGTTTAATGTATTAGGTGTTCTTTGCATTTACTTATTTATTTATTTATTTATTTTCTATTTCAAAATCTGTATCCTATTAGTTCTGAACTTCATTTCTCTTAGAATATATAAGGCCGTAGGTGTTTTAAATTCAAATACATGCATTTAAAGTCATAAATGTAACAAACTAGTATGTTGTGGCAACCACAAAGTATCTTCTGTATATTTTAGTACAAACTTACGCAGTACAAAGTACACTTTAATATTATTTTTTAATCTTTTTAATCATAATTGCTGAAGATTTTCATTTGAGAGAAATACTACATTAAATAACAACAAATGGCTTTTCAAAGTCAATTTTCTACTATGCAGACAACACCTATTTTAACGATAGCATTATTTCAAATCATCACAGACCAATGGCTCAGCTACACATTGTACATGTGTTATTACTGTTGTTGTTATTATTATTATTATTATTTTAACTATGTTGGAAATTTACAGCTTTACATGTACATTATTATATTTCCCTTGTCCATTATTACTTTTACACACACACATACATATATACATATATATATATATATATATATAATATGTGTGTGTGTGTGTGCGTGTTTGCGTGTGCGTGTGTCTTTTTAACAATAACATTATTTTAAGTCACCACAGACCAATCACTCAGCTTCTCATTCCACATGTGTTATTATCGTTGTTATTATTATTATTATTATTATTATTTTAATCATGTTGGAAATTGACAGCTTTGCATGTATATTACTTCCCTTGTTCATTATTACTTTTACACACACGCACACACACACACACACACACATATATATATATATATATATATATATATATATATATCTACGGTGGATAATTAAAATTAATTCTCATAGTGTACATTCATTTAAAATTCTGTCATATATTGCCATAATAAAATCAGTTTATTTTATTGCACTGTCAAGCCGTGTCAGTAGTTCCACTGGTAGCAGTACAGTACGAAGGACCGTACTTTGGAAAAACGAAGTTAAGGGCCCTCTTCACTCACCGCCCCTGGAAGCCGAAAGTAATGTTATTCTATGGGAAATTTTTCTCTACAAATAACTTATTAACTAATACATATTTTTAAATTTTGTTTTTACATTCTGAAAATTCCCAGCTGTTAAACTGACGCACCTTTTTTAAAAAAATATTTTTTAAATTTTTTATATTTTATTTTGAAGCTGCAAAATACGAATTTTCAATACGTGAATTTTTTTCATTTCGCAATTTCAAAATAAAATATTAAAAATTAAAAAAATACATTTTTAAAAAACGTCCGTCAATTTAACAGTTGGGAATTTTCTGAATGTGAAAACAGAATTTAAAAATATGTATTAGTTAATAAGTTATTTGTAAAGAAAATTTCCCCATAGAATAACATTGGCTCGGGCTTCCGGTGACGGTAAGTGAAGAGGGCCGTTAAGGGGTTAAATAAGAAACTTCAGTAAAAAAATTATTTTATTTCATGACATAAGGTTGGGAAACAGATTTTTTATTTCATTTTTTATTTATTTGTTTATTTTTATTTATTTATTTACTTTTATTATTTTTTATAACGGTTTATTTATATACATTTCTTTTTCCTATTGTAAATTACGTATAGTTAAAGAAAACGAAAACGTGTCTTCCAAGAAATAAATTAGACATGTTGAATTCTTATTTGAATAGAATTAGTAAAATTTCGTTTAAACGTGTATTTTAAAATTGTATTTTTGCAATTTCTTAGGTTGCTTTAGATTACACAATTCATTATTTAAGAGAACTATGCACTTACAAACCATTTTGTAATTAGAAGAGCGAGTCTTTTCCCAATATTTATGTAATATGTAATTTTCATTTTTGTATACAGAAAGAAATTCATTTCCTCTCAGTTTTATCATTGTAAACTTTTGCATAGTGAAACTACACATTATTATATTTGTATATTAAGCATTTCGTCATAATTTGTTTTATTTATAAAATGATTCATTTTAAAATAACGAGAATATGAATTTTTATTTATTTATTTATTTAATTATCTTTTGCTGAATCCTCAATATGTTGCTGAAAGTATTTTCAAACATTTTAAAATGAGAGTATAACATAATTTGTATATTTAATTTGAAAATCGAGCATTTCTCTGTTTGTTATATAAAGTTATTCATTATTTTATGTAGAAATTAGAAAAGGGCAGTATAAAAGAAAAGCTAATTTTAAATTGCAGAAAAATTTCCTACACTGAGAAAAAGCTTTATATCTGACATCTAGAATCTAAATTGTGGCTCCAGAAAGAATAGCTCCATGTCATCCTTGTAATTTCTAGTCAACTTCGAAAGTGAGTTCCAAAAACTCCTGATGGAATTCTAGCAAATTTATCTATATTATCGAGGTCCAACCTATTTGAAAATATCTCCAAATAAATGCGAATACAAGAAGTGGGTTTCAGCATCTATAATCTTGGTTTATGACCCAATTCTAGATAATCAAGCGAGAATTTCTCACCTTACAAAATATTCGGAATATTCAGAATAATGTTTTACCGCCTTGAAATGTGTAGACTAGAAATTCTCGATCATTTCGTCTATTCAGTTTATTGGCGTGCCTTATGCGCATAGCTCGGAAATCTATATTTCTAGTTAATGGATTTAGAAAATGACCACTTATGCATTCTACATGAAGGCGGTATATTTTTTTCTCAATGCATGATTTAATAATTCTAAATATTACGCTTCTTTTCATTTCATTTTTGATTAAATATTCAAAAAATTATATAACAATATGGATTTAAAATATTTTGAATAATAATATGTATATTTAATCTTATTGTAATTTATTCAGTGCAGGATGATAAAACTATTTATGTGAAAGTTTTTATATTCATGCTTTTAAATTATGAAATTTCTTTGGATACAGCTTTATAAAATACCTTTAAAAAGTCAAATTAATTATTTGTATTTATCGGTGTGCTATTCGTTACACATAACTGCTTCAAGTACCAGCCACGGCAGACACTATAATCTTTAAAATTTTGATATAAATTTTACTTTAAAAATAAACTACTATTTACAATTGTAAAATATTAATTATTACATTAGTATATATAAATATAATAAGTATTCACCGAATTTAACATAGACTTGAATATATTTAAGTATTTCATATTACGAAATATGTTTGAAAAAAATTATGTTTGAAAAATGCCACATCAAAATTAATGCCTTTAACGCTTAATAATGTAATAATTTTTAGATTCATTTGGTAGAAATTACTTTAAATTAGTGATAATATAATGTAGAATAAAGTGAATATCCCATTAGGGGCTTTTCTTAATTAAAATTTAAAAAACAATGTTTAAGTTGTTTCTAAATAAAATATTTAACTACTGAAAAAACTAATAACTATCATTTTGGAAGTACAAGGCAAGCACAAGGTAAGTGAAATGTTCGCCTACAGTAGCCTTAATTGTCTGCAGTGTTCGGTCGGCAGAAATGAAATCGCCAACAAACGATTACAAGTAGTCAAAAGAAAGTATCCAACCAACCTCAAACTTACATTGCAGGAGAGGTAAGAAAAAACTGAAAATCTAAAATGACATGTAAATGCTATCAGGAAAACTACTTAAAGTGAATATCACATTAGGTTTTTTTATTTTAATATATATATATATATATAGGTTTTCTAAAATAAATATTTAACTACTGAAAGAACTAAGAAATATCATTATGGAAGTACAAGGCAAGTACATGGTAAGTGAAATGTTCGCCTACAATAGCGTTAATAGCCTAAAATATTTCCAGCAGGAAATAAAATTATTTTATTATGTTTGTCACCCCATATAACTTGCAATTAAACGGTAAGATTTTCTATAGATGTTGATCTGATTACTTCGTATATGCTTTGATATATAAATTTATAAAACGGAAACCCCTTTTTCCACCAAAGTATGTAGGGAAAGGTGGCCTGAAATTATCCCCTTAAGGGGAAAACGTGTAAAATAACATAATTGTTTAAATAAAGCTTTGACTCTTTGATACTATGTTTTACGCTATATGTTGCATTATAAACAAATTTTTATGATAATTTAAATCCAAACTGATTAATGAAAGAAAGATATTTGAAAAATTATCCATATGATAGTTTTACCCTACCCAAAGGACAAAATGATATTTCACTTAAAAATAATTGTAAATCTTTCTTTTCGGCTAAACAAAGAATACGAAATTAATTGTGACATTACATAATAAAAAAAAATATATTAATTTTTAAAATCAAATAGCATACATAATTTCTTTCATAAAAAATTCAAATAAAAAAAGCGTCACAAATTTTTTTTAAACAAAGAATAAAATGTAATATTTGAAAATTATGATCCAAAAATGATAGATATAATAATAGACCCACAATAAATTTAAAAATAAATTCAATAATATCTATCCCCACCACATCAGAAAACTCGGAATATTTGAGCACATATCCCAAACATACGCATCATCCCAGGTAGCACAGCGGTATTGCTCAATATTGGCTCAATGTTGCCCAACCACGGCAAGCATTGGCGTCAGTCGGTTGTTTCTTTTCAATATTAGCCAATATTACCCAATGTTGGAATGACAGTATTGAAATTCGGAACTATTGATATTTAGCTTTTTTTAACCAAAATTTTTGTTATTTTTCAATACGTAATGGGCAGAAATATGTATAACAGTATTTTAAGTTCTATAAAATTATTAATAGAAGCATTTTATAATGTTGTAAAAACGGGAATATTGGTCAATATCGTCCAATCTCGGCAAAGAACGGTAAGAAAGATAAGGTCTGTTCTCGGAATTTCTTGCTCAATTTTACGATCAGCTCGTCATTGAAAATATTTAGCATTGTTAAGAAAAATTCTTGAAGCAGAAAAAGAAAAAAAAAAAAAAAAAAAAAAAAATCTGCTGGTTGATCTTGATCTAGATCGATATTGATGGATATCTACCAATGTTGTTGAGCATTGATACTACAACTTTCTGAAAACTCTAATAGCCAATCAGAGAGGAGAGAGAAGCAAAACAAACAAGCACCAGCACCAGCGTAAGAAGCGAGATGGCGGTGTATTTGCTTTTCTATATTTGTAAAAAGTAAGTAATTTTAAATATTGTTTCCGATATAGAATATAAGATAACTGAAATTTATAATATTTAAAATTATAGATGTATATTTATTAAAAGTCTTAGATAATATGTGATTCAAAATCACAACTTTAATCTTAGCGTACTCCGTGTAAACATATTAGTCTTAGCATTGTAAAATTTAATTATCCTTTTAGTTAAGAATTAAAATCTGTAAAATTTAAACAAATATTATTTCATAATTTACTACAGAAGAATAATTATGACCGAAGCGGAGATGACATATCATATTTTTGTAATAGTTAAAAGATTTATTTTCTCATTTTGCTGTTTGATGCTTGGTTTATTTTTTTATTCACTACTAAAATTTAAAGTCTTTTTCTTAGGAGGAAAAAAGAATTTTTTAGTGTGTATGCATTTACTTGAAAGTAAACAATGTCTGTAAATTATACAATGCTTTTTAAAAATGGGATTCTTGTCAGAATTGTTGTTTGATTTAATAGTTATTTTTCAAAATTGAAAAGTTAATAATATTAATATTTGTCATAACTTTATTGTTGTATGAAGAGTCTCATTATCATGTCGACACGTAAAACAATAACAAGAGCCTTCAAAATTCAAAGACTTTATTCCTGTCATTCACTAAAATAAAAATAAAAGCTTGCAGAATAAATTAGATTACATTTGATTACGGTTAGGTTTTTAACATGTGGCACTTTTTTTTACAGTTTACATAGTCATTAAAACACAGTTTACATTTATATTCATAATTGATAAGTATTTGCTTGAATTTAATGAAAGATTGTTTTTAAGCACAAAAAAAAAAAAAAAAAAAAAAAAACTTTTTCTTTTATAAACATTGTCATTACATTTGTTTTTATACAAGAAATAAAATCTTTTATGAACCACAACTTCTTTTAAAAATTCATGTCTTATTTACTATGTAATGTATAATTGTTATATGTATTTAAATTATGCATTGATATAAAAAATTTTCTAAGAAATTTATTGTACTATAAGTTTGTTATATTACATAATTTACTATAATCAAGTTTAATATAGTATATGTTTGTTATTTATTAAAAAGAAATTTATTTATAACCAAGCTAGTACATATGAGGCATTGCAAATATGAAGGGCAAACTCAACAAAAGGAGATTTTGAGAAAAACGCATTTGAAAATAATTTTTTCTGCGTCATATGCTGGAAATATGTATCGTCCATGCATGTTTTGCGACGGAAACAAGGGTGATCTGAACATGAAAGCTCTACCTGTAGATTCTCTGAAGGATCTAGAATCGGATGGTGAAAAAAAAAAAAAAAAAAGACCTGATGTCGAGTTCGCCCTTCGTATCCACAATGCCTCATA
Source organism: Salticus scenicus (assembly GCA_963930645.1). Taxonomy (NCBI): domain Eukaryota; kingdom Metazoa; phylum Arthropoda; class Arachnida; order Araneae; family Salticidae; genus Salticus; species Salticus scenicus. The sequence continues at coordinate 121,553,903 of OZ005648.1, read as the reverse complement.
TATATATTTTTTTGTTGAGATTTTTTTTTTTTTTTTTTAAATAGGCCACACACATGCTTTTTTTTTTTAATTCACTATTAACATAACAGCAAAAATTTAAATGCTTTCTGGTCATGCACCAATTATTTCATATTTATTCCTAGTATTAAGTCTAGTACTTTGCTTTTGAGCTTAATATTTAGTTTAATTGCACACAATATGTTGAATGTGTAAATATCCTAAAACGATGAATTACTAATTTTATTTTCTTTATCTAATGACATTTTTTTTTCTAAATTTATTAGTTGATGTAACATATGAATATTTATAGTTTTATTAATGACAAAAAATTACAGATAAAACGATATAGTAGTTAAAATTATTTTTGAATTCAGTTCAAATTAACATTATTTAATAACTTAATGCATATATAATAATGCATTACTAGCCTTATAAGTTTCTTATGCACATACCCAAATAAAATGTTAAACATTGGAAATGAGCTTTAATTTTTTTTAAAATTTAAAATAGACAAATAAAATAAAAGCCTGAAAAGTATGTGCATGCAGGCAATCAGTTAAGAGGACTTTCTACTTATTGTCGGCAGAAGCCAAAGCCAATGTTATTCTACGGAGAATTTTGCTCCATCATAACTCATTAACTAATGCATATTTTTAATTTCATTTTCACATTCAGAAACTTCACAATTGTTAATAAGGTTATCCCTTTCTAAAAATTATTATAATATATTTTTTAAAGTTATAAAATGTGAATTTTCACAATGTATAATTTTCATTTCTTTTACTTAAAAATGAAATATTAAAAATAAAAATTAAGGAAATCAGTGTCTAAAAATTTATTTGTTTATTTTTCTACTAAGCATTTCATTTTAAAATATTGAAATACGAATTTTCACAGTGTGAAATTTTGTGTTTTGTCGTTTAAAAATAAAATATTAAAAAATAAGTAATCAATTTTTAGAAAGCGATAACCAATTTAACAGTTCTGAAATTTCTTATATTTTGCTTTAATGTTTATCTTTTTTATAAAGTTTTATTTATTTATTTTTTACACTTTTGTCGATTTCATCCTTGAATTAAAGAACTGTTATATGAAAGTGCATTAAATTTTATTGTAGCTAAAATCTTTTATATTCAGAACTTCTAAAAATATTCCATAATTGTAGTATTGAGTTTTCATTAAAATGATGTAAATGGTAATAACAGGATTACTGTGAGTTAACAAATTTTTTTTTTTTTTTTTTATAGTGAATGTTACCTAAGGCCTGCCGCACACCAAAGAGGAATTGGAGACGCGGCCCAAGCGACTCGAGTTTCACACACACCGAAGCGGCAGACACATCCTGCGAAGGAAGCGTTTTTGATCACGTGTGCTTGTTGACTTTTCAGATTTCAGGTATTATTTATTATAATATAAGGAGATTATAATTTCTAAATCTATTATAATTTCAAGTAAAACAGAAAGAAAAATAAGTGTAATTAAGGAGAAAATAATTATTAAATTTAAAAATAGTTTTTTTTTTTTTTTTTAATTAATCAAATATTATATTCTAACTAAAAACACTTAATTTTTCTTTGTGATTTAAGGGAAAGTAATTTTCATATTTTTGTGGGGGAAAGGGGGGGGTTAATGTTTTATTTATAATTAACATTTGATCTTCTAATAGAAAAAGCTGATTGTTTGCTTTAATTGTGTTACTATTGTTGTGTAAAAATAAAGTCTATTAAATTATTAAAAAAAATTATTTCAACCTGAAAAAAAAAAAAAAAACTTTATTATTAAATAAATAAATAATTTTTATATCACACTTTTTATTTATATTTTATTTATTTATTTATATCTTTTAATTTATATTCATTTAAATGAATGAATAAAATAAAAGAATAATTTAAGAGAAAATAATTATTAAATTTAAAAACTAATTTTTAGTTGTTGAATTATTAAAGTATTTTAACTTAAAAAAATTGTTATTTTACTTTATCATTTAAATAAATGAATAATTTAGGGGAAAATAATTTTTATATTTCATTTATTTATACCTTTATTTTGTTAATATTTTATTTAAATTTTTATTTAATGTTTTATATCCTGTTTCTAGCAGAAAACAAAGCTTGTCTGCTTTAATTAAGTTATTATTGATATGCAAACAAATATTCTATAAAATTATTACTATTATTTTTTTTTTCCAGCTAAAAGAAGCGTTTTTATTTATTTTATTTTTTTTCTTTATAATTTAAATAAATGAATAATATAAGAAAAATAATTTTACATTGCACCTTATATTTTTTTTTTCTTTATTGTTAAATTTAAATTAATAGTTTCCAGTTGAAAACGTTGCTTTTAAATCTGAACAGTTTTTAATAAAAAATTGCAAAATGATGTAAAAACCCAATAATTTCCAAGATGTTATTAACATTGTACTAAATTCCTATATTTGATTTTCTTCCTTTTAAATGAATATTTTTTCTCTATTTTTCCTTTTCGTTGTTTTTCTATAGAATATATCTATTTAAAAAAAAAAGAAAAGTAGTAGAATTTAATCATTATCCTTTATCTTAAATTATTTTTCTACTTAAAAAAAAAAAAAAAAAAAAGCCACGCATCCCTTGCTAGTAAACTTGTTCTGTTTCTTTTATCGGAAACGGTCAAACAGATGAAATTCAGGAGCGATAATAGGGGTTTTCGCATAAAATTGTTACCCTATAATTTGTTTTCATCCGTATTTTTTTTAATTTTAATGTTTTTCCTTTCTATCTGAACTTAAATTGATTGTTTACTGTATATTACACGGACTTGAATTTGATATTGTCATTGTAGGACTCAGCGTAGTCACTTTTGTTTAATACTATTATTTATACAAAGCAATCTTCGTAATATGCAATCGAAGAAAAATATTGCAAAGGATTTTACTAAATATTTCTATTAAAGTTATTAGTATTGAAAAAAGCGACTGCGTTGAGCCCAGTGTTATTTAAATTTACTCACAGTTGTCAAATCTCTATCGCCGCCATGTTGCAACATGAGCAACAAGTGCGAAAAGTTGTAGCATGAGCGATTCGAGCGACAAACGGGAGACACACACGTGACTAATAAGACATGACGCTTGTTTCTCTGGTGTGCATATGCAGTAAAGTAAAAGTTAGCGGCAATGCTAGGGATTGTCTCTTATGTCGTCCAAGTCACGCTTGTTTCTTTGGTGTGCGGCCTGCCTAACATAACATGTCTTTCATACACTTTAATGATAACAAATTAACTAAATAACAAAAAAAATTCTTAATTTAATGGATTAATGAAAAATTAAAAAAAAAAAAAATCTATACATTAAAAAAGTTATAGGAAAAGATTTCAGAAAAAATTTATACTTTTGGATTATGTACTGGAATATTGCAATCCATTTGAAAGTTCCATATTGAATTAGAATTTACAATTATTATTTTAAATAAAATTAGAAGTTTTATAGCTTTTATTGAAACTAAATTTTCTTTTTTGAGAAAACATTCTTCATTGGATGTAGAATCTTTTGTGATTAGAATTACTTCAACATTTTTCAATACTTTGATATTATAATTTTGAAAATATTGAATGGAGAAATATTTGCATGAAATTTTAAAATGAAAGTGTTTTTTTTTTTTTTTTTTTTTTTTTTTTTAACTGTTTGGACAAATTCTAATGCAGCTCCTTTTTTATTTGATAATTCAAAATCAGTACATCTTGCTTTTGGATTTAGTATAAAGATAAGAAAATGAGCTGCTATTAATTACCATATTATAACAAATACCATATTCATAAATTTTTTAAAGACCACTTTGTTCAGTTTTGAATAAAACAAAGTTGAGAGCAATTTTTTTATTTACACAATTTTCACTTTAAGCAAAACTTTTTGATAATTGGCAGTGAAATCGTCCCGTATTTCTGAATTAGGTCGCAAAATTGTGTATTTTGGGATTTAGCTTTGGAAAAAAAAAAAAAAAAAAAATTCATCGATTAGTAGCAAAATAATTGAGTATTTAGAGATTCAACTTTGTACACAATGCGAATTTATCGATTAAGGCAAAATAATAGCAGATTTCAGAAATCGGCTACAAAAATCTGGTGAATTTCTGGGACATTCGCCTTTGTATAAACATTGATTTGCATTATATTAACTTGGACACTAATTATATGAAAATGAAAACCACAAGCTTCCTAAAATAGCAGCAAATATTTTAAAACAATTTATTGGAAAAGAGAAAAAAGTGTTTTCTGAATTTTTCAGGTTTGTTGAATACTGGTTAACCAAGAGTTTACTGAATTTAATTATCATTAGAACTTAATATTTATATATATATGTATATATATATATATATATATATATATATGCTTTGTTTTTAAATCATTTTTATGTTATGACACTTAATTTTAGTAAGAAAATACATGTCATTTTTTGTATTTTTCTTGTAAAACTGTTGTAGGTTCTGAAGTGGAGAGTAGGCACCACCGAGCAGTGGTTTAATATGGTCTGGCTTTTAAAGAAACTCAAACCAGCTGGTCACCGAAGGTAGCTTTTTACTAATAAATACTATTTTAATAACACTATTTTCACACTTTATTTATTTATTTTTCTTAACAAATTGTATAGTTTAATGTTTGTATTGTCATATAGCGTTAGTAATATCTCTTGTTTATTCACTACAACAGTGTATAAAATTTCTAATAATAATAATTCTTTACAAGTTTCTTATGAGGTATTGTCTAGTCATATTTTAATAGATACTAGTGAGCTTAAATGAATCACTATAATGAATGAATCCTCAAAATTCCATATTCTCACTCAAAAAAAAAAAAAAAAAAATTTTTGATCGAGTAAAAACTTACACCGGATCCCCACTGCCGTCGGCAGCGTAGACCCGTGTGCACTGCGTGCACACAGATTAAGGGATACCAGGGGTGAAACTACCTAGCATGCAAAAACCCTGAAAACTGATTTTTGCATGCAGATAGGGAAGATTTAATAATGAAATATCACATGGCTACCTGTATTAAATGATATTTGGAGAGTTCTTAATGCAATTATATAAGGCAAATTAAACATTCAAAATAAGAAATTTCTGTAAAAACAAAATAATTTACATGAAAATCAGAAACAGCAAAAATTTCAAAAACCCTGAATTCCGGGGTAGGCCCTGAAAAGTTTCACCTCTGGGATACGCATACTTATTCCCCACCTTTCATGCCTCTCCTAATTAACCTACATATACAGTAAAACCTCGATAAGTCGTCACTAAAGGGACCAAAGATTTTTTGACGACTTAGGCGGAGTGGCGAATTTTGAAAAAAAAAAACTTTGAAATATACTATACTACATATTTTCATGAATTGCAGTAGGATTCGGTGACAAAAACAATATTTTCAGAAACCATTGCTCCAAGCAGAAGCGTCACGCGTTGTTTGCTTGATTTTCCAGAAGTGCACTTTTCACCCTTAAATGACAGAGTTTTATTGGGCAAATGACGGTAAAATAAGCCGGACTCATAAAGATGAAAAACATTTGATGCATCAAATCTAGATAAAATGTCCTTGAGAACACTGTCCTTCCAATCTTCTACAGCATCAACATCAACAGCTGCTGCTTCTCCGCAAATCGTTTTAAAAGAAAGGCAATGTCTGTCTTTGAAACGTTCTAGCCAAACATTGCTGCCGCCGAAATCTTCAATGTTCAACTTCTTAGCAATTTGCATGGCTTTTTCTTTTAGCACCGCTGAAGAAATTGGTACATTCTGGGCTCTGGCATGTTTTAGCCATCGAACTAAAACCTCCTCGATATCGTCAAACTTAGATTTCCTCATTTGCAGTCGGCTTCTTCAATGATTTGTTTCGATGAAAGAACATCGTTCAACGTAATCCTGGGAATATGGTGTTCTTTGGCAAAAGCTGTTTTGGGAACATTTGATTTTTCAAAAAGTGCAATTAAGTCTTTTTTTTCTTTAAAAGATAACGAGGTAAGTTTTCGTTTCCCTGACATATTAAAAGGGTAATCGCACCACGAAATTACAAGAGAGAAAATAGCCCTTATAGCGGAACTTACTCACTATGAAATGAAGTCAAACTCAGGAGAAGTGAAAAAAACGCCTACACTCGACAAAGTTACAGCGAGAAGTGTGCTTTGAATGGTTAGCAGCGATAAGTACGATGCACGTGCATAGAATATTCCAAGAACTCAACTCCACAAAAGGGGTATTATATGGAAAGGAATGCTTAACCTATAGGTGTGTTGCTGAAGTGATAAGCAGGCTTGGCTTTCTTAAAGTGAAGTGGGGGAGGGGAGTGAAAAGGAGTGCTTAACAACAATAGGGACCAACAGGTTTTGCTGATAAGACGCGCGTAATCGAAAATTCCCAGTAAAGGCTTGTTTTCTTAATTTGATGGGGCAGGGCTGGAAAGACAGCACGGTGGCATGCAAAATCAGTGTTGCCAATTTGTGGGAAAAGTTGCTAAGTTTGGGGGATTTTAAAAGCTTTTAGTGACAAAAAAAAATGTAAGTTTAGGATTAGCGACTTTTTTAGGGGATTTTTGAATTAGCTTTCGGCCATTTTTGTGGGTGACGAGTTATCCGAGTAGAATGAAATTCGGTGACGGGTAAAAGAGGGTTGTTTAACATTATTGTGTATGAGACCTTGTCGGGACCAAAAGAAAACGACGACTTAAACGGAGTGACGACTTATCCCGGTGACGACTTATCGGGGTTATACTGTACCAATTGAACACTCTAACTCAATTTCTATTTTTTGTCCACCTAATCCCTCTTTCTGCCTCCCCTTAATAATGTAGCACTTTCGAAAATATCCTCATTCAATTGTAGGTCCCAAAACCTATATATACCAGTTTTGAATGGTCTAACTCAATTTCTATGCCCCCCCCCCCTGCTCCCTAATAATTACACTTTCTAAAATATCTTCATTCAACTCTTAGGCCCCCAAAAACTATACATACCAATTTTGAACGGTCTAACTCAATTTCTAATTTTTTGCTCTTCCTGCCCCCTTAATAATTTTACACTTTCCAAAATATCTTCATTCAACTCTTAATCCCCCCAAAACTATACATACCAATTTTGAACGGTCTAACTCAATTTATAATTTTTTGCTCTTCCTGCCCCCCCCTTCCCCAATAATTTTACACTTTCGAAAATATCCTCATTTGACTTTTAGGCTCCCAAAACCTATGTATACCAATTTTTCGTTCCCCGCCCCCAATAATTAAAAATATCACTGGAAGGAGTTTTTTTTTTATTATTATTAAATAACGAAGGATAAATATTAAATTTTTTCATTATGCTTTGAAAGAAAATCAAAATTTGCTTGTATGGTTCAGTTGGGACAATTTTGAATAGATTAATATTAAATTTAACAGATTATGTTTGCTTGCTACAGATATATGTTTTGCACTTATTGATATAGCATAAAAGTTTTTACATGATCCTTACATTAAAATGGTATGATAAAATTCATTCAAAGTATGAAAGTTTTTTTTTTTTTTTTTTGGGGGGGGGGGATAAAAAATTTTATTGTGTAATATGTTTTTATTTATATTGAGTAACTATAAATAAAAACATTTCGGCCTGGGCTGAATAATGGACTTGATATTCGGTTTTGGCTGAATAATCATTGCATCTCTAAAGGAAACATTTTTATTTTATTGCTGTCCAATGTAAGAGTTCTTGGCCAATGGTACTTGAAACCTTGCATCCTATCTAGAAAAAGAAAATTGACATGATTTTATGTTCATGTATATTTTATTTATAATTATTTTTCTTTCTTTTTAGGAAGTGTGAGAAGAAATTGTAAAAAAGTTCAAACTTTTGTCTTTAACAGAGTTTCCCCCAGACAGTTTTGGGAGGGTGCTGCCTCCTGCCTGCCCTTTGACTGGAAAAATTCTTCCCTTCTTACTATTTTAATCACTATTTTTATTTTTATTGTATTAAAAAAAATAATAAAGAAGTTGTTCAAGTAGCAACTTAATATGAATCTCCAAATACCAAATTTGAATTTCCTGTAATCATTTGTTTTTAAATTATGCTGATAACAGATATAGAGATCAATGCATACTATACAAAAAACCAGAATTTAAAACAAAACTAAAAAAATACTTTGTTTATAGTTGGTATAAAAAATTAATTATCCTTGTTAATGTGGGGAAGAGGGGAGGGGGATCATAAAAAGTATATGAGTGGGAGATATTGAACAATTCTACTTCAATACATGTTTTAGAATCTAATATAGTAAATTGAAAGAGTTATGGATGGAGAAAAATTGGAAATCGCAATACTTCTGCGGAGCAATTGTTTGCTGTTCATTAGCAGGAGAGGGAGAAAATGGCGGGGGGGGGGGGAGCAGCAAAAAAAAAAAAAAAAGTGAGAGATATTGGACAATTTTACTTCTTTATAAGTTCTGGAATCTAATTAAATAAGATTTTAAGAAAATATTGACTTTTATGTTGTGAATGAAAGCAGACGGAAAATCACAATGATTCCGTTAAATGTCTATCGCTGATTGTTAGCGAAGAGAAAGGGCGGTGCTAAATAATTATGTAAGTGAAAAATATTGAATAATTCTACCTCTTTGTAGCTTCTAGAATCTAATAAAGTGTGATTAAAATGAACGTTGCCATTTATGATGTGGATGCAGAAAGATTAGAAATTACAATATTTCCGATCAAAATCGGGAGACTTAAAATTTCTACACAATACTGTGTTGAAAATAATCTGCAGAATGAAAAAAAAGAATCTTCGATGTACGTCTCGCATTTTCTACTGTGAGGTCCCTCACCCCCCTAAAAGTAGTGATCAGCCATTAAACAACCTGACGAAGCTCTGCAATGTTCATTCTTTTCCCATTCATAACATAAGTGTCAGCGTTCATGATAAACTTGTTTTATTAGATTCCAGAATTTATAAAGAGGTAGAAAAATTTCCTTATGTGTAATTATTTTGTTTTAAATTATGATAAATTAATGTTATTGCAGATCTACAGACTATGGTTTATTTAGAAACTTCTAAAATATTTTTTTTTTTTTTTGTGATAAAGCATCATTCTTTTATATTGCTTAAAATATAACCTTTTGACTGCAAAGTAACTTTTTAAATTATTATATTCAAATTATATTTTATGTATTATTTTGTTATATACTAATTTACAGAATTCGCCTATAAAATTACACAATAATTATCACAAATTTTACTTCAGGCGTGATTTCCTCTTTCTTCGAATTTTTAGAGTGGCATCCCTGATAAAACTACTGTGCATGATGATCAACATTTGTTCATACATTAGTAAATTTTTTCTCGTATCAAGTGTGTCCTTAAACTGATCCAAAACTGACTTCAAAAATCTAAGATGTGATTTTTTTTACTAGCAGCATCCTTTCATTTTTAAACCTGGGAGAAACTCTGCATTAACAACTGTATTAGAAGTCTTTGCAAGAGCTCCAGATTGTGATAGCAAGTAGGTTAAAATAAAACGGAAATCAGATGTAAAAATATCTGAAAATCCAGAATTTTTGTAATTTTCAAAAACAATGTAAAATCATGCAAATAAATTTAATAAATTGTTTTATGGAAAAAAAAGTCTTTTATTTTAATTTTTAATGAATTTTTTTCTATACTCATTAAAGATATTTAAAAATAAACCTACTTGAAGTTTAAGTTAAGCATCAAATAGGTTTGTCTTAATTTTTATTTATTTTTCAGTTTTGAATAATGAAAATTTTTATATTAATTTATAAAATAATGCTATTAAATTTCAGACATTTTAATAATATATAATTAAAGAATTTAATCATATATATTAGTGTTAATTAAAAATAAGCAAACAAATGAACACAAAATAGAGGACATTAGTTGAAATGCATATGAAGTAAAAAGTTTAAATTATTTTCCTAATCAGTAAGCATTTTTATGCTTAAAAAAAAGATGCTTTCTGAATAAAATTTTTTGTTAAGGATATTCTGTATAAAAATAACCAACATTAGTAGCTGAAAGTGATTGTGAAATTTCCTTCTACATATTTATATTTATAAAATTCAAAGTTTTTTAGGTATAAAATAAAATGCTAAAAGATAAAATAATCAAATATTAATTTATAAACAGAAGTTTTAATTTGTGAATTTCTCAGTGTGGATCATTATTATTATTTTTAAATATGCATTTTTCATGTTTTAGCCAAAAATAATGTGCATTTAAAGTAAAAATATTTAGCTTGAATTGAAAATCTGAAAATAAAATCAGATGTAATTTAAAGAATGGATTTTTAATAACTACGGTTAATTGGAAACAAAAAAAGCGTTCTTGGTTTTTGCTTGGCATGGGACAAACTTTTTCTTCAGCTAGGCTAAGATTTTTTAGTCATGCCAGTATAGGTTCTTATTTCATAAAATTCTATATGTAGATTACAGCTTTTTCTAAGGGGTTAATGGGTCTTTATCGTTCCGGATTGTTCTGGAAGATTTTTTGGTTAGTCTTTATCAGGGTAATACTGATGCCAATATCAAAGGCCATAGCCAAAAAGTTTGCAGTGTACAAGTATTAGTGCATAATATTGTGTTAAAAATGATGTATTACTCTAAAAATTTCCACAAATTTGCAACATTTTGAGGGGGAGTTGAAATCCCCCCCCCATCAATGGCTATAGCCTTGCTACATCAAAATTATACTACCAACCACATAACTGACGAAATCTTAACAGTTATATGCATGTAGAGATGTGATCCTGATGTGAAATCTGGACACAAGGTGATGTTTTGAAATTACAACAGAAGAGGAGAAGCAGTTAGTTCATTCGTGCATTTAATGAAAGCTGTGTGTAAACAATGTGGTAAACCATGTAGTTGAGTGTAAACTGTAAATTATGTAATAACATAGAACTAATGCGAAATGTGGTCTAAGGTGACATTCTGCAATTACAACAGCAAAGAAGAAACAATCAGATTGTCAGAAAAATTGATGAAAGCTGGGTACTCATCAAAAAAGTTTGTGAAAAGAACTCAAAGTATTTGGATTTGGTATTAAGAAAATTTTATATTGCAAAGAAAAACCCCTGACAATTCATTAACTTCTTTCAGGATGATTTATTTATAGTAAGAAAAAAATAATATAACCTTTTGTTTTATTACGATTTATTCATTTTATATTGATACAACTTAAAAAAAATAAATTACTCAAAAATCCATAACATCTAAATTTGTGAGTGATGAAAATTTTTCATACATTCTGAGTATATCAGTTTTTCACATATCTTAAAAATGTAATGAGTTTGTCTTACACAATTTTTGTTGTGATATCTTGAAAGATTATTATTTTATTTGTTACGATAATGATACCTATATCACCAAGTTCTGATTTCAAGATCAACTTAAGTTCAGCTTTTGGATTTTTATTATTATTTAGTGCAGTTAAAACATAACATGTCAATATTATTATTTTCTTTTTTTTTAAGGACTGAGGACTATTAGTCTCAATCTGTAGATTTTTACGATACCAGTTTTTGATAGTTGGACATTTATCGAAATATAATTGAATAATTTGGAAACAATGTTATAATTTGAAAAAAAAAAAAAAAAAAAACTAATAGTTCTTTGTCCGAAACTAAATTCTGCTTTTGCCAGAATTTCACCATTTTTTTTTTTTTTTTTTTTTTTTGAAAGAAAAGAAAATTAATAATAATCAGTATCGAAACAAACACTATCAAAAAAGCTTATTATTATTGTGAAAATATATTTTATTATACGTCGAAAATTAAATTAACTCGTAATTTTTTTTTGGCAACAATTATAAATTAAAATAAATAATTTAATAAAAGTTTAGAAGTCAGAATTTCTAATTTTATTTATTTATTTATTTTTCAGTCGTCAGTTTGACCGAGCGATCAATAAAAAATTGATCTGTTAATTGAAACCGTATCATTCCATTTTTTGAATGGTTTTCCTTTCTTTTTTCCTTTCTTTTTCTTAATGCAGTTCATTTAAAAACCTACACTTCCCCCTCCTAAATGAAAGGTTTCTTGTAGGTTTGTTTGTATTATACAAAATCAGTATACTTTGACTTGATTCCGGACGCTGAAAAAATAAAAATAACGTATTAAGGTACATTTTAAAGTATTAGTTTGATAAATAAAATGCTAATCTATGTAATTCGATTGTTATTAAACCTTTTTGTCTATAACAATCTAGTATTTTTTTTTTTTTTTTTTTTATCTATATGTAAATAAATACAATTCTTATTTGAAAGGAAAATGAATGTGCAAAATTTATTGGAATCAGCCTAATATATGTTTAAAGGTAATATAAAAGTTTCTGTTTTCCCATAAAAAAAAAAGAATCACATAAAACAAAAAAATTTTAAAAATCTAATACAAATATCAAAAGTTTAAAAGGATGTTGTAAAATTTCATGCATTCTTTTATCTGAAAAAAAAAAAAAAAGAATTGTACATGGCATACAGTTGGTAGCAAAATTATTTGAGCGCTAGCAATAATTCCTATATTAAAAAAAAAAAAAGTGCATTTAATACTATTTTGTTAAGTGTACTTTTTTTATATAGGAATTATTACTCACACTCAAATAATTTGGCTGCCATCTGTAGTTTTTTTTTTTTTTTTGTTGTTGTTTCTTGCAAATAGACAAGATTTGTAGTTAATATTGACCTGTATTGCATTACAATATTAGCCAATGTCAAATATCAATATTGCCCATTACTGTTGTGATTTGCAATTTTATATTGGCCAGTGTTGTACACAATATTGTCCAGTATGTGATACCAACATTGGCCTATATTGGCAAAATTTAGTGTTTTATATTGGCCAGTTCAACTTTAACCGATATTGGCCAGTATTACATGCAATATTGACCAATACAGATTACCGATATTGGCCAGTATTGTAAAAAACCTTGACATTTTTGCACTGGCCAGTCCAGCAGAGTCCGATGTTGGCCAATATTGAAATAGTCTTATTTCCGACTTTGGCCATTATTGTTGTGCTACTTGGGATCGTCATTCTTATCTATCCCTGTGCATGCATCATGAACCTGCTTATGGCACTTGTAACAGTGGATACAAAATTCATTTGCTGCAGAAGAAGAAGATAGCTCATCGCAATAAATAAACTTGTGCTTACATTCTGAATCTAGAATCTGGAAATATTGAAGTTAGTACAAACATTATATTCAATGTTATGAAACCCGATTTTTTAAAAGAATTCTGTTCAGACGTGTGATACTGCGATCGCATGAATACCTTCATTGCTTCTTCTTGACTTGGCACAACTAGTTTATGTGTTGCCCGATAAATAGAGCTCTCTGTCTGAAGTTATATTTATTAATTATTTTAAATCTCATAAGCAACTTTAACAATCATCTTTTATTCCCTTTTTCCAGAGTAGCGTGATCACAAGAAACAACTAGTTTTTTTTAATAAATAAATTATTTTTTAAAGTCATCGATTCCTGTTTAATATTAAAAACAACGCCTTTCAAAATCGCTCTTGTTATTTCTTAAATAACTATATCATACAATTCTCTCATTATTCTTAATTATGTGTCGAATGAAAAGGCGTGTTAATGATGTTGTAGAAGAGTTTTTTCCTAATTAGTTTCATTAATCACGATAAAAAATTACATAACTGAAGAGTTTTTAATACTTTAGTTAGTGGAACTGAAAACAAGTAATATTAATAAAAAATCATCAGGTTTTATTTCAAATTTTACGCACAAAATTACCTAATTAAAAAATATGTGCTTCGAATTTCATAAAACGACATCTTTTTTTAAGTTCAGTCAGTTACAAAATTGTCCGAACTCTAGCAAAAATTCCTATGTAAAAAAGGTACACTTCATACGGTTTTGTTAAATAAATCCTGATCGAATCATGTTCTTACACTGACTAAGGACAGGATTCGACAAGGATTTATTTAACAAAACCGTATGAAGTGTACATTTTTTATATAGGAATTTTTGCTAGTGTTCGGAAACTTTTGTTACAGACTGTTCCTTGAAATCTATGATATTACTTCTTGTTTGGGGTTTAATTCTGACATTAAAAAGTTTTTGAAAGTTATATGTTGTTTAAGGATTTCAGGTATATCCCTTTTATCTATTAAATAAATTAATCACGTGACTTTTGTTATCTGTATAAATAAAAAGTCCACCCCTGATAAGGTAAAGTCTGAGCTTCCATTTTGCCAAGTTTTGTAACTCTACGATCAGTAGTCCGAGCTGAAAAGCGCAGACATTTACAGTCGGCAGCAAAGTATCCGAGCACTAGCCAATAATTCTGATATAAAAAAAGTACACTTAAAGCTTTGTTAAATAAATCTTTGTCGAATCCTCTTCTTAGACTGACTAAGAACATGACTCGATAAGGATTAATTTAACAAAGCAGTATTAAGTGTACTTTCTTTAGACAGTTATTATTGCTAGTGCTCAGATACTTTTTCTGCCGACTGTAAATGTCTGCGCTTTTCAGCTCGGACTACTGATAGCAGAGTTACAAAACTTCGCAAAATGGAAGCTCAGACTTTACCTTATCAAAGGTGGACCTTATCGAGATTTTTTGATTTTCTAATTTAAATTTGTTAAATGTTATTTCGATTCTATCCTTTGATTTTCCTGTTTCATTTCTTTATATGTATTCTTTCCCTCCAACCGTCTGAATTCCATACCAACGGCTCGTACAATATTTATTTTCATTTATTTAATTAATCTCTTTGATGGTGAAAACTTAAAAAAAATTGTATTCATCAATTAAAAAAAAAAAAAAAAAAAAAAGTAATATAGTTAAAAGGGTTAAACTGATTAAAACTTATGTTTCTTTTTATTTATTTATTATTATTATTATTAATATTATTATTTTAAATCCTTAGAAATTAAAAACTTCCTTTTTTTATTCATAGTATTAGTCAAATGTATCATATATATATAGTAATATAGTAGAAAGAACGAGAGCTATAAAATAAATGATGAGAAAACAAAAATATTTAAAGTATTCTGAGATACAGCCATCTTTAAAATTGCAGTTCTTCAATAATAGCAGTTCCATCAGTCATCTGATAAACATCCTAATTTTAGTGTCAAAAAGAATTTGTTGCAGTCAGTAGAAAGCCGGATGCAATGCAGCTTGTGTGGAACTCGAACCAAGTGAATTATAATATTTACAGGATTCTAAGATACAGCTATCTTTAAAAATATAGTTCTAAAAAATAGCAACTCCAGCTGTCATCTGATGAATATCCAAATTGAAGTATCCGGGACAGAAGTTGTAGCAGGCAATAAAAACCCGGATACTATGCAGCTCGTGTAGAACTCGAAGTAAGTGTGCGTGCGGACTCGGAACAATTTAAATGGAATTATTTTTAGTTTATATTGATATATACATATATTAATTTATCAATAATTAACGCCAAGTCATTACCATGTTTTTATTAACTTCGATTCTTGTTTGTTTGTTTGTATGTATGTTTGTTTGTTTGTCCAGTACAAATCTTGCTATCGATTTTTAACAAACTTCCCGACTAGCTAGATATTTCAAATTTTCAGGACAGCTCACAACACGGTGACAATACATTTTTCTAATAATTTTAGTCAACTATTTCAGGTCCCGCTGCCTTCGGCAGCGCTTATATGGTTCGACAGAAAATTTATTTAACTAACTGCCTGACTAGCTAGACGTTTGAAACTTTCAGAATAGTTCAGAACACGGTGAAAATGCATTTTTTTAATACATTTAGCCAACTGTTTCGGGTTCCTGTAGCCTTCGGCAGTGTTATCAGTACAGAGCTTACAATCGATTTTTCTCTAACTTTCCGACTAGCTAGACATTTGAAACTTTCAGAATAGTTCCGAACACGGCGAAAATGCATTTTTTAAATATTTTTAGTCAACTACTTCAGGTCGCTACTGCCTTCGGCAGCGTTTATATCATTCAACAGGAAATTTATTTAACTAACTTCCCGACTAGCTAGGTATTTGAAACTTTCAGGATAGCTCAGAACACGGTAACAAAACTTTTTTCATACTTTTAGTCAACTACTTCAGGTCCCTACTGCCTTCGGCAGCGTTTATACCATTCAACAGAAAATTTATTGAACTAACTTCCTGACTAGCTAGATATTTGAAACTTTCAGAATAGTTCAGAACACGGCGAAAATGCATTTTTTTAAATTTTTAACCAATTGCTCCGGGACCCTGCTGCCTTCGGCAGCGTTAACAGTACAAAGTTTGGAATCAACTTTTAAGTAACTTCTCGGATAGATAATTTGAAACTTTTATAATAGCTCAAAACACGGTAGCAAAGAATTTTTTTAATACTTTTATCCAATTGCTTCGGGCTCCCTTTGCCTTCAGTAGCGTTTATATGATTCAGCAGAAAATTTAAAAAAATTGGTACATAAAAGTTCTTTTTATCATGTAATTATTTTATTATATGTAGGCCTCTTAATTTTATTTCTGACCCAAATTTTACTCAGATTTAAGAGAATCTCCTTGACCGATGTCTTAAAACTCAAAAATTGGTCCAACAGATTTGGAAGGACTGGTCCAATAGTTACCTGAAACATCTTCAACAGCGCATAAAATGGTACCTTGCTAAGAATAATATGCGAAAAAGTATAATGGTTCTAGTAATACAAGGACTAGACTTCGTGTACATGAATCACTGGTAGGATTAATTATGTAGTGTCAGGTAGTGACGGAAGGGTAAGCGTAGTAATATTGCGCACTCTTCATGGCTTCTTTATGGATTTTGCAATATTCATTTAACACTGAAGATTGAAAAAGTTCAATATTAAACAGTACAATTATTATTATTATTATTATTATTATTATTTTAAGGGGAAAAATTATGCTTTGCGTTATTCTTATATATATATACAGGGTGATTCAAAAGTCTGGACACGCTAAAATATCTCGAATGGAAATTTGCTGAAAACATTGAATTCAAAAGTTTCATGGTTTTAAATAATCTACCACAGGAGGTATCAAAAGTGGGTCCGGGGACTTCTGGGGACCCCACGTGACACAAACTTCCTTTTTTAAAAAGGAAACCATATTCTTTTCTTTGCAGAATCGTGTTAAGCAGAAAAATTCTGTTTGAAATGATGTACTGCTTTTATATTTTGCAGCATAGGGGCCCCAGGACCCCTATTTTTATGTTATGTTTCATAAGTCTGGATGCACCGAAATATCTTGAAAGGAAAGCAAATTTGTTGGTAACATTGATTTATAAAATTTCATGGATTTAAATAATCTACAAATAAATAATGAGGCATCACAAGTGGGTCCTAGGGCCCTGGGAGGATGAACGTGACACAAACTTCATTTTTTTTAAATAGAAACCATACCTTTTCATCGCTAAATCGTGATAAGCGGAAAAAATCTGTTTATAATCCTGTACTGCTTTTATATTTTTGAGTATACATTGTAATAAAAAATTTGGAAATTCCAAAATATCTCAATAAAAAAGAAAATTCTCTGAACACATTAATTTCAAATGTTTCATTTTTCGAATGATCTGTTACATGAAGTATTATGAGTGGGTGCCCGGGGTCTTTGGGGATCCCAAGTGACACAAGTTCAATTTTCTCAAACAGAAATTGAACTTATTCTTCATAGAATATCATTAACTGAAAGAAAAAAAAAACTATTTTAAATGATGTATTGCATTTATATATATATATATATATATATATATATTGAAGCGTAAGGGGCCCTGAACCTTATGTTGTAAGAAAAAACTGGAAAATCCGAAAATACCTTAATAAAAAAGAAAATTCTTTGGATACATTGGTTACATCAGTGTCATTTATTCGAAAGATGTATCAGATAAATTAAAGTATGTGCGCCCACAGGAGCCCTAGGAACCAACATTATACAAACTCCTTCCTTTCAAATCAAAAATAGGCTTTTATTTCTCAACATCGTATTAAGAAAAAGTATGGTTTAAAGAAGAGGTATGGATTATTGTATAGAAATGTATCGTGCAGAAAAGTTTCCATTTGGAAAAATGAAGTGATTGTCACACGGGGCCCTTGGGTGTCCAAATATGGTAGCTTGTATGATAGATCATTTGGATGCACGACACTTGTGTAATCATTGGGTTTTAGCAAAATTGCTTTTTTATTGAGATATTTCGGATTTTCAGATATTTTATTACTGCATAAAAATAGGCGCCCGGGAACCCCATTAAAATAATAATAAAAAAGAATACATTTTTCAATGCAGATTTTTTTTGCGTAACACGATTTCAACAAGAAAAACATTTCCGTTTGAAAAAAATAAAAAATAAAAAAATGTGTCTGTGTCATGTGGGCACGTGGGGCCACAGGGCGCCATTTATGATACTTCATACAGTAGATTATTAAAATGAACAAAAATTTTTATGTGAACGTGTCCAGCTAAATTCCATTTTTATTGAGACGTTTTGGGTTATCTGGATTTATTATTACAACATAAAATCAGGGTCCCGGGGTCCCCTATTCTGCAACATGAAAAAAGCAATATATGACTTTTAACAGATTTTTTTCTACCTTATCCGATTCTGTGAAGAAAAAAAATGGTTTCTATTTAAAAAAATTGAATTGATGTCATGTTGGGCCCCGGGGGACCCGGGGTCTCACTCAAAGTACTTCATCTAATAAATCATTCGAACGCATGGAACTTTTGAAATTAATGCATTCCGAGAACTTTTTTTTATTCAAATATTTTAGGATTTCCAAACTTTTTATTGCAACGTAAAAATAGGGGTACTGGTGCTCCTAACTTTGCAAAATATAAAAGCAGTGCATGATTTATTTAAATAGATTTTTTTCTCCGCTTAACATGTTTCTGCAAAGGAAAAGTATGGTTTATATTTAAAAAAAGGAAATTTGTGCCACGTGAACCCCCCAGGGTCCCACTTGTGATACCTCATGTGGTAGATTATTTAAACCTGTGAAACTTTTGAAACCAATGTTTTCAGCCAATTTGCTTTCCTTTCGAGATATTTTGGTGTATCCAGGCTTATGAAATATAACATAAAAATAGGGGTCCCGGGGCCTCCTATGCTGCAAAATATAAAAGCAGTACATGATTTCAAACAGATTTTTTTCTGATTAACACGATTCTGCAAAGAAAAAATATGGTTTCTATTTTTAAAAAAAATGAAGTTTGCGTCACGTGGGGCCCCCAGGGGTCCGCGGGTCCCACTTGTGATACCTCATGTTGTAGATTATTTAAATTCATGAAACTTTTGAAATCAATGTTTTCAGCAAATAAGCTTTCCTTTCAAGATATTTTGGTGTATCCACACTTATGAAACATCCTGTATATATATATATATATATATATATATATATATATATTTATATACATATTTTGAATGTTCAGCTGTGAAATAGACTTTTTTCTTGAATTCATTAATTCATCTTGCATAATTTTATATAATTTAGTTTTATAATAGGTATAATTAATATAAATATCGAAGTATTTAGAAGCATCCAGTAAATAAGCTCCTACGAGTTTTGATGACTACCGGTGATGCAATATCTATCCTTCCCTCCTGCTTGGGTGATGCTAAAATATCACTGCTTGCACCCTTGACATCTACTGCGCATTGTGTATGTGCACTTAAAAATTTCCATTCAAACAAATTTCTCCTCTAGAGAGGATCTAGTGTAATCATGACCTCTGGCAAACTTACACTGGGCCCTCGTCCACTAACTCTTATATATTAATAAATTTTATTTTTATATATGTAGTTAAATTATTAATAAGCTTAACAATCAAACACTCCCCAATTATACTGGTAATCCACACTCCACATATTTATTGTCATGATTTTACATAATTTAATACATTAAAATGCAGGTGTACGTTATTTTTATAAAGTGGTTCAATAACATAGAATAAGATCTGTAATATTTCCATCAATGCCAAAACTAACACTATTACTCTCTAAACCGCATATGATTTAAATATCCCGTTATCAACCAGGTTCGACAGATTTTACCTTACGTCATTCAGAATAATAATTGAAGGCGTACAAAATAGATTTGTATAAACTGACATTTTCTTTTTTTCCTTTTATAACTTATGCTTAATCTGTTGTTTTTGTAAAATATTATCTGCCCAGGAATGCATTTTTGCAAACGTTATGCACATATTTTCATTTTGTTAACTTCCCTGAATCAGATTTTGAAAGGAAAAAAAATGCATTTAAAAATATTTCTTTCAGAGTCATATGAGAAAAAAAATCGTTATAGCGTTCACTTTAAAACAAATGGACATAAAACTTACATTAAGGAGTATAATTTGAGGCATATATGTCAGAAACGTTTTTATAACCATACAGTGCATATTAATCCAGAGTTATCAAAAAGTTTGTCGAGTGTTCAGTATTTGAAGATTAATTTTTAGCATGTGAATATTGTGAACTTTAGCATTTCAAAATGTATGTTTCTGAAAAAATAAAAAAAAGTTTTTCAAAAACTGAAAGTATTTTGTATAACAATGCATTATTTTCAAACTCCAAGAAACGAAAACTTTTTGTATAATCTTCCTTTATTATTCCAAAGCAAAGTTTTCTGCAAAGGACTAAGAAAAGAAAAAGTAATTTTACTTTCTCAAAGTTTTAAAAATATAAGCAACTGTCCAAGTAAGTAAAGGTACTCCATAAATTATAAAGAACTTAAAAGTTACTAAATTTATGATTAATATAACAACTTAAAGATGCAAAAATGTATCAGGTATTTAAAAAAGGAATTTACCCTTTATACTACAGATCAAAAAAGTTATTGAAAAAATTAACATGTAGCATAATAGTTCAAATACACTTTTACCGAAAGTGCTTGAATTAAAATTAAGAAAAAAAAAAGTTTTATAAAACATATAAATATCTGAAAAACATTGCAGTAATATTATTATTAATATTGAAATTTGCTTCGATTATTAATTATTGCGTAAGTCTAGCGCGAATTAAGGACAATTTCACCTCAACCACAACTCAAATACATTTTTTTGTACATTGTGAGCCTAACACTAAAATCAAATCTGAAAAGAGCTGACTCTAAAATACATTTTCCCTTTCTTATAAAAATAATTAAAATGCACATTTTTAAATTAATAGATTTGAATGACTAAACATGGAAATTTCGTACAAATGTTTTGCAAAAAAAATACACTCACAAACGTATATATAACAAATAAGGTTCAAAAAGTAAAAGAAAAAAAAAATATCAATAATTTTTTTTAAGAATCTATTTGGTAATGCCTGATTTGAGGACCCCCGGAAACCAAATGGAAAATTTGCGAAGGGGAAGCAAATCTGTAATATCAAATGGAACATTTTTTTGAAAATTTGAACTCCTCATAGAATTTCTCATTAATTAAATTACAAGTATTATTTTTTTTTTTCACAACCGTCACCCAAATCATTAAAAGCAAAAGAGAATTTTACACGTTTGTGAAAAAAACAAATATTTTAAAAATAATCCTCTTAAAGAAAAGAAAAGAAAAAAAAAGAAAAATGATAAGGATAAGGATAATTTTAAAAAAGCTAGAAATGATAGTAAAGTCGATCTTACCAGTTTTGGATGATGGAAAAGGGATGCTTAAAATTCTAAATAAATGTTATGCTTCGTTAATGCTAATTTAATGTTTTGTGCATGACATTTAATTCATATATTAAAATACTTAATCTTTGAGCGCCGTTTCATTAAAGTTGTGTAATTCTTCTAACAAATAAATGTCTAAAATGAAATAAAGTCGAAATAGAGTATCCAACTTCTTCTCTGGTTTTGGTGCATCTGGATTACTTTTTTTTTTGAGTTAATATGAAAAATGCTGTCTGTCAAACGAAATAAAAATGTAATAAATTATTATCAAAATCATAGTGGTGATTGAAACATCATTTATTCCATCATTCTTATAAATAATATAATATTATACTACATATTTAAGTTTTACTTAAGGATTACAAATTTTATTAAAAACATTTTAAGTTACCTTATTAAAAATCCTTAAAAGTTGGCTGATATATTTCGGCCTCATCCGAAGCCATCCTCAGAGCCGCGATGACACAAACAAAGATCGTTGGTGATTCACTCCTTTTTTATAATTTCGTTTCTCGTCATTCCTTCAGTTCTCTTCACTTTTTCCAGGGTTGGTTTCCATTCAGGTGGAACAATGCTGTGTTCGATATCGTTTATTGCATCTTGTGTTGTTAGGATCTCTATTGCTTCTCTTTTTAGAACGTATTTGTGCGAATTGAAATTAGAATTTTTTTGAAAATTAATGGAATTGATATTAATAGGATTAGTTATGTTATTTCTAGAAAAGGCTGTGGATGGTTTATTATATTTAAGATCGCTAAGGTGTTCAGTTATTCTATCTTTTATTTTTCTTTTTGTCATGCCTATGTAGCTGGCTTTATTATGTTTATGGTCTTGAAATTTTATTTTATAGATACCTGCGGTTTGGTTGAAAGGGATGGGATCTTTTTCATTACGGATTCGTTGGAAAATGTTTTTGTCGGGTTTGATAGGGATGTTAACGTTGTATTTTTTTGCTTCATTTTGGATTTTGATGGAGGCGCCACTGCAATAGGGGATGGTGGAGGTAAAAGAGGGTTTTGTTTTTTGTGCGTTCGAGATCTGGTTAAGTGATTTTAGTCGTTTTTTATAGAATTTGTCAACAAGATTTGGATTGTAGTTAGCCTTTTTTGCGATACTTTTAATAAATTTTAATTCGGCATTTAAAAGGGATTTATTAGAACAAATTAAGATTGCACGATTAATATAGGATCTTAAAGCGGCGTATTTATAAGGAAGAGGGTATTACATTTATTGTTTATAATTTCATTATTATTAGTAGCTTTACGGAATACAGTGGGATCAATTGTATGGTTTTGGTTTTTGGTGATGTTTACGTCAAGAAAGTTTAGGCTATTGTTGTTTTCAGTTTCATTGGTGAATTTAATGAGGGGATCAAGTTTGTTAATATCTGAGAGGATATTTTCAGGGTTAGTATTTTGGGGGGTAACGGTAAATATGTCATCCACATAGCGGACCCAGAGTTTACAATTATTAATAATATTACAAGCGGATTGTTCAAAAAATCTCATTTTTAGTTCGGCTAGTATCCCTGAAATCGGAGATCCCATAAGTACGCCCTGAGTTTGTCTGTAAAAATTGTCGTTAAAAGAGAAAAAAGAATCATTGAGGATGAGGTTGCTTGTACGTATTAAGGTTTCACTTATTTTGTTGTCACCAAATGTGTTAATGATTCCATCGTGAATAATTTTACTAATTTCGGTAATGTTAATGGAAGGATACAGGCCTTTTACATCAAAGCTATTGAGGGTATCATGAAAATGGATTGTAGTTTCTGTATCAATTGTATGGTTTTGGTTTTTGGTGATGTTTACGTCAAGAAAGTTTAGGCTATTGTTGTTTTCAGTTTCATTGGTGAATTTAATGAAGGGATCGAGTTTGTTAAGATCTGAGAGGATATTTTCAGGGTTAGTATTTTGGGGGGTAACGGTAAATATGTCATCCACATAGCGGACCCAGAGTTTACAATTATTAATAATATTACAAGCGGATTGTTAAAAAAATCTCATTTTTAGTTCGGCTAGTATCCCTGAAATCGGAGATCCCATAGGTACGCCCTGAGTTTGTCTGTAAAAATTGTCGTTAAAAGAGAAAAAAGAATCATTGAGGATGAGGTTGCTTGTACGTATTAAGGTTTCACTTATTTTGTTGTCACCAAATTGGTTAATGATTCGATCGTGAATAATTTTACTAATTTCGGTAATGTTAATGGAAGGATGCATGTCTTTTACATCAAAGCTATTGAGGGTATCATCTGAGGATATTGAGGGTATTATCTGAGGATGGCTTCGGATGAGGCCGAAATATATCAGCCAACTTTTAAGGATTTTTAATAAGGTAACTTAAAATGTTTTTAATATAATATTATTTATCATATAATGTATTATTGTTAGTATGAAACAAGTGTGAATACACAGGCCTACAAAATTGATATTGGCAAAATTTGATTTGATTATTTTAGCTGAATTTTATGTTTTTTGATGTGCTGAAACCGAAAATGCAGCCCATATTTCTCTATCACGTATAGATTTTTGTCAATATTGTGTGATTACCGACACAATTTCTTACATCTACCATCA
Source organism: Salticus scenicus (assembly GCA_963930645.1). Lineage (NCBI taxonomy): Eukaryota > Metazoa > Arthropoda > Arachnida > Araneae > Salticidae > Salticus > Salticus scenicus. The sequence continues at coordinate 121,529,717 of OZ005648.1, read as the reverse complement.
TAACAATATACTATTGTATGAAACAAGTGTAATTATTAGAGTAAAAATTAAACTGTATACATGTAAAATTTAAATCTGCAATTTAATAATTGTAACAAAGTAAAAATTTTAAGTTGTCTTCTAACTCTGAGAAAAATTATCAAATAAGTCATATTTACTATTAGTTAATAGTTTTGTTTCATAATGAACAATTACAAAGGTCTCATAAGCATTTATTAGAGGAATTTTAACTAAATATATTAATTAAAAACAAATTTTTATCTACTGAAACTAGCATAAACCTAGCTTAATTTTTTCAATGTTTACTTTAATTGTCACAGGATAAACAAATGACAAAATTTAAATTTTAAAATCCATATAATACCTTTGTATTATAATTTTTTATATGGCAAGTTTTCACGATGAGCAATATACAGATTTACTGAACATATATGCTTCTAGACCTACGAGGGTTCTTCAAAAAGTTTTGAACCTAATTTTTTCCTGTTTAAACCAATGAAGCCAGAGAGTATTTCTTTAGTGTAGATGTAGACAGGACACGAAAGCGAAATTGTGGATATTTTCCCACCCGCAGAAAACGTCAGTTGCTGGCAGTCGACCAATAAATAAAAACATGTAGTGAGTGGCCGTCGGATTTTAGTTTTTTAAAAGGAGAGAAAATTTTGAGCAGCGATATTGCATCAAATTTTACTAAAAGCTTGGCTTTACCTGAGCTGAAAGTATTTGTAAGATTAAATAAATTTCAAAATGATGAGACATTGCGCATGAAATAATTATATAAAGACTTTAGAGATGGCCGCTTACAAGTGGACACGTTGATCGTTTTCCTTTACTTCCGTGGTGAGGTACATCATGAGTACGCACAGCCAGATAAAACTCTCACAAAGTAGTCTTCCTTCGCCTTTGTGGTGATTTGCGGCGCAAACAACTGATATGCGGGCGCGAAAACTTGGAATGTCCATTATTATAATTCGTCTGTCCAATCTGCACGCTTGAATAAGACCTTCCCCACTACAAATAATCCAAACATATTCTTGAGAAAATAGTATTTTCTTAAGACTTTCTTGAAATATTTTAAAATATTTTGAAGATTTATCTTTTTCTGTAAAATATCTTCAGAAAATTTGACGACATTATAAAGAAATTTTGTAAACTATCTTAAGAATGGGCCAAATAACTTATTCTGTAGATTTTCCCTAAAAATATCTGCAGAATTCATTGAGATTATTTTTAGTGGGGTTCATCGCCAAACACAATATTCCTGTGGTTCGTCAGGCTTTTACTTGCCCGACATGGCTCATTATAGATTCGTAAAAATTTTCAACTTCCGTTTTTCGAGGAAAGCTAAATTTCATAGTACATACAACTGCAAAAAATATAATATGTGAGACAACCAATATAAAAACGAATGCTGAATTAGTTAAGAGTGTGTATCAGCAGACAGGTGTGTATCAGCAGACTCTCATTACTCACTTTCAGAGATTTTTACATGACATCTCAACATCAGTTAATTAAAATTGCTGCAAATTCTGTATATAAAACCTTTATTCTGAGAAGCTGTATAAAACTTTAGTGCATGTTAAATAACATTATATATAGATTATTGTTTCAGTAAATATGAAAAAATTAAAATTTTAGAAAAGTACAGTTTTAAAAAAAGAGTATTAAATATTTAAAGTTAGATCGACCCCTGAAATTTTAAGACAAGAAATCAAACATAAAATTAAAGAAGGGCAAAAGAAACACTCACTTCATTACTTGAAAAATCTTGTTTAAATAAATACAGCATCCACAATTAGACGAGAACCCTGTAATTTTGAATATTATGCTAGCAGGTAAACACACCCAAAACCAAAGAATATTATAACTTTGAGCTTTTAAGGGAATTTACCAGCTAGCAAGTTGTTTGGAAATTAAGTAAAATGTCAGAAAACTTTCGTACCATTTTAACAGGAAAGCGATATTCATCTTCTTTCACATCACATTCACTTTCAAAATGGCACGCGTCGTATCGTAAGACGCTTTTAAGGTTTGCCACAATATACTTGGCGATTTCGCATGTAGAACGGGAGGGAGAAAGCGTACATTAGAACACCTTCGTTAGCTACGGTTTCCGAAAGCCAAAGAACATTCTACTATACTTGTTAATATAATTTGCCGAAAGCGTCCCTTCTTATCATGTTAGAAGTTCTTTCGCAGCACACCATGTCTTCTAAAACTCTAAATAAAATTATATTATAACACGCACATCCCTCCAATTCACAATCGTGTATTGATATCAAGTTGAAGAGATTCAACGTCATTTGGCAAAAATAATGACTTATAAAAAGCACCTATTAATTCATTGTAAAAACATATTTTTTATTAGAATCAAAAAGGAAAACAAAAACTAATAAAATACCTATTTTAAAACGTCGAAAAAATAACAGAAAAAGTACAACCATAAAATAACGTTTGTTATAGGTTTTCTTTATTACTGTGTAAATATTCGAAATTGTTCAGTGAGAATATTGCGAAATAAAAAATATTTTTCAAAGGACATAAAATAACGTAACCAATTTTTCACTGTTCAGACTTATTTGCAACGCTATAACAACGTTATGTGTTACCTGGGAAACATGTATGAGTTTAAAAATACACATTGTTAAATAATAAACTGAAAAATAATGTACAAAATGTTTAACTCTAGAAACTAAATCGCAGTAATGTCGGATTTGCAGCAGAAAAAAAAACGTTCAAATACTTTCCCCGCGTAAAAAAAGCCTCTTTTTTGTGCATGCAACTGATGAAAAGACTATTTCATAAACAGTGCATAAACTGGAAACATTTGGTAACTTACTTATTTTATTAGGTTTTGATATACGAGTAATGTTTTAGCATTAGACTGTACAATATTATATAATAGATTTCCTCGCATAATAGTAGCAGCTGGATTTTTACAATACAAAATTGGCAAAAAATGTGCGACTATTATGCAAGTAATCACGGTAATTATACTCTTAGAAATTTCACTTAATAACTATTGAAAATCTATTATACTGAGTAACCTAGAGGAGGGTTATAGTTACATTTCTCGTACTAAATGCCTCCTGTAACAAAAACAGATGAAAAAATCGCGAACAAAATTAATATGCACACGTTTCAGAAATGTGCTGTAAAATTATATATATAATACAAATAATCAAATGGAAAAAACATAAATTTTCTCAAGTTAACGTTCATTAAATATTTCCTTTGTAAAATTGCTAAACTAATTTGAAAAAGGGCTATTAGACCACTGCCCACATTTATACTCCCTGCCTGTCAATTCAGTAAAAAGCTTGTTTCAGATTAATTATTCTTTTATCCACTGGGTGTCCCAACTCTCGTATGGTAAAAAAATAGAATTTTTGCATTAGTACTCAAGTTTCAGAGTGAAGAAATCTTTTTAATTTCTATCAATAATTTTTTATTAGGTTTCTTTAAAGATAATATATTATAAGATTTTTTATATACATATATCATTGTTAAATTTTAACAATTTAATAAATTTACAACACAAATTCATATGTAATGAAGAAAGAACATTAATTAAAAATTGAATGTAAAATGAAAAAAAAAAAAAAAAAAGTATATTGTTTTTAAATAAATGTAGTATGTATGAAAACATTTTTTCGTTTTTAATATTTGTAATATATTCTTGTTTTAATCCAGCAACGAAAGATATAATTAGATTTTTCTACCATTTATGATTAAGAAATTCGAGATACTTTCTATAGTGTGAAAAAGGTTCATTCATAGAATAATAAAAAAAAAAAAAAAAAAAAAAGAAGAAGAAGAAGAAGAAGAAGAAGAAGAAAAGATTTACTATACTTTGGTTGAAAATGTAAAGAAAGGCGAAGCCAAAAATAAAGAAATAAATCAAATAATAATGAAACGTAAATAAATATACCTGCATTATTACATTGCTGCATTACAAATAAGATTACCGAACAATTTATAAACGAACAAATAAAATACTCACTGCATCCGAAACATATGAATATCAAAACTTTATTATTTTTAGATTATCTTAAAAATTCGGTAAATTCAAAAAGAAAAACAAAGAAAGAAGGCAAAAGGAAAGTGGAAAAATTACATTTTTGTAATTATTTGTGCGTACCAATTAATTATTTGCTTTATTTAGTACAAAATCACCATGAAATTTCTAAACTAATTAAAATCCACATTTTTATTTTCATTTTATTTATTTATTTTTTAAATAAATATATAAATTTAAAGGTGCCTACCTTTAAAATGCAATTTTTGGTCAAAAATCAAATTTTCTATTTTTAATTTAATATTAAAGACTGACACTTTAGTTTTCTAAATCAGTTTGCATTTTCTTTCTATCTTGCTTAGAACTTGAGTTATAGGCCTTTTAATAGTCGTCACTCGCAAGCTATTTAAACCGGAAATGACAGTAAATGTTTTTTCTTTACATTCATGTTTTACTCAATATAAGCATTAAAATTTGCTACTGTATATAAAATGAAAAAAAAAATAAAATAATTCAGGAGATTTTTAAAGTTTTTATTTTATTTTATTATTATTATTATTATTAAAATTTATTTAATATGTAAAATCTAGTTTTTAATTAAGTTTTCTGCTTTTTTTTCTAAATGAGATTTTTGACATTTTGCTTTATCGCAAAACGTCATTACTCCAAAAATTATGATTGTAATGTTATTAAACTTTGGAAAAATACTTTAAAAGAGTTTTTTTTTAGGTAATTTGCCTCTACTATGATTATAGTTAATTACTTTTTCATATATTAGTTGATACAAGTTGTAAATTGTCAGATATTTTCTGGTTCATAATGTGTGTAAAAACGATATATATATATATATATATATATATACATATATATTAATAACATAGTTATGATTATGAAAATACTTCAGTACCTTTAGAAAGTTTCATTAATCATAACAAAATTTAGAGAATAAGAACATTTTTATTTAAATTTGTGTTTTGATGTTTTGCAAATGTGCCATTTCTTTTTTTTTTTAGCAATTCTAGCCTAAAAATCGAACTATTTAAAATATGTGTATTTTTACATGTTATTCACAATTTTCAGCTATATTTTACAATATACATAAGTAAGCACTTTTTCAAAATAATATATATATATATATATATATATATATATATATATATATATATAAATCCCTTTTGAAGGTAGGCAGGAATCTCAGAATGATTAATGTTGAATGATATGTCTGATTTCTCTAATTCTGATATATTTTAATTTCTTCTTTCTTCTAGTTCTGTCTTTCCAAGGGGTCCTATCACGTAGTTACACGAATTTCAGAGAAAGCCATGGAAAAATACGATCATCTAGGTGAAGGGTTCAACCTGGTTCTAACTAATAGGGCACTTCATATCTATCAGCATGGAGATTGTCAGATATACCAATTGTGCTACTTCATATATCTTTATAAATTATATAATTTACAAACCACATCATCATAACATTTCAAAAAAATTTAAAAATGTAAAATATTTAAAAATCACAATTTCTAAAAAAAAAAAAAAAAAAAAAAAAATGATAATTTGAAATTTTAAAATGAATAACATTTGATTTACCTGATACTTTTTTTCTGATATATTGTGACGACCTGATGAACATCGTCATGCTTATTTAACTGAGATTTTAGCTTAATTACTTAATGAAATTATGAGCACGAGACTTGAAAATTATGACGTAATGACAACGTCAGATTTATAAAATAAATATAGAGCTTTTATTTTGAGCTTAAATAAAAAGGTGGGCGTTGGACTATAATCACCTTTAATGTCTCTATAAACTTAAAGGGGCAGCCTTCATAAATATTTTTAACCGCAATTAGATAACCATCAATAATCTCAACAACTTCACTAACTTCGTTACCTCTCACGGCTGTATTAATCTTTCGTAAGTGGGAGGATTCCCTTGCCACTATACTACTCGACTAACTATCTTCTACTATAGCCGCACTACTAACTCCTTTGACCTCCTACTACTTCTAATTCATTACCACTAACTCTCTTCCAAGCTGCTACCTTACTGCTTCCCCCTAAGCAACTACCAATCTCTCTGGGCTACCTCCTCTATACAGCTAACCTCCTAGCCGCTAACAACTAACCTCCAAAAACAATCTTCTTTCTCCTTTTATACAATTCACTTTCCAAAATATTAGCATATCATGAATTACAGTTTCGTTTATCATTTATCATAGGAACTAACTCCATTAATCAACTGAATCCTAAACTCTTCACATTCACGTGTTATTCGTAAAGTGCGAATTTCGTTTGTAGCGATACGCTAATATAACCTCACAATATATATATATATATTAGTTTTCTTTATTATGTAGGTAATGCTATCCATGGAGAGAAGGTCTTTCTATGGAAACTTAGCCCGTATTGACCACGAGTTTTGAAGAAAACCACGGAAAACAACGCACTGCTAGGTTGAAGAACATGATCTGTGCTCGAACAGGGCACTTTACATCTACCAGCTTAGAGATTGACAGATGTTTAAATTTCAGTTATGCTACTTTATATATATGAAGTAAAATTAGGTAAAAGTAGTATGATGTATTATATGATATATCAGATTTATTTTCAAGTAATCATTTCATAAATTATTTATTTTACACACACATCATAACATTTTAAAATTACTTAGAAATATATATATTTAAAATCTACTATTTCTTATTAAAAAAAAAATAATAAATAAATAAATAAATAAAGACATACTTCGAAATTTTAAAATAATTAATGTTTGATGATATATCACATTTCTCTTCATGTATTCATTTAATAATTTCTAAATTCTTCATGTAATGATGATTAATTGACAAATGGCATAATCATTTGACTGCATGTGTCGTTTTTATAACTTTGAAATAATTAAATATGTAAAAAATTTACAATTCAAAGTTTCTTAAAACTAATTAAAAAAAAAAAAAAAAAAAGTAATAATTTGAAATAAAAAAAATTTAATGTTTGATGATATATTTCATTTCTTAATGTAATCATCTCACAAATTGTTTAATTTACAAAACTGGATAGAAAAGAAGCATTTTCGACGAACTATTAATGTGCGTATTTTCTTTCTTTTCATTAGTTATTTACTTATTTTAGATATAGATTTTCATGTACTAGTTCATCTTTAAAAACTTACAAATGCCTAAAAACTATCCACACATTGATAAAAAATATAATGTGTTAAATTCAAAGAAAAAATATTATTAACCTATTTCGATATTTCAGGCAACTCGTTCAGTTTGAACATTAAATATTCAGCAAGCATTTTTGACGAAACACAAATATGCCTAATTTTTGTTTTTTGACAATGCAAATATTATATTTTCATTTACTAATATATATTTAGAAAACTATAACTGCACATATTTTATACACAATACAGATAATAAAAATTACGCAATAAATTGGTCGATTAAAAAAAAAAAAATACATTTTATTAACTAATAGGTAATTTTACTTTTTAATTACTATATCAAATTATTTACTAAGTGGATAAAAACGATGTTTGCAAAGAATGAGGGTTTTGAAAAAACAATGCATAATATTAAAATAGGAATGTTGTTTAGAAATAAAGTATTCTTCTGAAGATATCTTAAACTAAATTTAATATATATACATAATATTGAAATAATGTTTTCTAAAAATGTTAAAAATTAATTAAATTCATCTTTCATAGTAATTAAGAAATTTTATAGCTATTGATTATGAGTAAATTGTTAATAAACTTATGTATCTATTGCACGTATAATTATATACTTTATACTATTTCCTTTAAATTATTAACGATATATCATTAGGTCAAAATATGGTACATTGTACCACAAATAACAGAAAACGTGATTTTTCCCAGTAATATAATGACCGTTTTATTTGATATATATTTTAATATCGATCATAGATATACATTTAAATAAGAAAAATTATATCTACGATGGTTTACATTACATACCATTATAGTGTGCTTAAACACACCGCCAGTTTCTAGGATATATTTTTATCGATTCTACTTACTATCTACCTATTAAAATACATTAACATACACATGAAAAGGATACAACTTTAAGTGGAAATAAGTTTCGATAAATTTTTGAAATTTTCATTGGAAAACTGTAATCTACATCATTGCATGGACCATAATGACATTAAATTATAATAAAAATAAAAAAGATCTTACATAATTTAACTACATATTGTCTAATTAATGCATTCATATATTTAAATATATATAAAGGTTTACTAGATGTTTTATATATTATAGTAATTTGTATAATCCTTTCAATATATTTAAATAAATTATTTTAATTAAATTATTGTGTCATTTCAATTATTGAAGCATTTCATTACAAAAATTTACAAAATGACAATTTGTTTTTTTTACATGTTAAATATTTTACGTACATTACAAAATATTTCGGTTATGATATTAAGTTATACAGAAATACTATTCATAAAATGTGAATTATTTAGAATGTACATAAATAAATCAGTGCTTTTAATAAAATTTATATATTTTACTCTAATTTTCGCAATTTATATACATTTTAAATTTAGTGAACAATAATTATTTGATTAAATTTATAAATTTAAATTCATTAATGTCATACGCACATTTATTAATTAATTATACTCAGATACAAATGTAACACATTGTATATGTGCAGATAATCTTACCTCACAAGGAAACATTCAAAAAGTGTCGTCTTCAAAAAATATTGAAAAATTATATGTTATTCTACTCTTCATAAAATACCAGAAAAAGAAAAAAAAATATCGGCTGAAATGAATTACAGCGACCACAAAAAATTATCAAAATTAAGCATATTTGGCGATTTCACACTGCTAGGCGACTGATTTTGAGAACTTGGCGGAGAAGCAAAACACGGTTCTGTTCATACACGGCAATCTCAGTGCGAGCGAACATATCGCCCAACAGCGCTAAATCGCCAATAATGCTTAATTTTGATAATTTTTTGTGGTCGCTGTAATTCATTTCAGACGATTTTTTTTTTTCATTTTATGGTGTTTTATGAAGTCTAGAATCACACACACACACACACACAAATATATATATACAATATTCGAAATCTTGCATTAATTGTTGACAGTACTGCTAGTTTCCTGATGAGATCGGTACTGGATTTCAGCATTTTTAACTCCATTTTTCCTTCATGCATTCCTTTTTATTTCAATAGTCATTTTGGTTAATTTCTTTCAATTCTTATCTTGTGTTGCATGAATTTACTGGACTAATGGATTAAGACAACTAACTCATCGTTTAGGTTTAAGTGATTTACGTCATTTCTCTTCTGCGTAAGTACTTTAACATGTTTTTACTATTCAGTGAAATTCACTTAAATGGTAATTGTGACAATAAATTTATACGTAATACATCTAATTATTAAATTCATTGTTGGTATTTTCATCTGTCTCTCATTTGCTGAGTATTGTAAAGGAATTAAATAATTTAATATATATATATATATATATATATATATATATATATATCAATATTTTTTTATGACGACACCTTTTGAATGTTTCCTTGTCATATTTATCTTAAATTATTATGATACCGAATAATTTTGTACTAATTATAAATTGTTTTATACGGATACTTATTTATACACGTACTACTCTATATGTTATATATATATATATATATATATATGAATTTGAGAGATAACTCTTACATTAATAAGAGAAATCTGTAGGCTATTCAAGCATTCTAAAACTTACATTACAATGTAATAATTAGAAAAAAAAGACTTAAGTAAAATTAAACGATCTCGAAGAATAAAAAAGTGATATAACTGGAGTATCGACAAATATTTCGATTATCAACTAACTAAAAAAGTTTAGTAAAAGAATGGGGTGTTATTCTTAGGGTTTAATTTCATTCTATTGTTTATATATTTCTACATTTATGTATTCCTATATATATATATATATATATACATATTACTTACTTACTTTTTTATATTTTTTTCAACTGATGAAATTTGAAAACCACTTAACATATGTGTTTTGTCCCTTTCGTGAGTAAAAAAAAAAAACCTAAATTAGCATTATTTTTCTTTTAAAAAATAATGTTATTTATAGAATATAGTTACGTATTATTTATACGCATATAGAGTATATAAAATTTTATTTATATGTAGAATGAATTACTCATTAGTATTTAAAAATATTTTAGAGAAACTCTTCTTTACAAAGAATGTAAATCACGTAATGTAGAAAAATAACCTTAAAATAATTTCATTTCGGGTTGTTACGATAAAAACAAATATAAAGGGGCATCCTTTTAAAGCATGTGTTTTATTTTAATATTGCCAAGGGGATCATAAAATATTAAGAATGACCTGTCATAAATAATAAAAAAAAAATCACCATTTCTATGCATGTATATTGCAGTGTGTTACTGAGCTGCACACAGATAAATGTCATTTATGTATAAAAATGCATTAAAATGATATATAGCGTACATTATGGATATGGTGTTTCATGATTTGTGCCTTAATAACTTACGTGAGGTACTATAATATATAATGCACTTATCACTGTGATACTATTTTTACTCTCCGAACATACATATGCAAGGAAAAATATCGTAATCATGTCAAAAATCCAACTTTGAGATTTTGGTGTTTTTGTAGGTTTTCACTTCCCCGAGTTCAATTTTAGTATTTTTACGATGATGCGTGCTATATATGTGAGTGAATAAGTTAGCACCTAACGTATTCACTCGAATCGTTTTTCATTTTGGTGAATATAGGACTTATTTTATTTTACATGGGCACAAAGAAAAATTCTTTATCAATATTGCCTGTCGGCTTAAATTTTTTAAAGTGTGCTAGCGTCTAAACTCCTTAATCGTCTGAGCCGAAAATTTATACACATGTTATAAGTCACTGTGGCAAAAACATATAGGTTTTGGTGAATCTAGCACTTTTGGTTTTTATAGTTAAACAAAGAAAAATTCATCATCATTATAGCCAATGTTTCAAAATTTTGAAAGTGCGATAATGTCCGAACGACTTTTTCGAATGACCTGAATTGTTATGCACATGTTATATTTCACTATCGAACGAACGGTATAGATTTAGGTGAATCTATCACATAAAGTTTATTTTACAGGGACAGAAACAAAAATTATATATCATTATGCCACATCGGCTCAGATTCTTTAAAATGCACAAGTGTCTAAATATCTTATAAGTTTGAGTTAAAAATTTATGTACATGATCATCATCACATGAACTGTAAGAATTTTGGAGAATCTAGCACCTACAAAAATTACAGGGATATAACGAAAATGCCTTTATAATTATGATCTATGAGTTAAAATTGCTCGAAGACCCATATATATGTATATATAATAATATGAAATTGTAGAACAAATAAAACTTTAGATTTTCTGTATAAACGGTAAAACAAATCACAGCTTTTTTTTTCTAGGAAAGAAGTTTGGTCTTCAGAAGACAAAACTTGTTTCCTGGATTTAAAAAAAAATAAAATAAAAATAAAAATAAATAATAACTGGCTTATTGAAATTTATAATAAAAGGCAAGATTTTAACTATAAAGTTTGTAATTTAACAAATTGGTTCTCCTGTATTAGTCTTAAAGTTAAAAAAAATATTATGTTCACCCCAATAAATAGAATTAAAATGATATAATGATATACAATAACAATTTAGACCTGAATCTGGCTGTGAAAAATCTCAAAAAACGTACTAACTGTTAACTGCAATCCTGTTTTTTTACTCATTAAACATTTCAGTATTCTTGATTACAATCCTACTTAAGGTTTGTTGTCCCATTTTTGGCGACATTTAAGTACTGGTAAGTCTCCCTACTAGTTGAAGCGGGTTCAATGTTTATAATGGGGGGTGGTTTTGAATTTTCTTTAATCTAATGACGATTCGAGTTTCTCCAGGTTAGTATTTATATATTCTAGTATTATTTATATTCTTGTATTTTATATTAATGTACTATATTTTACAGGACGTGGGACTGTAAGACCGTATCTCAAAAACAGCTGTAACAATGTTCTTCAAAGTTGCTGTATTAACTGAATGATATAGTTGGCTAGTTCCAGAAAATTGATAGGCATCGAAAATAAATTGCTCAATTTCAGGTCTCGCAGGTGCGTTACTATAACAACAGCTGTACTGATTTTTTTTTTTCAAACTCGGCATACTGACTCCATTTTAAATATCCCTTTGTATGTAATTATTGTTTTGTGGTCAATAATTGAGTATGCCATGTTTTGGGGGCCGCGGTAGTCCAATCGGTAGAGCGCCGGCCTCGTAATTTGAAGATTGCGGGTTCGGTACTCGAACCGACCAAAGACTGTCGTGTACACTAATGGTGGCTGGTGCACGTAAAATCTGTCTTGGCCGCAGTGTTCCCCATGTTCATATCAAAAATTATACCTCTGGGGGTTACCGAAGCGGGAGAGCTATCCCTTCCGTGGAGGATCAAAATTGCGATGACATGTCTCCGGACCATCTCTAGGGGTGAGTCCCAGACTATCGCCAATTGACCATCTACGCAGCACTAGTGCGACGTAAAACCCAACCAACTAACCAACCATGTCATGTTTTGGTAAAATTTGGCATCTCAAAAACGGCTCTAATGATTTTCTTGAAAATTGCTACGCAAATTCCTTTTAGATATCCTGTCTCATGTATTTCGTAATTATTACAGGATAATCAACAGTCATCCTGATTAGGTAGGTGAGTTTTAGCTGTCGGAAATTTTCATTAAAAAAAAAAATTTTTACCATTTCTTTTTTCTTATTTTTTAACAAGCTATATAAACTTTGTATTATATGTCTTTATATGTATACTAAGTTTCTCTTGCCCGAAAAAATTAGGTTTCTATTTTGTTATGTAAATTTTATGTCCTCTGATCATATAATCTCTTAAAATGCATGTAATACGTGTAATAGTGGGTAATGGTTGTTTCATACCAGGTTTTATTTATTTATTTATTTATTTTTTTTTTTTGGAAATGAACAGTAAAAATTAAAATTAATTAAAATTTTAATAATTAAAAAAATTAATAATGAATTAAAATTATTAAAATGTTCATACTGCATTTCAAAAATAACTTTTCTTTTTCTTCTTTTTTCTTTCTTTCTTTCTTTTTCTTTTTTCTCCAGGATACAAAGTATAGAAATATCCCTTTCAGCGTTAGCCGTTTTTCGGTATATCTGTTTAATGGTTCATAAAATTAATGCTATGCACAGCATACGTATGAGAATTTAATACTGTATACTAGACATGTTTATTAATCTTATTTTCTTGAAAAAAGCAAAATATATTTCAAAATTTAGCTACACCAACCTTTTATTTTGACTATGCATACCGGAAAAAGACGGGCTTAACACTTATAGGGACATGTAAGAAATCATGAAGTAGTAAATCATTTTGGCAATATTCGATATTGTTCACGCTAGATAAATAATAAAGTTTTAACCTTTTAAATGTAAATCATTAATTAATGTATTTATTCGAAATATTCGTTATAAAATTTGAAACAAATACGGATAGTATTAAAGTATATGGAATATTTTATATAACCTATTACTAATTTATGCAATGTAGACATGTTCTGCATAACATAATCATATATAAAATTTAATTCTTTCTATTTAGAATACATATTTACTGTGTATTAAAATACTGCGCGTTAAAGTATTTCAGGTTTGTGATTTTAAAATAGTTAAATAACAGATATATTATTTTCCTTATTCTTACTTTTTGTTTTTCAAATTTGCATTTCAATACGTCTAAATTGTTCTGAAAAAAATCATTTATTTATTTATTTATTTATTTTTAATGACACAGATATAGATCAAACATAACATAAAAAACATAAGTATCTAGAAAACTTATATTAATGAATATTAATTTAAAACATAGAAATAAGATGAAATTATATATATACTACTGGCCATTAAAATTGCTACACAAAGAAGGAATAATAATAACGGAATAAAATTTGTTGGACACATACATTATAGTACGAAGAACAATTGATTAAAGTTTCAGGAAATTTGGAGTAATATGTACTGAGAAAATAGTACATAAAGCAGCGACCTCAGTGAGCAGTAGTAGCACAAATCTGCCTAGGCATTGAATCGAACAGCGATTGGATGACATGTACGGGTAGAGCACTTCATGAAGTTTTAATACGATGCACAATTCATCGATTGAAGTTACTGGTGAGTGGTGGGGGGCCAGTCGCTTTCCAACGATTAAACAGTCATTTTCATTGTTGCGAGATCAGGAGAACGCGCTGGCCAGAGCAACCGTCGAACGCATTCTGTATCAAAGAAGGTCCGGGCAATAGAAACAACTTGCGGTCGTGCATTATCTTGCTTAAATTTTGCGCTACTGAGGCCTCGAATACAGCACAGAGGGGCGGGCCTTAACTCATCAGAAATTTAATGGCCGCTGTTCAGAGTGCCAGAAATACGAACATGAAGTAATCGAGACGTGTATCTAATGGGAACCCATAACATCATTGCAAATGATGGACAGTATGATGATGTCGAATCCCAGCTGGCAATGTACATTATTCATAATGCCGTTAAATACGGATAAGGCAATCTTGATGCTGTAAACAGGATTGTAATTTGTATGAAAAGTGACATCACGCCATTCCTGCGTCCAGGTTCATCATTGATCACACATTAATGGCGCCCATATCAGTGATGCAGTTTTGAGGATAATCAGAATTATGGTAGCCGCATACTGAGTCACCACCTGGATTGATTCTATGTGGTACCATTGGATACATGTCCCGGTCACCTCTTGTTTTCATTCCCGCCACTCTGAATACCAGCCATTACATTTTTAACGAGTTAAGGCCGATCGCTCTGCCCTATGTTCAAGGCCTCCGAAGCGCAACATTTAAGCAGGACAACGCACGACCGCAAGTTGTCCATATTGTCTGGACCTTCATTGATGCCGAATGTGTTCGACTGTTGCTCTGGCCAGCGCGTTCTTCTTATCTCGCACCAATGAAAATGACTGTTTAATCGTTGAAAAGCGATTGCCCCCCACCACTCACCAGTAACTTCAATCGATGAATTGTGGCATCGTGTTAAAACTTAATAAAGTGCTCTACCAGTACATGTCATCCAATCGCTGTTCGATTCAATGCCTAGGCAGATATGTGCTGTTATTGCTCACAGGGGTCGCTGCTTTATGTACGGTTTTCTTAGTACATATTACTCCAAATTTCCTGAAATTTTAATCAATTGTTCTTCATACTATAATGTATGTGTCCAACAAATTTCATTCCGTTATTATTATTCCTTCTTTGCGTAGCAATTTTAATGGCCAGTAGTGTATATATATATATATATATATATATATATATATATGCTCACTGAATTACGGAATACAATAATAATTCAGCATTTATTTTATTACCTATTCTACTATTTATACTTTAACTAGATGAAAAAAATATATAATAATAGTGTGCACATTTAATCTATGTATGATTTTTATGTTTACATTTCTTTCTGTATGTTTTTGGTATTTCGTTGACAACTTTGAGATCCTTAGTTACAATGACTATAGATCTCAAAGTCTCTGTCTTGAATTATCGATATTACACCAACTGACAGCAACAATGCACGGATTTTATGTACATCTTCCTACCGACCAGACCACTAAGTAGCCTTCTTTCCTTAAGGACATGGTCGCCAGTCAGTGAAACGACAGCTGCGAATTCCATAATAATTACGTGATCAACACCTGAATTTTATTCACCCCCTTTTCGAAGTCCATTGAATGAAGATTTAGTGTTTCGAGGCTTCGTTCTTTTTCGCTACGTTTTACTGAGAACTCTCATCTATCGAATGGAATACGCCATCCGTGTTCTTATGTAAGTTCTTTCAATAATATGTCCTATTTTGCTTCTTTGAGTTTACACTCTTTCTTTTTGCTATAAATTCTTTATTTATCAAAAAATAACATTTTCCATTAATTAGCTTCCCGTTATAACTTTTTACTTCCATTAGCTTACTACCGTAGGTAATGGAAGTACTGTATTTGGTCCAAAAATTCGATATCGAGATTTCACCTGATTTACACGTTTTAAGGTCCCCTTAGTCCAAAAAGTGGTTTTTGCCAATTGGCCAGCTTGTGTGTGTGTGTATGTATGTATGTATGTTCCAGTGGCGGCTCGTGAACCGAAAATAGGTGAAGAGCTCAAAAATAATATTTAAGTATTTTTAATCATAATTTTTATTAAGCATGGTCTTAACAAAATTAACTAAAAATACTTATTTAAATGTTAATTTATATTCTGTAAATTAATACAGCGTAAAATACAGTGTGCCTCTTTACCAATTTTCGGGGCACGAGCCACCACTGGTATGTACGTATGTATGTGTATATGTACGGAATATTTGGGCTATCATATCTCCGAAACTAATAAAGACAGAACTACGAAACCTCAGAATTGAGAAAGGTCTGGTATACAGATGAATTTTCCAAATTTTGGTAAAAATGGAAAAACAGGAAGTGGGAAATCGGGAACCGGAAGTGGTACCGTAAGTCCGTATCTCAAAAACGGCTCTAACGATTTTCTTCAAATTTGCTCTATTAACACTCTATTAGATATCCTTTTGGATGATGTAGTTGGTTGGTTGAGGAAAATTGATAGGCGTCCTGTATAAATAGCTCAATTTCAGGTCTAGCAAGCGCGTTCCTTTAAAAACCGATGTACGGATTTTTTTTTTTTTTTGCAAACTTGCCGTATTAACTCACTTTTAAATATCCTTTTTTATGTATATATTATTTCCAGTCAATAATTGAGTTTTGGTAAAAGTTAGTATCTCAAAAACGATTTTCTTGAAAATTGTAGTATAAAACCATTCATTTTTCATGTATTACGTGGTTATTAGAGGAAAATTTAAAGTAATCCTGCTTAAGTAGGTTAGTAAATTGGTGTTTCAAAAAATAAATCTAACATTTTTCCCCCGTTCATTTTTTACCACGCTATATGCAAGCTTCGTTTTAAATGCCTTTACATATGTATAAAATTTCTCTTACAGGAAAAATTTTAGGTTCCTACTACTTCTTTAGGTCACTTTTATGTTTTCTGATCACATTATCTGCAAAAAATACATATAATACGTGTAATAGTGGGTAATGGAAATTGTGTGGCTGTTTCACACCATTTATTTTTATTTTTATTTATTTTTTTATTTTTTTAAGGGCCGCAAGGAAAAGAAATATCGTTCATCCAGATGATTTATTTTTCTTCCAATGCTTTTTATTTTTATTTCTTATTTTTTAGTTATATAAAATTAACAGACATTGCATGAAACATAAATATCACCAAAAAATTATATCGAGGCATAAAAATGCGATGGCGTATCCTTATGTTACTCCAGCCCATCCACGTTCTTAAAGGTTAGTATTAAGCAAATTTTGTGCATGCAAACTTCTGATTCTATAAAAAAAAATGTCTGTGCACAAGGAGAAAATCTTTAGCAGTAGTTACGTATATTATGCAAAATAAAAAAGGATATATATGCAATAAAACATACAGAAAACAAATTATCATGTTTAAAATTTGGACTTCGTTGTAAGTATATGGACAAGATGTAAAAACAACAGGCATACTATTATATTTAAAAAAATAATATCTTTAAAAAAGTAAGATAATTTTTGTTTGTTCTTGAGTTTCCCAAATAGTTAGTAATATTCCCATCACTTTTCTACACATGCGATGAAGGAAGTTTAATAAGAATATGACAAATAAATAAATAAATACTTGAGCAGCTTTAACAACTGCAATATTTCAAAATGTATTCTGCTTATCTTTCTACTATCTGAGGCTAGATATTTAAAAATGTTACTATAAATTAGGGTTAATCGACGACTTATGTTAATTGTAGTTAAAAATAAATGAATCTGCCTTATTTGAAACATGCGAATTTATCTGATTAAGTACATTTATTAATTAGTACAAATACATATAATCAGTTTAGAAAATCAAATTCTTTATATTTATGTATAAAAATCTACATAACCTTATAATTATATGGCACATCGAATTGTTGTTTGTTTATTTATTATTAAATAACAAAATATGTTTTTGCATATAGAAAAAAGCAGCAACTTTAAGAGGCATTAAGAGTAGCATCTTCATCTATAAGAGGTAAATTAAATTACATGCACACATAGTCACATACGAATATATGTATATATATATATATATATATACGACGGAAATGTATGAATTGCTAAGTCAAATAAAAAAATAATAAATATGTTTGGAATATTTCATGTTAACAAATATTATTTGTTAAATTTAACACATATGCATTTCTATAAAATGTTAAAAACATATTTACAAAAATTCAAAATTCTCATTATATTTGTTACATTGAAATTATAATTAGTTCATAAATAATACTTTTTTATACATAAAATGTAAGATGTTTAAGTGCGGAACTACGTAAATTTGTATACAAGCAATGCCACTAACGACTTTCCCCATCAATTAAAACTTTCTCAAAATGTACAGATATTAAATAGTCTATGCTCATTATATGGCTATTAAGTTCTAGAAAGTTTAGCATGATTTTAAAATAATTACCAACAAAATGTGCATGTGTTGAATACGCAGAGACCTTTTCAGCTTCGGGTTACTTCCCGAGGAAGGAAGATATTAGAGTAATTACGCGTTGTTTAATTAGAATTCAAATATAGAAGATGACGTTAGAATATTTTAAATTAGATACGTGCAACTAAAACATGATTTTCTTATTCAGAGAAAAAATATTAGAAAGACATTCAAAAATACCATTAATTCCTGAAAAATATTTAATATAGGTACTTACATACATACTATATATGTATATTGAAAAAACAACATACTTGTGTTAACATTTTACAGCATAAAAGGAAATTATATTATTTTAAATATTCTTTAAGTGTTTAAAATAAAAATTATTTTTATTAATGTGCTTATTTTTATAGGAATTCCTTAAATTATTTGCAATCAATTTTGCTTAAATGACTCAAAATTTTATTTGTCATACAACTTCCATTCTCTAAAATACATTTGGGGGTTCAAGACTTTTTATGAATGTGAAATAATATAAGATTTTACTTTAGTAAACAATATAATTTTAGATATTATGTATATTCGCTTTTTATTTTAGTACATAAAAAAAATATTTTTCTTATAATTAATTATGACAAATTTGATTGAATCTATGACTAAAAAAATCAGTGAATAACTGCAAATAAATTTTCATAAGACTGCATTTTAGAGATGATTGCTTTATTGAAGGAAATATTTAGAAACTGACAATATATTGTGTATGTTATTATGTTTAATTTACAAAACTGTGTATAGTTTTCGTTTTCATTTGTACAAGAGAATGTAAGAATGGATTTGTGATAGAATATTCTTAATACCAGATTCTGTTCTTTGATGTATTTACAATAACAATTAATGGTAATTTTAGAGATTCAATTCTCTCTAAGTCTTAATTTTTAAAAGCATATATTTATTCATAAACTACATATATATATATATATATATATATATATATATGTATATATATACGTATAATAAATTTAATTTGAAAGTATATTTATTATAATTTGTTATGTGATATTTGCGAATTTTTGTCTCTGTATTTTATTTAAAATCTACATTCTATTTATTCTGAAGTTGAAGGTTTAGAGTGTTTAATATCTCAGTATTTTATATCTAAAATTTGCAATTCAAACTAAAACATTAAAAAATGTTTTGATTCATGTAATTTAGCCTTGCAGAATATTAAAAACAATTAAGAAATTTCTACATTACTTTGATTCTTGTTCCGTAAAGAATAGTTCAAATATTATACAAGTAAATAAATGCGTCTAAACAAAAAAAAAAATATTCTAAATTCAATGCATTTACTTTGATAGACAAAGGGACGATTAAGACGATAAGATGTTGATTCGTTTCTTATATCACTTCACTTTACTACTGATATACAGGGTGATCGTAATTAAACTTGGCCTATTCAGAGCATTCTGCAGTTGTAACTAAAATGCAGTTTTTTATGAGACTTTGTAGTTTGTTCCGTGAAGAACACAAATGATGCATTGAAAGATTCTGGAAATAAAAATCGCTAGGTGGCATATTACAGTTAAATTTCTTGAAATGATATGTAATAAATAACTGTGGTCTATTTTAACATTTCAAACATCATGAAATTCAAAACTGTAATTTTCACATTGTAGAGCATTATGGCAATCAAAACAATGATAATTGTGACGAAGAAACATTCTGCATAGCACAAGCAACTAGATTCACCATAAGTTCTGGGTATAAAAGGAGAAATTTGAGTGCGTATTTTTCTTTAAGTTACGATGGCTCTTAGTTTACTTGAATGGGTAGTAATCTTGGAAGTGTTTTCGAAAACTCGTATGACGTAAAGTGTGACAGATGACAAGCGATCAGTTGCGATTAAGGCTCCTACATATATACGAGCTGGCGCATCAGGCATTTTGTTGCCGTAGGTTTGCCACGTGTACCCAGTGCGTTTCTCTGATAAACAAACGACAAACATTTTTTTTATCATCTTACGTTACTTTAGAGTAACTTGTTTTATTATATTTCATAATTTTAGCTAAGTAAACTATGATATGGAAGTTTTTTTAGCGATAAACTGCTATAATCATTCAAGAAGTGAATATAAAGTGTTCACAGACCTTCTATTACTGTGTATTTGGATTTTGGCGACATTTTGTAAAAAGAAAGAGAAACCGCTCTAACAACACATCTTACCCCAGTACATCCATAAGATAGCCTAAGAATAAAATGACATCCTGAGAATGTACTGTGAAAAAAAAAATGTGTTTTTAGGAATATTATTGTTGCTTATTGTTCTTATCTTGACCGGATTAGCTTCGGATCAAGATTTCTTAAAATCATTAGGGAAGCGATAAGGATGCCAAGCAGGAATGCTGTCCTCTTCGCAGGCAAAAAAATGGCGGTGATGGGCGTGCCTATTATTTTATTTAGCAGCTCTAGTTACCATCAGCTATTGAGTTGTGACTGTTCACTGGTTGCACAAAAAAAAAAAATAATAAAATAAAATAAAAAATAAAAAAGCCCAACCTTAAACAATATGCTTTACACCACTAAACAGTCTCTAACAAATAACAAAAATGTCTGTGATAAATAAAGATGTTTGTATCGAAATTTATAGCTTGTTTGTGATTTGATGTACCCTCGTAGCGAAATTATTTTATTTATTTATTTATTTATTTTGCAAAATCTTTGAATGCATCCTTTGAATTGTCTATATACAAATTTTCAACTCAATCCGCATTTGAGTTACAGCTAAAAATCCCAAGTATAATTACGATCATCCTGTACTTCTAGAGCTATCTTACATTTCTACTTCTTTTATATAGAGATATAAAATAAATGAATAAAATACCTTATCGGTCTAAAGACATCTACGACCAAGAATCTTCGTACTAAACGTTACTAATAAGGAAAATTCTTTAGACCTAAATTCTATTGAATTTAATTATGTCATCACCACATTGTTAATGCTAGTTAGACTTAATACTAAATATGTTATTTTACATCATGGGGGATTTACAAAAATAATCCTACTCCAGACTTTAATTGCATTAATAAATCTGCCCTTTTATGTTTTAATATTCAATTATAATGAATAATATTCAGTGCTAGAAGGGAAAAAAAATCAGCAAATAAAATATATTTTTTAATTTTCTTTTTACGATATAAGGTTAGTTAAATTTATCCTATTTAGCTCTATGCTAGTACCATTCCATAACATTTTTTCTTGTGCACCATGTATATTCACTGTATGGACCATGAGCAAATGAAATCTGCAATTTAATATATATATATATATATAAATTTCAAATTTCTACGAAATCGCTTTTTATTTCGACCCATCGCTTTTATGTAATTTATAAAATACGTTTTAAAACACTGGCTGTAAATGGTGTGAAATAATTATTTATCATGCCTTTAGAGGGAAAATATCGACACTGATCAAGTTTATAAGTAATATTGTATTTTTCAACTGCACTGCGAGAATATCGACGAATGAAAGGTTTATTGAAAAAAAGTATTTTATGACAAGGTTTGAGAAATATGGTTATAAATTTAAATAGAGTGGAAAGTTGGTTATTTTTTAGCGAAAATGATGAAATCTGATTTTAAAAAGATTTTGCGGAAGTAGCTTTATTGATGTGGTCAAAAAAGAGCTCGTACATATTATCAGTGGCTATTTTAACAAAAATTAGACAAAGAAGAAAAACATTAGTGCACATTTTTTCGGATGCACTGCGTGGATTTTGTATGAATGCTTGTAATATTGTTGTTTGTCATTTGTACCGTAAGTTGTCCTTTGTAATAAAGGCAATACACAAATGATTTACTTTGAATATTTTACCAGTACTTCCATTATATATATACAATGTTAGCGTAACAATATCATTCTGTATTTTTTTTTTTCGATAAATTATATTATTCATTAAAATGCGATACATATTGTTATATTGAGTTGTTCGGAAAATAATTTCGTTTATTTCTTTGAAAATGAAAGACGATTTTCTTATATTGTATAAATATCTATTGAGCAGAAAAAAACGAACTTTTTCACAAGCAAACCTTGCGATAGAAACTGTCATTAATGGTAATGCAGCTTTATTGTGAAGATGGTGTGAAAAAATAAAATTAATTTCTCAGCTGAAAAAAACGAAATTACTTTCCGAACAACCCAATAAAATGTAATTTCATCTAATTAGTTTCATTTACTGCAATAGAAAATTACTCAATACAGACTTTTTTATACGCAAAACCTTAGTGATTTAACTTAACTATTTCAAAAAGAATACAAAACTCTCAGCAATCTCTAATCTGAATACAACTTCTTATATAAAACAACCGGTGTATTACACTTTCGAAGATATGTACTCTAAAGCATTAATAAAGAATATTAAAATGAACATAATAATAAAATTGTTATTCAAATTTATGATTCCTGTGAACTCTGATAATGGAATACGATCATTTTCCAAATTGGAAAGATTAAGGCTCCTATATATACGAGCTGGCGCATCAGGCACTGTGTTGTCTTAGGGTTGACACATGTACCCAGCATATTTCCGTAGATAAACAAACGGTGGCCATTATTTGTATCGTTTTGTATTACTTTGAAGTTACTTTTTTAATTATTTTCATAATTTTAGTTCGGTAAATTATCATAAAGCTGATCGTTTAGTGATACATTGCTGTAATCAATCAAGTAAAGAACATAAAATGTTCAGATTTCCATAAGATAATTCAGGAAGAATAAAATAATACAGGATTGGAAAGTCCCTTTGTCCTGAAAATACTTGCGAACGGAGAGTGCTACAGCCACGCAAGTAAGGTAACGGTATAGTAAAGTGACTATGCCCGACCTAATGCAAACGACAGTAGCGCCTCCTAGTGGCGAAATTTCGAAGTAAGCCATTGCAAATCGAAAACGAAAAGAGATAGAGCAAAATTTCTAATTAGAAAGTTTTAGAGCATCTATTAATTAGTACGAAACTATATTTGGTTTACACGGATAAGATAAATTGCCGCCTGTATACCCCAAAAATATCCAAAATCAATGCACTCCATTTTGTGTAAATATTTGAAAGGAATAGCCAGATGAAAGTAGAAATATGCACAATTTAATGAATAAATACTATGTACTTACATCAACACATTTTGATAACATCACACACAAAAACAAAATAGGTGAACTAAACTCTAAGTCTCATAGTGATAAAAAGTTAATGTTGATAATGTTCGAAAATTTCGCCATTGCTCACAGTACACGTTTGTATTCGAGTGAGTAATTCTGAATTTATCAGCATGGAAGGTGTTACACTATTGAAAGCATCTGTAATACGATGACGTATGTGGCTTGTATGTGGAGTTGCATAAACCTAATCTTTTATGTAACCCCACAGGAAGAAATCCATCGGAGTCAGGTCCGGCGATCGTGGAGGCCATTCAATACTACTACCATACCCAAAATTTGTTGTATAAAGCATGGGTGGCCAACCCGCGGCCCGCCGCGTAGTTTCTTGCGGCCCGCGAAGAGACTAACGATATTAAAAGTTTGACAACTTTGGTTAACGAATCAAAAATTAATAAAGACGTTCTGACTTTTCGAAGTGAAAATACCTTTCAACGATTATGGTATATAAGGAACTGTTGTAATGGAATGTTATTAGATCCATTATTCATTCTTTTTATTATAGTTATAATATATAGTCGTAATTTTTTTTACAATTCTATTGTTAATATATGAATGAAAATAATTTAAATTAATGTATTCTTCTCCGAATTTTCACCCTGCCCTTCTCCGAAAAAAGTATATACATACATGAATCATATACTCACAAACATATATACACATATGCATATATACAGTCATAAAATAATAAAATAAACGAAAATTATTAAAAGTTGTGCCTTGGGGGGACTCATGTCAAAGTTGTGCCTTGGAGGGGGACTCATGTCAAAGTTGTGCCTTGGGAGGGACTCATGTCAAAGTTGTGCCTTGGGGGGGACACTAATGTCAAAGTTGTGCCTTGGGGGGACTCATGTCAAAGTTGTGCCTTGGGGGACTCATGTCAAAGTTGTACCTTGGGGGGGGACTCATGTCAAAGTTGGGCCTGGGGGGACTCATGTCAAAGTTGGGCCTTGGCGGGACTTATGTCAAAGTTGTGCCTTTTGGGGGACTCATGTCAAAGTTGTGCCTTGGGGGGGGACTCATGTCATAGTTGTGCCTTGGGGGGACTCATGTCAATGTCATTTTGAAAAGATTTTGATGAAATTCTGGCAAAAGCAGAATTTAGTTTAGGACGGAGGACTATTAGTTTTTTTTTTCTTCCCAATTATAACATCGCTTTCAAATTATTCAATTATATTTTCGATAAATTTTAGATTTCGATAAATGTCCAACTATCGAAAAATGATTTCGACAAATGTCCAACTATCGAAAACGACAACGCAAAAATCGCTGTCTGAGACTAATAGGCCCTCAGTCCTAATAATAATAATAGTAATAATTTCCTCCCCGACTAATTTCGCCATAAATCATCGTAGAAACTAGCAGCTGATGCCTAACGATTGGTAATGACATCTAATTTTTAATCCAAAAAGCTTGTCGAAATAGCGGGTTGCCTTAAAAAAGAAATAATTATACAGACACGACATTATTTCATTATTTAAAACATGAAAAGCTGATATTGACAGATTTTAATTTAGTGCCAGAGGCCTACTGCTAAACTTGTTAATATCGACAAATTCTTCTTTAGTTAATTCGTGACGATCTAAATTCCATGATAAAGTTTTCATTAAATCAAACCAATGTGTTTCAGCTGCAGATATTGTAACAAATAACGTTGGAAGTCCAAACTGTCTTATAGCCGCAAAACAACGTTTTTTCTCTTTTTCCCAATGAGGGGGAGGTGTGTCTTGGGGGGGACTCATGTCAAAGGTGTGCCTTGGGGGGGACTCATGTCAAAGTTGTACCTTGGGGGGGACTCATGTCAAAGTTGGGCCTGGGGGGGGACTCATGTCAAAGTTGGGCCTTGGGGGGACTCATGTCAAAGTTGTACCTTAGGGGTGACTCATGTCAAAGTTGTGCCTGGGGGGGACTCATGTCAAAGTTGTGCCTTGGGGGGACTTCATTCAATAAATCCCCATTCAATAAACCGACTGAAATAGGCCCTTAGCACTATTAAGAGTGTATTATAAAAATTCGACAACGCTGTACCGACTGAAATAGAGGTACCTTGGGGGGGGACTCATGTCAAAGTTAGGCCTGTGGGGGGACTCATGTTAATGTTGTGCCTTGGGGGGACTTCATTCAATAAATCCCCATTCAATAAACCGACTGAAATAGGCCCTTAGCACTATTAAGAGTGTATTATAAAAATTCGACAACGCTGTACCGACTGAAATAGGGGTACCTTGGGGGAGACTCATGTCAAAGTTGTGCCTTGGGGGGACTTCATTTAATAAATCCCCATTCAATGAACCGACTGAAATAGGCCTTTAGCACTAATTAAGAGTGACCTATAAAAATTCGACAACTGTACCGACTGAAATAGGCCTCTAGCACTAAGAAAAAAAAAAAAAAAAAAAAAAAAAAAATGAAGTTGATGCTAGTTTTAATATGTATACATCCCTTAAGCAAAATCTAACTAAACCGTCTAAACTAGGCCTTATTACTAATCGACTGGCACCAGTCGCAAGTCTCTACATTAATTTACGGCGGAATTAGTCGGTAAAGCAGGGGGGGGGGTGGATTTTTTATGACTGTACATACAGTGTGGCCCGAATGAATAAAATATATTTCTAATGCGGCCCACCAAGTGTTTTGGGTTGGACAGGCCTGGATAAAGCAATTTTTAGAAAGCTTCGCACTCCAGCTGGCTGATGTGCAGGAGCACCGTCATGTTAGAACCACATGTCCCGTAATGCGGACAGGGAATATCATCCAAAAAGTCGGGTATGATATCCTGTAATAGTTGGAAGTACCTCTGTCCGTTTAATGTGCCTTCATAGAACACAGGTCCCAGTAAGCGACCCTTCCAGATACCGCCCCACACATTAATGGACCAGCGCACTTGGTGTTTTGTGGATAGTCCCCACGAGGGATTTTCCAGCGCCCAGTAGTGAGCATAATGTCGGTTTAGTACTTCGGTACGCGGAAACAGTGCCTCGTCCGACCAAACAATGTTGGACAAAAAATCTGATTTATCTTCAACATTATTTAATGCCCAGTTGCACCAATCAAATCGACGCTCATTATCCCGTGGCAACAGTTCTTGCTACAGAGTGATATGATAAGGATGTGCATGTTGACTATGCAGCATTTGCCATACTCGGGCCCGTGTTAAGCCACAAGCCATGCTGATTTCTCTTGTACTGCTCTGTGGATGGGCTAGTGCATATGTCAAAATACTCTCTGGTGGTATACGCATACCTACACTCACTGGTCTGCCAGAACGCGGACGACTTTTAGTGCTTCCTGTCTCCATGAGCCGTCGCACTACATTTGCGATGGTAACTGCACTTGGATGTGGCCCACCTGGAAAACGAATGGCATACTCCCGTGCAGCATGCGTTGCGTTTCTTTGACATTCGCCATAAATAAGCACCATCTCGCAATATTGAAAGTTAGTTAAGCTC
Organism: Salticus scenicus; assembly: GCA_963930645.1. Lineage (NCBI taxonomy): Eukaryota > Metazoa > Arthropoda > Arachnida > Araneae > Salticidae > Salticus > Salticus scenicus. The sequence continues at coordinate 121,502,394 of OZ005648.1, read as the reverse complement.
GACGTTCTCACACAGCTCCAAAATTCTAAATCCAAACGTTTATTTTTTAGAAATGTATCTTTTGTAGAATCTCATTCATTTAGGATCATTCAAAATTCCATTTTTTTTTGTCACTTTCAAAAAAGAACATATATTTTCTACCCGTCGCTAGGCATCGATTGAAATTGCCACAACACAGAAAATAAAATTTTTAAAATGAAAGCGCTCGCACATTAGGAATAAGCTTATCGTCTGCCATCAATAATTTTATGCTATGAGATTATGTTGTTTGTATCAAGCGAGCGCCAACACCTATTAAACTAAAATTTAAAATGCATTGGGAATTAAATTTTTCAGACATTACAGTACAGTACAAAGTCAGAAACTGCATTTTCACACTGCTACATTTCCGAAATGTGAATGTGTGGAGTAGAACAGTCGCGCATAGGTTACGGACGTTTTGGGGTATACAGGCGCTAATTTATCATATCCGTGTAAACCAAATATCGTTTCGTACTAATTAATTGATGCTCTAAAACTTTCTAATTGGAAATTTTGCTCTATCTCTTTTCGTTTTCGATTAGAAATGGCTATCTTCCAAATTTTGCCACTTGGGGCGCTGCTGTCGTTTGCATTAGGTCGTGCATAGTCACTTTGCAATACTGTTACCTCACTTGCGTGGCTGTAGCACTCTCCGTTTGCAAGTATTTTTAGGTTAAATGTTTTTCTTATGCACCATTTATAATTTTTATTTACCTATAGATTTCTCTGTTTTTTTCACATGCTCAGATGTAAAAATACAAAAAATGTGCTATTTTAATCATAATATTAATGTTAATAGCCATAAATTAATTAAATAAAACCTTTTATTACTGTGCGTTTGAGTTTTGGCGATATTTTCTGGGGTCGCCAAAGTTGTTTCATTTCTTTGTCGTAATTGCATTTATTTAAAAATCCGTGTTTTTTTTTTTTTTTTTTTTTTTTTTTTATAAATAGTATATGCTAGAAATAGCCGAAAAAGTAAGTAAATAAATAAAGTTTTTCCACTTTTAAACAATAATCTCAATCTTTTTTTCAAAAAGTTATGATTTGGATTTGAAACAGACAGAAATAGTCCTAACAACATATCTTATCCCCAGTTCATCCACACAATATCCTGAGGATGAAAAAGCATACCAAGAATGTACTGTGTATAAATGTGTTGTTGGGGATATTACTTATTGCTTATTACACTTGACCGATCGTATCTTCAGACCAAGATTTCTTAAAATCGCTAGTTCAGTGATAAGGACGCCAAGCGGGAATTCTGCCCTCGTCCGAGGCAACAGTATGGCGGCGATGCGCCGGCCTTTATATTTTATTTAAGGGGCTCTAGGGAAAAATGATACTTTTTTTTTTTACAATATCCTGTTATTAATAGTTAAATGAATTTACTGAAAATATTTTTCTGAAGAAAAAAAAAAAAAAAAAAAAAAAAGGCATTATTTTTAATCCTTAAACTTTGTATTTAACGCGTTGGTATGGTAATTAAATATCCTTCTGGTTGATGGAAAATCATATTCATTTACTAGTTGATTCTAGAAAACTTTTAGTACCAGCTTCTATTATTATTATTATTATTATTTTCAAGCTACATTTTTAGTAGAATAATTTTGATTTAAAAGAACTTTCTGAATGTCTTTCACTAGCTATAAACAGCCGTTTTAATACTTATTTCCGTTAACAACCAGGAGTTCAAAGTACAAACAGCGTCTAGTAGAAATAAAATAGGCGACGGAAATAAGCTCCTCCTACAAAAATCGTGAAAATTAGAAGAGGCGTTTGCGAGTAGAGCTCTTCATCCAATTTATATGCCATAGTAACTTCATACGGCTAAATTCATCAATCGATGCAAATGGATTAATATAAATTTATTTTATATTAATTAATATATTAGAAGGTACACTTTCTATTTAATTACTCTGAAAACGCTATATATGTATATGTTTATTTAGATTTATCTATTTATCTATTTTATTTATTTATTTCAATTTTATGCCTTAAATTGCTGACTACTACAAATTACCTACAATTATAAGTCTTGTGTAAAAACGATGATCACATAACATATAGATTGCAATTACAGCTAATGTAAAATAATTATGCATGATCAAATTCAAATTAAAGTAATTAAACTGATTAGAAGTTCATATCAATAGCATTACTTTACATAATTTGTTTATAAAGTAATCATGAGATTTTATCATCTGCCTTCATTTCACGGTAATTATTGTAAGATAATTTTTTTTTACTTGATAATATATATATCAATTTCTGGAATAAAAAAGGTTAAGTGTATTTTAAGTCTAATATAGCTTTCAACTTTTAAGCATTTAAAATACTAATTAGTATGCATACATGTTTTTTTTTTTTTTTGTTTTAATATTAAATTTTTATAACTAAAAAAAAAAAAATAAAAATAAAAATAAAAATAAATATCATAAATTGAGCTAAGTGTACGTTTTATAAAGTTACGTTGATTTGTTGAGAATTTTTGAAACTAATAGAGTACTTTGTATTAAGAATAATGAATGTGAAAAATCACTCGTAAAATGAAAATGACGAAAATAAAGGGTTTTCCAATAAGGGTAATGCAATTTTAAATGGTTAGAATTGCAACACTGCGTATTATTTCTTGTGTTATTTCTTGTGCCATATCTTGTGTCATTTTTGTTTAATAAGCTATGCCATTTAATCATGTAAAGATACACGCTTGAAAAACCTTTCGAAATTATTAAATTGTTTTATCGAAATTAGTGTTCATATGTGAATACAAAGATAAATTTTAGAAGAATTCATGGACGACATTATTCAGTTAATCGACTCGATCGATTGTGAATTTTTTTCTTTGAGGATATTGCAAGTCACAAGTTTATGCTGATAATCCAATAACAATTGAGCAATTAAAAACCAACATTGAACGTGTTATTCGTGAAATAACACCAGATTTATGTTTAAAAAGTGATGGAAAATTGGGTTGACAGAATGTGGTATGTACAAAGAAGTCAGTCGTGGTGCTCATATGAACGATATTATTTTCATACTTAATGGCATAATGTAAGCTTAAAAAAAAAAAAAAAAAAACTCACTAAATAATTCACGTTTTTTTTTTTTTTTTTTTTTTTTTTTGGTATTACTCTTAATGGAAAACCCTTTATAAACAGAAACTGAAAATTTAATATTTAATTAAAGAAACATAATATTACAGAAAAAAAATAATGAGATATATATCTGCAAGACATCACCTAAAAATATAAAGATCTACCGACACAAGATGGCATAGGATACTTCTTCTAACTAAAATTATTTTTTTGCCAGTCCTATTTAATTTCATTCCTCTGGTTAGTAATGTCAAATTAAAGGACAATTTTTTCAATGTTCAGCACTAAATTTTAACTGTAGCGGTTGCCTAAATACTTCCGAGGCCATTTGTCCATTATGCATATCAAATACCACTTCTTAAAATTATTAGTGATAGTTGAATTGGTGATAGGTTTCGTAAATTTAGCAACACTGTTTAGGGCGCTTTAGATTGCTAGGATTGTAAAGGATTAATTATAAACCAGTGCAACGGTATTCATTGAGGCATATATATATATATATATATATATATATATATATATATATATATATATATATATATATATATATATACATATATATATATATCTTGATCTTTGCTTCAATTCTGTAGTTATTGTTCTTAAACACAACATAAAATATAAATGAATAAAAATGTTCGGGGTTCAATTTCATGAAATGCAAAACTTGATTTTATTTTATCGGTGAGAGAAGGAACTGCTCGCAACAGAAAAATCGGTTTGGTTGCGATGGGCCAGCTTCATGAAGTTTCACTCATTATTATTTATGTTTGGAATTCTGATAATAAAATATTTTCATAGTAATTGTATATATATATATATATATATAAACACTATTATTTGTTACCTTCACAGTCAATTCTACAGCCAATCGTGATTGTATTTTCAAGAATCTTTACTCAATAATGTTTCGAATTTAACATCTACATTTTTTTTTCAGCTTCCCATGCTTTTTTGTCCTTAATTCCATAATCATTGTTTTTAAATAACAGAAAAATATACTTCGCCAGTATTCGATGGAGCATGTTTAATTGTAAATTTTCATAAGCAAACGAATTTTCATAAACTGTCATTGTTTTACGCTTTTTGGCTACAGGAAATATTTTAAGAAATAGTAATAAAATATAATAAAATATCTTTCAGGATATCAGATAATTTTAAAAAACTTTAATAAACTTTATTTTCAACGTTACGGTTAAAATTCATCTTTAATCATCTTCAGGGAAGAATGATGTTTAAAAACCATAAACATAGACAATTTAAGTCATACTATGAAACCACAAATACAATTTCAAGGAAATTAATAGATGATTACATAAATTATAAAAATATACTATATACAGTCGGTAACAAAAGTGTCCGAACACTAGCAAAAATTCCTATGTAAAAAAAGTACACTTCATACGGTTTTGTTAAATAAATCCTTATCGAATCATGTTCTTACACTGACTAAGAAAAGGATTCGACAAGGATTTATTTAACAAAACCGTATGAAGTGTACTTTTTATACATAGGAATTCTTGCTAGTGTCCGGACACTTTTGTTACCGACTGTACATTTAAAAAAAAAAGAGCTAAAATCACTTAAATAAACTTGAAACATGATCACCACAAGAAAAAGAAAACACTTAAAGAAAACGGAGCCAAAAGTATCATACAGCGGGGTTGCCAGAACGAAAACAATAGCAGGGTAACCATAAATTAATTCAAGTCTAAGAAATGAAGCCAAATTGAGGGGGGGGGGGGGTTATGGATAATGAATCGTTACAAATTTCGGATTTTCTTTTAATAATTTCAAATGATTCATAAAGAAGAGCTTGGTTTCTATTGTCAGTATTGTAAATTATCCTGGCATTTTCGAAATCGGGTTCGATGGGATAAGTATTATAAGTACGTGAAAAAGCTGTGTTGGGTCTGTTATGTTTTAAATCTCCATTTTTTCCCTCATTCTATCATAAAAAGGTCAATTGGTTATTCCTATATAATAGTTAGTTTTATTATAAATTTTATATGGGATTTCATAAACACCAGATTTTAATTTGGAGGGAACATAATCTAATTTTTTAGAAATTAATGAATTTAATTTTAGAGGAGCTTTAGCAACAAGATGATTTTTTTTTATTAAATAATTTAGAAACTCCTTCATGAAGACCAGGCCAATATTGAATTTTATTAAATTTATTATTAGAGGATTTATTACTATTAGATGATGAAGAAGGGGGAGGAGGGGACATAATTTTATAAATTAATTAATTTATAGTCTTGATTTTATAACCATAATTTAAAGCCAAATTATAAATAAAATCGATTTCATTGTCTAAGGCCTCAAGAGTAGAACAATGACTAAAGGCACGTTTAATCAAAAATCTAAAATTAGCAATTTTATAGGACCAGGGCAAAGGATAATTACTATGAAAAGTACATGGAACTATATTGGGCTTTCTATAAACAGAAGTTTCAACATATTGATTAAAACGTTTAATTTTAATATCCAAAAAGGTTAAATCATTTTCATTATTTTCAGTTTCTAAAGTAAATTGAAGGTTGGGTTTTACATTATTGATTATATCCAAAAAATCATTAGGAGAACTAGATTATTGAAGTGATTTTAGCTCATTTTTTTAAAAATGTATATAGTATAATTTTATAATTTATATAATCATCTATTAATTTCCTTGAAATTGTATTTGTGGTTTCATAGTATGACTTAAATTGTCTATGTTTATGGTTTTTAAACATCATTCTTCCCTGAAGATGGTTAAAGATGAATTTTAACCAAAATGTTGGAAATAAAGTTTATTAAAGTTTTTTAAAATTATGTGATATGATGAAAGATATTTTATTATATTTTATTACTATTTTATAATTATTAAAACAGCATATATAAAAGTGGAATAAATATTTCGGAAATATTTTTGTAATTTTTTTTTCTATATATTTCTGTAACGTTTTTCATTGATTAAAGAAAATAATTTGTGTTAAATTTTTCGGTTATCAAAAAATCGTGAAAGTTGTTAACTATGCATATTTTTGAAAAAATATTATAAAGATTGCTTTATGTAAAATGTGGAATACAAAATAGAGATTCCTGGGTACTTTGTTTATAGTGGTATAGGACACAATAAAAACTCCACTCAAAATTTTAATTTTTGGCTCAAGGGAAGGAATTTGCTATTTATTTAAGAACGATGTTTCTTATATATATACCGGGTGTCCCATAAGTCTGTAGATATTTTAAAAATTCATAAAAAATGAATGTAATGGTAGAATCGAACGCGGTTTACGAACAAGTTATTCTCGTGAAGGTTTTTTTTTTTTTTTTTTTGTGAAAAAAATAATATTTAATTGTTTAGTTAATAGAGGGCGCTGCATGAATGCATAGCGAGAAATATTCAAATCAGAGTCCTGTAAAACGCATGGTTTGACAATTAATGCAGTTTATTTCTTATTTTGCTTCTATTTGTTTTTAACTGCGATGCTAACTTGGTGGATAAAACATTATTCGCGAAGATGTTTTTCGTCAGGCTGAAGCTACAATTAGAGGTGTTGTAACTCAAGTGAAAACTAGAATTTGTGGTGAGGGCAGGCACATAGAATAGAATTTATACTTCTGTTTACATTTGCATGCTAATAAATGTAGTTTTTCACAGAAGTGTGTGATTTGCTCTTGCTCACACATTTCGCTCTATCGACGAAATTATTAACTATATTTGCTTTCTTTAGACCCCTCAAAAAAAAAAAAAAAAAAAAAAAAAAATCCCCCTCCATGAGAATAAGAGTTTTGAAATGGCGTTCAATTATACCAATTCCTTAAATTTATAAATTATTGAAATTTCTACAGACTTATGGAGCATCCGGTATATGCATTCGTGTGTGTGTGTATGTGCGTATGTATGTAGGCATATTTTTTATAATATACATATCTTTTTACAGTTAAAAAATACTTATGGTTTGAGAAAGCAATATCTTTAAAGAAACATATTCGTACAATTATTAGAATTATTATAATTAGCATAATTGCTCCTTGCTGTATATTAAAAAATTATTAATCTTACTACGACGCATTAGATTATACAATGCATTACTCTAGAGCACTAAACACTTAGAAAATTTCTTGAACTAAATGTGAAAGACTTTTCATACTATTTCTGTATTATAAAAATTTCTCATTTTGAATTAAGAATGAAACGCGCTTCCTTCCACGTTTATCATCATAAAATTTTGCTTTATGGAAACAGAAAAATATTTCAAAAGCATTTCTCCATAATTAGCTTCCTCTATCATATCGATTAATTTTTAAATGATCAGATTTTGATGCATTTCTTATCTTTTGGGAAATCTTTAATGTGCTGCTTAAAGTAATTTTAAAAAATATTTTAATTTAATTTTACTGTAACGTAATGAAATTAATCTATATCATTATATAAAGCGCAAAAAATTGTTTGTTTGTGGAGGGTAATCTCTGAAACTACTGAACCGATTTAAAAACTTCTTTCACTGACCGAAAGCTACAGTATGCCATATTGTTATAGGCTATATTTAATTTTGATAAAATAAATTTTAGTTTAAAATCTGAGCATTTTAATTAAAATCCCCATAGAAGCCGTAATAGAAATGGACATAATGAAATATTAAAAAAATTAGCTGCTGCCAACATAAAAGAAACATTTACATATTCATTTCGTTTTTAAAATATCTTGACGTGAAAAGAAAAGAAATATATTTGCACGTGCATTAAATTGAAATTCATATAAAGCTTTTTTAATTGTTAAACTTACACGTTAAATCTGACGTCATTATAGAATTAAAAGTGTTTATTTTTCTAATAATTTAATTTGATATGATATGATATAATATAATGATCTAAGCATCAATGTTTAAACCACGGAGTCTTTATTACTCCGTGGTTTAAACTGATGTGTGTAAACGAAATTGGAATTTAAAAATAAATAAATAAATAAAATAAAATAAAATAAGAAATTCTATTTTATAATATTATTTATTTTAATTTATAATTGTTGCCAAAAAGATTTACGAATTAATTTATTTTTAGACATATAATAAAATATATTTTCACGCGAACAATAATATAAAAAGTGAACTGGATTTTTTGTAAAAAAATAATAAAGATCGAGGAATATTATTTCCCCATTTTAATCCCCATATTTGGATATAGATATGTATTAGTTATCATGTGCATCCGTTAGATTAAATTGTTTTTGTTGTAAAATTGATAAAATTGGAATTTTAAATTTCAAAACTCTAGAAAAAAAAATGGCAAATTTCCATATTCGATTGAAAATATAAACATTTCATTTCAAAGGATGATATTTACACAATAAACATCCAACTAATAAACTAATTAAAAGGGAAAGGATAAATATTCTATCATAATTTGAAGTCAAATTTGTTTTCAAATGTCTAAATAAAGTATCTGATAGAATATACTAATATGTTGCAGTGGAATAGATTTGATATCCGTCATCCTTGGCAGAAAAAAAAAATATCGCCAAATTATCTGGCGAATATAATTTAATTCCTTTCAAAAATCATGGTTATTTTAAAAACTTACATTAAGAGTGTAACGAATAATATGAAACAATATTTCGTACAATACATATTACGAAAATACACATCTGGCATGTATATTTTCGTATTACGTTTTTGATCGCCAAATACAAAAAACGCCAAGGGTGACAGTTTTGAAATTTAAAATTAAAATTTTGTCAATTTGACAGCAAAATAACTCAATCTAACGCATGCATACAATAACTAATACATATCTATACCCAAATATGAGGATTAAAATCGGGAAATAATTCTTCTAGAATTTTAATTAAAAAAAAAAAAAAAATCCAATGGGCGATTAACATGGAAAATCTTTTTCTTGCATCCACGGGCGGTCAGTGATGTCATACTTCGCTTGCGTATTGAGATGTTTAAATTTATTTGGCGACTATTTTTAGCAACTAACAGTTATGGCAAGTAGCTCAATATACATAGCGCATACAGCCATTACTGAAATGTAAATAGCATTTAATTATTTGAGTTACATTATGTTGACTTGAAACCTATTTAATATACCTATGCTCTATAGCTATACTAATATAAAAAAAAGAAAGGTTTATATGCATATGTAGAGAACGATCGCTAGAACTAAAAAGCCGATTGCTTTTTTTTTTTTTTTTTTTTTTTCTTTCAATAATCAAAAGTTACACTGTCTCTCTCTAAGTGCTAGAAGCTATAATAAATTTTGGTAAAATAAATTTTTAATTAAAATTTTCAATATTTTAATTGAAAACAAAGCATAGATTTGATATCTATCGTCATTGGTGATTTTTGTATTTGGCGATCGAAAACGTAATACGAAAATCTGTATATTATCGTAGTAAATACGAGATGTATGTGTTTACTTCAATTACCTTACTACCGTAGGTAGTGGAAGTATTGTATAGGTTTTGGCAATTGGTCAGTGTGTATGTATATGTGCACGTGTGTGTGTAATCTTCTGGCTGTCATATCTCCAAAACTAATAAAAATAGAACTACTAAACTTCACAAGTGATTCAGGTCTGGTGTACAGATAAATTTTCCAAATTTTCGTGAAAATTGAAAAACCGGAATTGGGTCATCGAAAACCAGAAATGGGACCCTAAGCCCATATTCAAAAACACCTCTAATGATTTTCTTCAAAGTTGCTATATAAATAATATATTAGATGCCCTTTCGATTGAAAAGTTGCTTAGTTCAGGAAAATTGATAGGCGTCCTCTATAAACAGCTCAATTTCAGACTTCGCAAGTGCGTTCCTTTAAAAACGCCTGTACGGATTTTTTTCAAACTCGCCATGTTAACTTCCTATTAAATATCCTTTTGTATGTAATTATTGTTTTTAGGTCAATAATTGAGTATGTTAAGTTTTGGTAAAAGTTGGTATCTCAAAAACGGCTCTAACGTATTCTTGAAAATTTTTTCTTTAATCCAATTTAGATAACCTTTCTCAAGTATTACGTGCTTATTACAGGAATATTAACGGTCATCCTGATTAGGTAGTTCAGTTTTAGATCTCGGAAATTCGTGTTTAAAAAAATAACTATCTATTTTTTCCCCCTTATTTTTTAACTCGCTATGCAAACTCTGTTGTATGTGTCTTTATACGTGTATCAAGTTTCTCTTACTCGAAAATCTCAAAAAATGCAAGTAATATCTCCAAAAAATTGTATATATTACGTGTAATAGTGGGTAATGGAAGTCGTGTGGTTGTTTCACACCAGATTCTGTAATAGTATATATTGTACAAATATTGTTTCATATTATTGATTTCTCCTTTAATATACATTATTAAAATAATAATCAATTATGGAAAAAATTAAATATATTTGCGAAATGAAAAAATAAATAATAATTAAAGCTATTATGACGTCAATTTTATCAAAAACATTTTCATGTCATAGGTTTATTTTTCAATATTTTTTATTCATGAGTAAAGAAATGTTTCTTTTTATGAAATAAATAAATAAATAAATAAATAGCATTAAGTAAAAATTGCCAACATTTAACAACTAATTAAAAAAAAATAATTGTAAAATTATATTTTGACTTTCCAGTTAATAATATTGCCTGACTATAACATATAAACTGATATATTTCTTGATTTTTTACATATCAATCCATCTTTAATCTCCTTATATTATTAAAATCTGTACGCGCGTGTGTGTGTGTGTCTGTCTGTCTGTCTGTCTGTGAGAAACGGCTTGACGCAGCAAAAGCTCGGCCGCTAACGGTCGCACGGACTTCGAACAGGTGCCGATGGACAGAGAATTTATCGCAGATCTGGGTTATCAAATTTGCTAAACGTTGCGACCCTAATTAGCGGAGATATTAATTAAAATGTCGACCATTGTCTAACGAAAAATGACCCAGAATTCATGATTAAATGCTTAAAAAGCGACATTTTTACGGAAAAGGTGGAAAATAAATTAGAAATATCAGTCGTATCGTTACAAACAAGATACCATTGGAAAGGGCTTTTTTTTCTCAATCCGATGGTTTAAACGGCTTATCGATCGGACAATTAGATTTTTTAAAATTAACTAAACTATAAAAAAATGTTGGCAACGAATCACAAGAATGTTATTTTTGCAGACATTAAGTCTACAGCAGTCTTCAACGGAAACACATCTGGTATTTATTGAGATCACGTGTTTCGTAGTGCGATTAAAAATTACAATTTTCTATTTTCTTCAATTTTTCAAATTTTACACATTTTATTTAGTATATAATATTTACACCACAAAACAAACTTGCATTTCAAATTTCATCGATTTTCTTCAATAAACAAAAGATTTACATTTTAATTGCAAATTAAATTTTATCTTTACACGCCGGACATTTTTGCAATATTCTAATACGCGTATTTCAATTTCTAATTACAATTGATTTATTTTTTATACATCATACGAAAGATATTTTAAAGTTTTTTACATAATTCAAAGTTTTCAACAGATTTACACGTTTTGAGGTCTCCTGATTCAGTGTTCTTTCATGGCGCTGTAATATTTTCAAATTTCAATATTTCAATTTCTAATTATGATTAAATTATTTTTAATACATCATTCGAAAGATATTTTAAAGTTCTTTTAAATTATCGAAAGTTTTCATCAGAATTACACGTTTTGAGGTGTCCTGAATCAGTTTTCTTTTATGGCGTTGTAATATTTTCAAATTTCAATATCACAATTTCTAATTATGATTAAATTATTTTCAATACTTAATTCGAAAGATATTTTAAAGTTCTTTTATATTATCGAAAGTTTTCACCAGATTTACACGTTTTGAGGTGTCCCGAATGAGTTTTCTTTTGTATTTCAGATACTAATTATAATAATTTCATAAGTAATACATCATTAGAAAGCTTTTTTGAATTGGAATCAAACAGTTGAATACAGATATTTGTACCGCCAGATGGCTCTGTAATATTTTCAAATTTCAATATTACAATTTCTAATTATGATTAAATTATTTTTAATACATCATTCGAAAGACATTTTAAAGTTCTTTTAAATTATCGAAAGTTTTCACCAGATTTACACGTTTTGAGGTATCCTGAATTAGTTTTCTTTGGTATCTCAGCTACTAATTAAAATAATTTCATAATTAAGACATCATTAGAAAGCTTTTTTGAATTGGAATCAAACAGTGGAATACAGATATTTGTACCGCCAGATGGCTCTGTAATATTTTCAAATTTCAATATTTCAATTTCTAATTATGATTCAATTATTTTTAATACATCATTCGAAAGATATTTTAAAGTTCTTTTAAATTATCGAAAGTTTTCACCAGATTCACACGTTTTGAGGTGTCCTGATTACGTTTTCTTTTGCATCTCAGCCAAATGAGTTTGATCGTTCAAAATTGGTATACGTAGGTTAATTAAGAGGGCCTGAAAGGGTGGAGAAGAAATAGGCGTGCACCGCGCGCAGCGCGCACGGGACTGCGCTGCCGAAGGCAGTGGGGACCCGGTGCGAGTTTTTACCCGTCAGAAATGATTTTTTTTTAGGGGGCACGAAGGGTCAGGGAAGGAATACGCGCGCGCAGCGCGTGTATTCCTTCAGTTGTGCGCGCGCAGCGCACATGGTACTACGCTGCCGAAGGCAGTGGGGACCCGGTGCGAGTTTTTACCCGATCAGAAATGATTTTTTTTTAGGGGGCCCGTAGGGTCAGGGAAGGAATACGCGCGCGCAGCGCGTGGGGACCCGGCCCGACTTTTTACCCAATCCGAAATGATTTTTTTTTTTTAATTTCTTTTCTTAACACTGAAAGTTTCTGTTAGTGATTCATTATTTTTAGTGATTCATTTGAAAATACTGACCCGCTAGCGGGCGAAGCCAGCTAGTATATAATATTAAGATAAACAAAATTATTTTTGCAGAAGATTTCATTTATCATTAACGTAACTGATCGTTTTAAAGGAACACACAAGTTTGTTAAATAGCATTGTGAGATAAAAAGCGAAATTGGTTCTTGAAAATTTAGAGAGTTATGGGACTTTTTTAATACACCCTATTCGTGTATTTTCGGTAATTTCAGACGTATAAAAGTGTATTCAAAAGTAAATTTTTACTGTTTTACATTAAAAATTAACAGACAATTATGCATTTGCAAAACTTCTGCTTTCACTGTTAAAAATAAAATATATTATTGCAGCTTTTCAGTTTTTAGATAATCAAAAAATCGATATACAATCGCCGATTATTGTATTGATTATATTGAAAGAAAAATTATAGAGATTTTTTTTTTTAGTTTGCTCTCTTTTTAATGATAAACAAAATGTATTTAATGGCTTTTCATGGACTTTTCATGGCTTTTCATACATTAACATTATATATATATATATATATATTAAATATACATTTTTTATTAGAAATATATTTCTTTAATATGATCTGTCATAATTTAATTTTTGTTTTATATTAATTAGTTTAAATTTAATTTTGCACATAGCTTAATAGATTACATGCACTATATTAACTTTATCAAGATAAAAATAGTTATGTTATAAGGTGTTAATCGTATGGGGCATTCAATCTCTTTGTCACTGGATCTAGTTTTTGAGGGCGATGCTCTCGGTTTAAGTGTCAGGTTGAGCATGAAAAAGTTGGGTTGATTTAAAAGAATGGTTCCAATTATCTCAAAGTAATTTGTCGTTTGGTACTAGTGGAGATGTACAAGTATAGTTGCGAAGCTTCCTGTATTAAATTCAAGATATTTATTTTTAGGACGGATATTAAACGTAAAATGAAATGAATCGTTCTTTATATATTTTCCTTACAATGAGACTTCGCGTTTTACGAGTGCTCTTGGAGGTGTTTCGTGTGTTTGGTGGTGTGTTTCGGCAATGGATATCTATTGTAATATTGCTAAATAACTCATAGTGTGGTGAGTTAATTACAATATAGCTTCTTGAAAAATTAAAACCTCTTTAAACTAATTAAGCCTAAATTTGAGAAAGTCTTCGTTTTCTCCACTGTAGAAGTTAAAAAATATATATATATAAAACTTGTCTTCATTTAAGCCGTATAAACATTTTACACTACTTAAAATGGGAGACAAAGAAGAGGCTTAAACCATACGTTAGAAGTTTGTTCTATTGTGGATACTTTTAAAAGCGCTAAATAAGCTTAACGTACTAAAAAACTTAAGCAGTATGTACTAAAACCCTCAAATTTAAGCAAACATTTTGTATAAAACTATTAATTTAAGGAAAAATAATCTGGTTTGGCACACACACGACTTTCTGTTGCCTTGAAATTTAATACTATAAAGGAAGACTAGATATTAAGGGATAAGATAACGAATACTGTTATATAAACATTCGTTAAAAGCAATTTAAAATAAATAAGCTTCAGAAAACCTTCGTTTGACAAATAATTTTGTATGAGTAATTATGTATTTTTTGAGGGAGCAATAGCCCCCTCAACCCCCGTCTTAATATTGTACTTACATTTAAATAGAATTCAAAAGCTGTTCTTAAATTTAAAAGTTCATTTAAAATTGTTTTGACAACTTCACCGGACCATTGCTTCAAACTTATGAATTTTGATAATTTTGTCCAAGTAACAACCTTCTATTGATTTTCAAAAAAAAAATTTGAATTGCGTTAAATTATTTGTTTTTAAGTTATTTTCATAAAAGTCAAAGACAAAGATTAAATAATAAAAAACATGACTTCAGTATTCAGGGAACCCCAAAATGTGTCAATATACAAAAAAGCAACACTAAATGTTTAGTTTTAAAAATACTTTGTTTACCATATTTTTATGAGGAATTAAGTTTATTTTCTGAGCAGTTTTTTTTTTTTTTTTAATTATGGTAAAATATGGTAAAGCACTTCCACTAATTGCATTAAAAAATACAATATATATAAAAAAATAAAAATAAATAAATAAATAAATAAATATTTTCGATTAACTGTTAGAAGCCTTGTAAGTTTTCTAAAAATTACGTACAAACCACACTGTGCACGTAAATATAATCCTATATTAATAATATATAGTATATGCACAACCGGAAATGCACTTTCATTAATATGCAAGAAATATCCCTCAAAAGTGTACTTCTTTGTGTAGCCCTGTAAATGAACGGTGAATGATTTCCATACTATATTCTACATGAAACATGCTTTTATGCGTATAATATACATACATACATACATATGTATATATATATTCATTTCATTTGGCTCACTTCAGTCTATAGACCTTAAAGTCTACTTACTTGCAATTTCTCTCATATACGTAATGTATTTTAATATTCGTGGATGTCCCTGTACACGAACAATTGACTTCATTTCTACGAAATGTTTAGTATAACATCTCTATGTGATACAGAATTGGAATACCGAGTTTGGTCTTTCTGCTGTTATTTGTTCTTCAGATATTCTGATAACATGCACATAGACAGACACAGAAACACAGAAACACATAGACACAGACACACAGTGACCAACCGATTAAAACCTGCTTTTCGGATTCAGTGCACCTCAAATCGTGTGAGTATAACAAAAAGTAAATTTCGAAAATTTGATCCAAAAACAGTACTTTATCTACCATATATATGGATAAGAGAAAGTAATTAAATTCACGTAAATGTGATTTATTTTGCGCAAAAAAAAAAAAAAAAATAAATAAATAAATAAATAAAATAAATAAATAAATAAATAAATAAAATAAATAAATAATAAAAATACGGAAAAGTTATATTTAATCTACAGTTATTTTTAAAAATATTTTAGTTAAACAAATATTAATACACTTTCTTTTTAAATGAAAATGCTTTCTGTTATTTTATTTTATAATTTTATCAGGTTTCACTATTTTTAAATTCCACTTCTCCGATTATTTCGTACTTTATATTTATCAATTATTTTAAATCTAATTAGTAACGATAACATAATTTTTTTATTTTACTTTCCTTCGTACTTTGATCTCAAGAGTTACGTTATATTTTCATTACACAAATGATGTTTTTAAGTCACTGATATCTGTTTAATATTAAAAATAACACCTTTCGCGATCGATGCTCTTATTACTGAAATAACTATATCAGACAATTCTCCCATTGTTCTTAATTATCTGTCGAAAGAAAAAACGTCTGCATGCTGTTTTTGAAGAATTTTCTGCTAATTAGTTTCATTAATCACGATAAAAAGTCACGTGTCTCAGGAGATATTTTTTTTTTTTCAATACTTTAATTAATAAATATGTAAATGGAACTTCTTTTTTTTTTTTTTTTTTTTTTTTTTTTTAAGTTTTTATTTGAAATGTCAAGCAAGCAATTAACCAATTATCACAATATTTCAAATTCCATGAACCAACACATTTTTAGGGCTTTAAATGATATGGTTTTCATTCTTGATTTGAGAATGTAGAAATTTTGAGATAAAATTAATTTAATGCGTTTTTTTTTTTTTTTTTTTTTCTTTTTGGATATTGATAGCCTGCTTGCCAACTTTAACTCTTTTTGCTATCAGAAAAATTGAACAGAACTCTTTTATAATTTTCTGTATCAGTTTTCTCTAATTAAAAAATAAAAATTAATTAAAATTTCTTCTAAATTTTTCCGGATCCAAAAAGAGCAAAAGTTGGCAATTAGGGTCAATTATAAAGCAGTATATATCAATGTAACAATACTTTATATTATATATATAAAATCTAACCACTCAGACATTATGTTAAGGTATGTATTAAAATAATAAATTACATAACAGTATTTCGCTTTTGTACTATTGAATTATATGACCATTTACAGTGCGTTAATAGCCATATAAAAGGACCATCTAAAATATTATTTTTTTTTCTTATATTTTCTTTAATAAACATACACACATATTTACTTCAATAAACTCATTAATTGCCGTAAGAGATCAGTCTAATGGATATTGCAGAGAGCATAGGGATACGTAAAAATTATTACTATGCAAAATATGTCTGAAAATGATACCTAAACAAGAATATTGATAATTTACTTATGAATCAGTTTAGGGAAATTTATATTTGCCGATAATATACATATTTATTTATAAAATACTATATAGTATATTCCAATTTAAAAAGAAAGAAAGAAAAGATAGAAAGAAAAGATAGAAAGAAAAAAAACTGTTATTATCTGCACTTTAATTATATCCAGATCAACATTTTTGGACTTAACTTACTAAAAAGTATATTCTTCACAAACACTGATTTTTATAAAATTTTTAGCTGCAAAAATAACGTTCGCACTAAACATTGTGTTTTGTTTAAAATATTGCTTAATATGTTTATTTAATAGAAATTTATTCAATTTCTCAAATCAATTTTTTGAAGGATTTTTTTTCTTAGTTTCAGTGAAATACGCAGTATTTTGATGACCTTTATACGTACAACCCGTAAAAAATAATACTGGAGAATTCTGGCATATATATATATATATATATATATATATATAGATAGATAGACAGAGAGAGAGAGGGAGAGGGAGAGAGGGGAGAGAGAGAGAGAGAGAGAGAGAGAGAGAGAGAGGGGGGGGAGGTATTTATATCGTCAGAAGCTATACAGAAACTAACGTTTTCTGTTTAAAATAATATCGTAAACAGTATGATATTTACCGCAGCATTAATTACTTATTTTTTAATTTATATCATTCCATTCCACAAAAAGTGTTTGCTTGAAATCCAGATAGCTAATTTTTCTTTAAAGCAAAGGTTTTACGGAATATTGTGGATATATACTAAAAAAAATTGCCGAAAGAACTTTTTTTGCACCTGTTTTCGACCAATTTTGGCATCCTAAGAAAAATTCCCCCTATGTAAATTTGAGAGTCGTGTTATGATATTAGATATATAGTCATGACGATCGTCCATTAAATGTGAAAAAAGTTCGATAAATAATAAAAATGTTTTATTTAATGGTAAAAACACGCAAAACACTGTCTGATATACATTTCTCGTATCAACCAGTTTTATAAAGGAGCAAGTTACGTAAATAGTATGCCACCAAAATTTTAACAAATGTTCAGCAGAATATTTTGATCTTTTTTACGAGTGTAAGAAATAACGGCCTAAAACAATCTCGCACCTGACTATGACGTTTTAAGCATGTTAGATTTCCAAATCTTGTCTACATGCTAAGTGTTTTTCCCATGATTCCCTTTCATATGATTCCCTTTCAGTTTTTCCCATGATTCCCTTTCATGTGTTTTTCCATGATTCCCTTTCCATGATTCCCTTTCATCATATATCCCTTTCATTTCCCTTTCATTCCCTTTCATCATTCCCTTTCATAAAGGGAATCCAAAATAAAATCCAAATGTTCCAAGCGTTGCCATTATAGCATAGGACAAATTTCGTATAAATGTGCATAGAGGAAATTAATTTTTATAATCACTATAAAATAAAAATGATTATCTATAATGGTGATAGTCAATTACGATCTATTTTTCTTTTTTTGGTATGCGTAGTAGCATCGCTCACCTCCTTAGTCTCTCCACCAAGGAAGGCAAATTTTCATTATAGGTATCTTTCAAAATTGCTCGACAGTACATTTAAAACCAATGGTTCAGCCATCGACCTGTGATAATTTAAAATTATCGATATATATATATATATATATATATAAACATTATTTTAAGATGTCATATTGAGATTTTATTTTTCATATATATTTAACTAGCAGGCTTTGCCCGCTTCGCTGGACATTACACTTAAATGAGTTGTGCAAATCCCATATTTTTATTAATAACCTAAGTTCTCGCAGTGATTGGTAGAGGTTTTCTCGCTCCTAACGTGAGGAGTCTGGGTCCCCACTGCCTTCGGCAGCAACTTACAACTTCTTACTTCCCCTTCCTCAGCGGGTGAGTTCGAAGTTTTGCAAAATCCCACTTATGTACATAATGCCTACACTTAATTTATATCCACGCACCAAAATTCACCATTCTAAGATAATTCAAAGAAAATCCAAACGGAAAAACATGTTTATACACATGTTTTTTACACTCCGACTCCGAGAAGGTTGTGTGTGTGTGTGGGGGGGGGGATTCGAATTTCGTGAAAACCAGTTACACTAAGTGCCGGATGCATACAAACAATTTACGCACCAAATTTCGTGACCACAGAAGTCTTTAATAGAAAATATTATAAATAAATAAATACAAAAAGCAAAGCTTTAGTATGGGACCCCTTTGGTGACTTTAAATATTTTAAGCCATTTTTGCGATGAACTGAATTGGCTATCTCAATTGTGCAATTAAAGATCTTGGCGGGAAACGTCCGAGCTACTTCGGTGCCGAATTTCACATTTTGCCAAAGGGATCCGATACTAAAGCTGTTCCATACACAAAATAAATAAATAAATAAAATAAAATAAAGTAATGCTATTGTTATAATGGCGAAAAGCTTTGTGTAGTTTTTAATAAAAATATTTTATCTACGTGTTTTAAAGTGGTTTGTTACCTTTTATATATTATATATACACGTGAAATGTTTTCTAATTTTAAACTTTTAATAGTTTTTAATCTTAAAAATACAAACTCTTTTCTGATATTTAAAAAATAAAAATTAAAAATCTTAATAAAATCCAAATTATAATCATTTACAATTAAGGGAAGAACATAAAAGAACCTCTTAAGGTACAGAATAACAAAAAATGCTTTACTGCAAGAAAGAAAAATACTGCTTAATTAAATAAAAATATTAAACTAATGCCAAATATCTCTATGAAAATATTTATCCACATACAAATTCCTGATTAAAAAAAAAAAAAAAAAAAAAAAAAAACTTCTGTAGGTATTTTTCTCTCTAATTTTTATTATTATTCACGTGAAATTAAAAATATTTCTCTTTACTTCTGGCAAATAAAAAATATATATAAATATAAAACCTTCTACCGAATCTGGGTTGAAAACGGAAAAAGGGTAAAATTGTGAGGTTGAGACGTTAGAACGTCACCACAGTTGTTTCAATTAAGCTGGATCCAGCAAGCTAGGAAGTGGGGACGGTTAAAATCACTCCGTCGCCAGTGGCTCGGTGACGGTTGAGGTCGAGCTAGTTTTGTGTCGGCAGGGTGCTGCATTAAAAGACTTAGATTTTGAATATTAGTTAAATTAGAAGTGATTTTTAAAAGTACGGATTGAAATGTAGTGAAAGGAGGGTGTAGAAAGAAGTATAAAAATAGAGATGGTTTTAGTAGATGTGAGGATGTTGGAGCATCGATAGTGGATGTTGGAGGATCGATAGTGGATGTTGGAGGATCTTATAGCGAATGTGATGATTCTTATTTTGGTGAATATCGAAAGTAGAGTAGAGGAGATTTAGTGGCGTGAAGTTAAGTAGCGTTGAGTGTTGGTGAGTGTATACTATTTTTCGGAAGGTTCAATCTGGGGCAGAAGGGAATCCTCCGTCCCATAGTGAAGCCGTAGTTGGAGTACGAGTGTGACCGTCTCTACAACTTTCGACTATCTGCTCGGGTGAGATATTTAAAGTTATCTACTTAATTTGTTGATCCATATATTTTGATTAAGTAAAACGCTGGCTAAGCTATATAAATTTACCAGGCTGCCCTCCCATTAATCTGCTCAAATAAACTTTAGTTATTGTTATTTAAAGTCTTGTGTTCTCTTAATAATCTAAGTATCTAGTTAAGATGGAGTTTGCAGGAGCGCAAACTCCACAGTGTCGCCCAACTCAGTTCGACATCCCCCCCACTCGAGTTTATTTTACTGGCTCAAACAATGTACTTAAATTTTTTGAAAATCTTGAACAGTATTTTGATATATGTAAAATTGACGAGGATGATAAATTTAATTTATTAAAATACTCCTTAAAAGGAGATGCTAAAATCTGGTATGAAACCATTGCCTCTAGAGCTCTAGGCCAAAATCCTACGTATGAGGATTTGAAGCTCAAAATTAAAAATTCATTCTATTCTATTGTGGATAAAACCAAGCTCCGTCAAGAACTTTATACGACAAAGATGTCGTTTTATGACAAACCCACCACATTTTTATTACGTAAATTCGACATTATAAAGCAGCTGGATTTAGTTTTATCTTTTGCCGCTGCCATGGAAATCATAACCCCGCTTTTGACTATTCCTATTCAAGATTACCTTGATCTGAAACCTGTCACCTCTTACGACAGTCTGTTTCAAACCTTAGCTAAATATCAAGAACGACACCCTCCAAGGGCGGAAAACACCTTTAATCGCCAACGGGGTAATGGAAATATGCAAAATTCTAGGCGTGAAAATTTCACCCCCCCTCAAAATTTCAATCGCTATCAACAAGAACGTCAATCGCCGCAGACAAGGCGTAATGACTTTCAAAATTCTCGGAACGATCGTCCTAATCAAAATCAGTCTCAAAACTTTTCTCGAGCTGATAGAAATAACAGAAATTTTCGTAACACTCGTAATAACCAGAGTCGTCAGTTAAACGAGTAAGTGGCTCTTGTGAGGAGGGTCAACAGCCACTGAATAACTCAACCACCTCCATATGTTTAGACACTATTTGTATCAGTCCGGTGGACCTTCCTAATTTAAATGCAATAATTCATGATACTTTCATACCTACTTATTGGGACACTGGTGCTGAACGCTCCTTTCTAGCGTATGAAACTTATAACAAGTATTTTGACTTTAAACCTTTAAAGCGGACAAATTTAAATATTACAACGGCTCAAGGCAAGTCCTGTGTTAATAGAGGCGAAGTCAGCCTGAATGTTAAAATTCATAATTTAAGTGACGGCTGCACTCACACTTCAGAGATTTGAGATAGTTAGAGAGGGAATGAAGCTATTTAAATTTAATCGATCAAACCCGTTGGGGATTTTCCCGACTAAATTTTTTTCTAGGAGGGGGACTGTGAGGTTGAGACGTTAGAACGTCACCACAGTTGTTTCAATTAAGCTGGATCCAGCAAGCTAGGAAGTGGGGACGGTTAAAATCACTCCGTCGCCAGTGGCTCGGTGACGGTTGAGGTCGAGCTAGTTTTGTGTCGGCAGTGTGCTGCATTAAAAGACTTAGATTTTGAATATTAGTTAAATTAGAAGTGATTTTTAAAAGTACGGATTGAAATGTAGTGAAAGGAGGGTGTAGAAAGAAGTATAAAAATAGAGATGGTTTTAGTAGATGTGAGGATGTTGGAGCATCGATAGTGGATGTTGGAGGATCGATAGTGGATGTTGGAGGATCGATAGTGGATGTTGGAGGATCTTATAGCGAATGTGATGCTTCTTATTTTGGTGAATATCGAAAGTAGAGTAGAGGAGATTTAGTGGCGTGAAGTTAAGTAGCGTTGAGTGTTGGTGAGTGTATACTATTTTTCGGAAGGTTCAATCTGGGGCAGAAGGGAATCCTCCGTCCCATAGTGAAGCCGTAGTTGGAGTACGAGTGTGACCGTCTCTACAACTTTCGACTATCTGCTCGGGTGAGATATTTAAAGTTATCTACTTAATTTGTTGATCCATATATTTTGATTAAGTAAAACGCTGGCTGAGCTATATAAATTTACCAGGCCGCCCTCCCATTAATCTGCTCAAATAAACTTTAGTTATTGTTATTTAAAGTCTTGTGTTCTCTTAGTAATCTAAGTATCTAGTTAAGATGGAGTTTGCAGGAGCGCAAACTCTACAAAATAAATTAGAAATATCAGACCTATATTTATAAATTACATATCAAATGAAAGGGGCAATCTTTCTGAATCCAGGGGTGCAAACAGTTTTTCGATGCGGCAATTAGATTTTTAAAAAATAACTAAAATATGAAATTTAAGTGGCAACGGAAAAACGGAAAAAGGGAAAAATGAATTGGAAATATCAGACCTATAGTTACAAATTCAGTACGAAATGAAAGGGGTGATTTTTCTGAATCCTGGGCTGTAAACAGTTTTTCGATACGAGAGTTAGATTTTTTTAAATTAACTAAAGTGTGGAATTTAGATAGCAACACTTCATTTCAATCTTTTCATAATTTGTAGTGCGAATCACGCAAATAAAAAGTCTTTAACTTAAAAATTTATTTTTATATTTTAATTTTCTATTCAAAGCGCTTTAGTGAAAAAAATATTTATGGCGCATACGCAGGCGTTTTTTACCCACAATTTAAACACTAATCATAATTTTGAAAATTTCTATAGATATAATTTTAAGTTGGCTGAAGACCTAAGTTTCTGCCAAGCGCCGTTGAATTCCGTCCAGCCGTTCTCGAGTGATGCCCGGACAAACGTGTTTTAGTTTTTTACCACCCAGGGGTGAACGGGCGGGAATTTCTGAAAAGTTGATAGATATAATTTTAAATTGGGTGAAGACCTAAATTCCTGAAAAGCGCCATTGAATTTCGTCTAGCCGTTCTCAAGTGATGCCCGGACAAAAAAAGTGACATGCAGACACGATGACACACACACACACACACACACACACAGACAAAATTTTTTGGAGTCATTTTCAGCTTTTATGGTGTGTGAAACGTGAAGATATCTCAAAATTTTTCGATTCTGACAAATTTACAGACAAAACTCTGATTTTATTAATATAGATTGATAACTTCATTCGAATGAAAGTCATCTGAATTCATCATGAAAGATAATTTTAATAAATTATATGTACTGAGTGAATTTATTTAGGGAAATATAGAAGAAAGCCATGCGGTGTCCTCTTTATACTAGTTTTTATTAATTATTATATATATCAAGGAGCGTACGTTTACTCATATCATGCCTATATTAATCATATAACGTTTTGATATAACTTAATTTCGAAGAAAAAAGAAACACATATATATAATTTAAAAGGTGATATCTCTCAGTTTAAATTAAATTGATATGGAATTTCTACAAAAGAGCCTGTAGCAATCAGGCAATATTAGCGTTTTCCCAGACAGCAGCTGAAAAGGGTTCATGGAATATCGCTCAAGTTATTTATATTATGAAAAAAAAATAAGTAATGCGGAAATGCAGTCTCTTATTTTCATCTGTAATTCTGTAAATATATATTATTTCCTTATAAAAAGTTTCATTTTAAATAAAAGATATATAGATATATCATAGATATATCATATGAGACAGTGCCATAGATATATCATATGAGATATTCCATAAGTCATGTTATTTAGTATGTTTATTTAATGTATTTAGTAACGACATATTTTTTTAAGATTTATTTCTATGTAAATAATGTAAATTTAACATTAAAAAATTTACGTTTCTCAAAAATTGTTTTTTAAAAATTTTAAAAATGTTTTGTTTTGTTTAACCAAGTTTTTTTTTTTTTTTTTTTTTACTCTAGGAACGAAAATCTTTGTGTGCAACCTTTCATTATTATTTCATGAAGAAGTTTTCTCAAAAGTATCTTTATAAAAAAAAAAAAAGTTTACCCTTCGTCGAGCTTTAAAAACAAATAAAGAAAGAACTCTTTCTGGAAAAGTATGAGTAGCTGAAATTTCTCCATCACTTTGGAAAAAATTAAAAAATACAAAATTTACGATTAACATATTAAATTAGGATTAAAAAAAATGTGCTTTATTTTTTTTTTCTTATTATATTAACTAAATGATTAAAATTGTTAAAAATATAATTTTTTATATAATATTTAAAATACATCATACCCAACATATTTTAATTTTGATTTAATTTTATTTATAAATTATTAGTGTAATACTGTCATGAATTATCTAAAAATATTATGTTCACTTTTTACAGATTCTTTCTTATTAAAATGGTTAAAATATATTTTAAAATACAGGATGGCCATAGTTATACTGACAGTGCTTACACTGTTCTGTAAGTGCGATCTAATATTAGGAATAACACTAAAGTTTGTAGGAAGATTAAACAAGATAGGGTGTGAGGTCGAGACTATAGACCGTCACCAAAAGTTGGGACGGTTAAAGCACTTCGTCGCCAATAACTCGGCGAAAGTTGAGGTCGAGTGAGTTTTATGTCGGCATGGTGCTGCAATGGAATAATTAGGATCTCAGTGTTAGATAAAGTAGAAGTGATTATAAAAGGTTTTGATTGGAATGAAATGAAAGGAAGTTGTTGAATGTAGTATAAAATGAAGGGAGATGAATTGGTAGCTGATTAGTATGGAGTAAAGAGTTATAGCGAATCTGAGTTGGTGGTGATACTAAGTTGCACCGGATTAGGTTGTGTGTGAAGTGATGGTAGAGAGGTGTAGTATTGTGGCGTAAATTAAGAAAAGAGTCTGTCGTCACAAAAAAAATAGCGATCAAAGTATTAAAAATAAATAAATAAATAAATAAATAAAAATAAAAAATAACTTGAAAAATATGGACGTGAGCTTCAATAATTTTGGTGCCGATTTTATAAGGTAGAACAACATAACCTGGACATGGGGCAACTTGGTCAACATCTCAAGGTTCTGTATAAAAAATAAAAAAAAAGTATTATTAACAGAAAATTTTGAAAAAAAAAATTTATGTTGTAGCCATCACAAAACGTTCTTCTATAACTTTCTCTGTAATAGCGCAACACACTGCTTAACATATACTAGTGTATAATCATAGCATCTCATAATAAAGATTTTACGCTAGGAGTTTGGTGCAATTTTAATCTGTTAAAAAGTACACTTTAAAACACGTACAAATTTTCTTTATAAAAAGACATACTTAATTAAAAACATTTTAAAATTACATAAAACATTTTGTCAAAGCTTTTCACTCTGCTTATCAGGGGATCATCAAGACAAACTTAAGACATATTTTGATAACAAGTGCAGCATAATTCATTATATTATGAGTTCATTATATATCATATTATATATCATATATATCATATTATATATCATTAGAGTTCATTATATATCATAATAAAAACACACGGCAGTTACTGTACTGCTAGTATGCTTCTTCAGACTGTACCCAATTAAGTTTCCACGCAAGTTCCTCAACATTTATAGTTTTCAAGTTATTCCGTGCTATCCTAATAAAGTTCCAACTAAATGCAAGTTCCTTAATTTTTCAGGACTTCAAGTTGCTTCATGTTGACCCAGTAAAGCTCCAACTAAATTTCTACAATTTGTGATTTCGGACTGATTTATCAAGTTTGACTGTAACTGCCGTGGGTTTTTTATTATGATATATAATGAACGTGTTGCTGCACTTGTTATCAAACTATGTCTTAAATTTGTCCTGATGATACCCTGATAAGCAGGACGAAAAGCTTTGACAAAATGTTTTATGTAATTTTAAAATGATTTTAATTAAATATATCTTTTATTAAAGAAACTTTATACGTGTATACGTGTTTTAAATTGAAATTTTAAACAAATTAGTTGTTTTTACACGTGCTTCTTAAATGTCTGTATATGAGATATGATTTCCTACGCAATTTTAATCAACAAATGTTGATATTTTGCTGTGTAGAAAACTAAAGATAGTTAGAAATAGCAGTGCCACCTGTCGATAATATACACCAATATTTATCACAACATTCATTTATATAATGGTTATGTGACCTATCAAGTTTAGTGCATTTATATGCCATAAAAATTGAGATTTATTCTTTCTATTCACGAAGTAAATTGCAGCACTTCAGCACCAAATATCGGATGATATGCACTCAAATTGGATATACACTCAAAATAATTTGCATAATGTTTTATAACGGCTCTTTCCCATATCAAATTTGCTTTTTCGATTATAAAAGAATACAACATGAGAAGGTGTTGTAATCATGACAAAAATTCGTCTTCGACATTTTGGTGTATCTATAGGTCTCTGAGTTCATTTTTGCCATTTTTACGATGAATTAAGCATGTTTGTGTGTGTAAGTGTGTGTTTGCGTGCCTGTGTATGTGTATATTTCTGTATGTGTGTGAATGAATACGATAGCGTCTAAATGCTTTGTTCAAATTAGCTAAGAGTTACTACGTATTTTAAAGTTTACCATAGCACAGACCTTATTGATTTTCGTGAATCTGGCACATAGTTTTTTACAGGGACTCAAAGATGCTTTTTTATTATGATCTATGGTCTCAAAATATTTAAAGTGCGATAGCGTCTAAATACATTTTTGTTTGTGCTGAAAAATTATACACGTATCATTGGTCATTGTTGCAAGAGCTGTATAGCATTCTGTGAATCTAGGTGTTATAATTTTTTTTTACAGGTTCTCAAAGAAAACTCCCTTGTCATTAAGGCCTATGGGTTCAAATTATTTAAAGTGCGATAGTGTCTTATCGCCTTATTTGAATGAAATGGAAATTTATACACGTATTTTAAATTACATTCGCGGAATATTATATTCATTTTGGTGAATATAATATTTATTGTTTATTTATACGGACGCAAAAAAAAATTCTGCATCATGACCTATAGGATCAAATATTTAAAAGGTCTTATTCGATTGAGCTGAAAATTTATCTACATGTTATAGGTTACCGTTGCATGAATAGTAGAGATTTTGGTGACTATAACATTTCTAGATTTTTAAAAAGTACTTAAAAAGTGCATTGGCTTATTTCAAAGAAAGGATATAATCACTTAAAGTATTTTAAAATTATTTAAATTGTATACACGCGCACGCGCACACAAACACACACACACACACACACACACACACATATATATATATATGTGTGTGTGTGTGTGTGTGTGTGTGTGTGTGTATATATATATATATCTTGTATCTGTTGCTTGGCTTCTACTATGCTTAATAGATCATCATCATTATATATATATAGATTCGCAAGTTACTGCGAACAGAATTTAAAAAAAATCCAAATCTTAAAACGTCTGCAAATTCTGAAGTTTCTGAAAATTCTGCACAAAACACTAATTTCGAAAAGAATTATAAAGAAAAGACTGCAATATGTCACCAGTCCCATTAGAATACATTGATTTTAAATCGCGATACATGCGAGAAAATTGGCGACAATGCAAAATCATATTGTCACCCAAGTTTGAAATTGGCATTATCAAAGACACCACTCTTAACTACAATCAATTATTATTCCAAAACCTACACATTGCAATAAATTTCGAAGAAGCTTGAAAATACCCTAATTATTATCTAGTTCTGATGAAATTTATTTATTTATTTATTTATTTGCAATACATTATTGGATTTTAGATTTCTTGTAAATGAGTCTCTATCCGTCGTTTCCCCATGGCTTTTAATTAATTTATGTATCAGGTGATCCACAAAACGCTGTTATATATATATTCCAAAATTACTTACCGTAGAACTAGTTTTTACTGGCAACTACATAGTCCTCCGCCACATTGCGAAATGACACCATTGTGACATCACTTTTAGAATACTTTTTAACAATCCTAACAGCACACTTATAAAAGTAAATCTTCAGGATTTGTCTGGGATGTCTTTTCATCCCGAAGACGTCTTGTGATGATATCTTCCGGATAAGACGCTCTGCTAGGACATCTAAGTACTGCTGGCGGATATATTCGTTCAACGAGCTGTTGCAATTTCTTCAATACGTTTCAATTTCGAAATTCTATAATGGTGGTCTTTTTAAATTTCAATATCATAAAGAATAGTCCTAAATTATTTTTTCAGACAGATAGTTATTTTTTTTTTATTTTTAGATAAAATAATATCAATTTAATAAATTTAAAAAACTGTAGACTGAAAAATGTACAAATCTGTCCTTTTAAAAGGCGGTCAGAGGATTAATTTTACTTTGGCTGCATATGATTTCAGAAGTCAACAATATTTAAATTGAACATTTATAATTATTTAATGCTGATAATAATCCTAAAAAGAAAATCATGATAATTGTTAAGACATAAAGCATTCTTAGTTATGATTTATTATGAGAACTGTCAATACGCAACGTTTACGTCTATTCTAGTGAATGACGGCCGTTGCATGGAATTTTTAAATTCTTTGTTGCATAGTTGAATGTATTGTGTCGTAATTTTGCAATTAAATCGCTCCATGCTGAAGAAAATTTAGATTAATTTGGCAATAATTTTCTTGTTACATAAAAAGAAAAAAAAAAAAAAAAAAAAAAGAAATCCACCCAATTTCTTTCTGTGAATTAATCCAATTCCAATTAAATTCAATGTCTTTTCCTTTGAAGATCGCATAATTTTCCAGCCAGTAGTTTTGAGTAATATATAATATATATATATATTACTTTTGTATCATGGAGTGTATGTATGTGTGTCTGTATGTTTATTAAAGAAAATCCGCATCAGTATTTTTTTTTTTTTTTTTTTTTTTTTTTTTTTAGAAACACACTGCCATTTCACGTGTCAAATTTTGCATTAATTTAAGAATGTTTAATCAGACTATATCAACTAATACTAGCATTTTTCTTAATTGTTTTGAACTTTTATTTATTAGCTATTTATTAACCAGTATTTTATTATCTTGAGATTTACATTGTTCTAAATTATCAATTTTAATCTCAGTTAACAATCAGAGTCACTGAGACAATACACCTACATAAATATAATGGAATTAATTAAGATAAGTTCTGAAAAAAAAAAAATATATATATATATATACTGAGGAAGTTATTAATTTTATTTTAGAATATGATTTGTTGATATTTATAAAGTTTGATACTTTTTTTTCCTTTTAATAGTGTAACACTATATGTATATTTGAAATTATCAATATCAATTATTATTATTATTATTACTTATATTATTATTATTATTATTATTATTATTATTATTATTATTATTATTATTATTATTTATAAATTTGTATTCAATTGTTATCTTTAGTACGCAGAATAGAAGGCGTCTTTTTTATCCATTTTCCGTAATAATTAGAGTTTCAATTTATTTATTAAAATTTTGATGTCTGGTAAATATACGACCTTTTTAAGCCAATCAAAAAAAAAAAAAAGAAAAAAAAAATCTTAAATGGAGAAACTTTAAATAAAATGTTGTCTAAGCATCGTTTTTCCAATATTTTTTTTTCTTTTAATATTTATTTTATATAACTTTGATTAAGTATTTTCTAATCTAATGCTAATATTATTATCAATATCAAATCGGAATTTAATTTCTGCACGTATAAATTCGTGTTTT
This sequence comes from Salticus scenicus, assembly GCA_963930645.1. Taxonomy (NCBI): domain Eukaryota; kingdom Metazoa; phylum Arthropoda; class Arachnida; order Araneae; family Salticidae; genus Salticus; species Salticus scenicus. The sequence goes on along the minus strand of OZ005648.1, from coordinate 121,472,219 downwards.
TTCAACAAGTTTCTATATTATTTATCGATTCAAGTTATTTTTAATCTTTCACCAAAAGAGAAAATTTTCAGATATAAGCTGATAAATATTGATTTTATTTATTACTTCTTTTTTTTTTTTTTTTCATAGTATTTAAACTTTTTTAGTATTTAATATTAATGAAACTATTAATGAAAAACTAATAAAATAAAACCATATTATAACCAATAAACTGTAAATGAATCCACTTAATATTTAGCACTTGAGAATAGATCGCAATAATTAAAGAAATTTTCACATTTTTTTTCTTTAATTGATAAAATTACTTAATGCATTAATTAGTATAATTAAATATTAGTATTTTTTTAATCAAAATATTTAGTAAAGTATATCTCTTAAGTATATTCATCTTAATAAGCAAGCACGGAATTCATAGGAGTGCATTTCTTATTTAATATTTAAAAATTGTAAAAGCGACAATTTTGGATTGATTGAAAAGCCTGTCTTTATGAATATATCTTTAGTAAAGTGTCAGATTTGAAAATATTTATTATTTTGTAATATTTTAAATAAAATACAGTGTTTTTAGCATTTTGTTATGCTTCATTAAAAATATTTATATCCTTTGAAGTTTCACTCAATATCTTCAGAATATATCTGTTAGAAAAGACAACATACAGGATGTTTATAATAAAACGTAAACTCTTACCAGCCTGTTGTGGCCAAAACTGTTTTGTAAATTGCTACTAAAATTGGTATATTTTTGTTGGAGGTGACATGTTTTAAATTTAGAAAGTAATTCTAATATTCAAATTTCCTGCCAATAATCCGAGTATTATACAATTAAAAAAATTTATTTTTCGTATAATGCGGTGTATTATATGACTTTATTATTATTATTATTATTATTATTACATGACTTTGAAAATTGTTTTGTGAAAGTGTTTTGTTAGTGAAATTTTTCTTAGCACAAATATCATTACAGGGTACATAAATATATCGTTACTTTTCTGTATGTTCAGAGTGAATAATTACAGTGCTCTGAAAAAAAAAAAAAATCAAGTTCTGATACCAATCTTGCTGATTCTTGTGTAAAATTACCTCCTGAATTCGAATGTGACTCCCATTTTTCCCAGACACCCACCGTTTTCTAGACACACCAAACCCTCCCTCAATCCCCCCTCTCCCCTGTTCGATAATTTTAAGACCATGAATTTGATATGAAGAATGGAAAAAAAATAATTTAACACCTAAAAACAAATATGTATATATATATATATATATAGTTTAAAAATAACATTGATAACAGATTTAAACAAATATATAAGATATGTAATACATAATTTCAGTGGCAAATCCCCCACCTCTCGAAAAAAAAAAAAAAAAAAAAAAGAAATCCCTTGCCGCAAATGTCCACGATTTAGAATTTTCTGTACCCCCCCCCCCCCCAAAGATATTTAACGGTTAAAATAATCCTCTTCCATCCTAAAAATCTAACTTATAGCCATAAAATCACGGAAAAATTATAAAACTAGGGGCCGTCCCTAAAAAACGGATGGTGATAGGACAAAATGGGCGTCATATTCGGATTCAGAAGGTCATTTTGCATAAGAATATGCTGAAAGGGTGTCAGAAGCATTTTTCATGCGAAGCAGTGTTATGTAACACGCACTTTTTTTTCTGTGAGTGTGGCTGCAACATTTTTCAGTTTTTTTTTTTTTTTTTTTTTCCTATTTGGATATTAAAACAAATGTTGAAATAAATTAATATACGTACAATTTTTTAAAGCACTTAACGTTAATTTTCAATTTATCCAAAGATTAGGACTTAAGGTTGTGCATCTCTTTATGTGAAAGATAATTTTGTCTTTTGAATGGAAGGAAATTCGAAAATTCATCGTTAATTTAAACACATTATCTTTAAAAGCAGGAGTAAATTTAAACTTTATTTATATCCGCTTTCACGTAAGAGAAAAAGAGTTCTTTGTGCAAAAGAGAATTCATAGTTATATCTAAAAGCGACTTTTAATAAATCACTTTAATAAACATGTCAAAAGCAACTCCTTCCATTTTCAAGAAGTTCATTATCTACGAAAATAATCAAGGTAAGTCGAAGAACACGGTTTAACGTTGAATGCGAAGTTTACGCTTTGGGTTCCGAAATGGCTTCAAACATTCTACACCGTAATTACACAAAAATGGCGTGTGCACTTAAATCAAATGAAAATCTGCTTATATTCATAAAGTAAAGGTTCGCTCTGCGAAGTTAAAATGAACCTATTTTAGTTTGACGTCATATAACAAAAAGAAATGCTTTTGAATAAAGTAATTTTTAAACAATTTTATATTTTATATTTTATATTTTGTATTAAATAAATGTTACATAATCTTAAGTTATACAAAGTCTTGTAAACTTTAATAAAACCGAAATTATGCATATATCATTTCTGTTTTTTTTTTTTTTTTTTTTTTTTTTTTTTTTTTTTAATTAAATGTAATTTTTTATTTTTATTTTTCACATCGCATTTAGTACTCGATCGAGTATTTTTATTACATATAAAATAAAATAATAACATCAACAAAGCATGGGATGTTTTTTCATAAACGTGCATTATTATTTTTTTTTTTTTCAATTTAGATATATTTTTATTCTAAAAAAATTATCCGTTTTTTACGTTGTGAAGAATTTACACTATAAATGATACCTGAAATTGCAAAAAAAAAAAAAAAAAGTTTGTAATATATAAAGTAAAATATTATATATTAGTTAATGCATTTATATTTTATGTTTTTGAGTGTATGCATAAATTATCAATGCAAAAACCCTTAACGGGTTAAAAGTTTGTGACGCAGCTACTTTACTGCTAAAAGAATTAGAAATATGGGTCTTAAAAATAATGATATAAAATTTTAAGTGACACATTGCTATTAAATAATATATACATAGGTTTTCTTATTTGATCATTTGTATTTTACTTCTATTTATATTTACAATGCAAGCATAATATTTTTAACTTCAACATAGACAGATATACAATGTATATTCACTGTTACTTTTTCATTCGCTCTTCAAATTAAAAATAAAGGTTTTAAAAGGTATGATATCAAAATCCCAGTGATACCTCGGCGTTACTTTAAAACATATGTTTTCAGATTCCATTAAAATTACTTTTGATTTCTCTAATAAAGTATATTTACTGTGAAACCGTGCTTTTAATTTTCAAATATACTGCCAAATAATCACACTTTCGCTGAGTTTGCATTATGAATTGAAATTATTTATTTCAATAAATTGATTTGTCATTTGCGTCACGCACTCCAAAACTGCAAGTAAAATGCGTGTAAATGTTTTCTTTGCATCACACTATCTCTTTGCACACATTTTCACTTAGTTGTATACAATGATACAATGTAACAGTTACACAATTTTTACTTACAGTTTTGGATAGAGTGACGCAAAAGAGAGATCGATTTATTGAAATAAATGATTTCAATTTATAATGAAAACTCAGTGAAAGTGTGATTATTTCACAGTATATTTGAAAAATAAAAGCACTGTTTCAATGTGTAATTATACTTTATTAGACAAAACAGAAGTAATTTTAAGGGAATCTAAAAACAAATCTTTCAAAGCAACACCGAGGCGTCACTGAAATTTTGATATCATTCCTTTTAAAACCTTTATTTTTAAATTCAAAGGCGAATGAAAAAGCATTAGTGAGTATATTTTATGTATCTGTCTATGTTGAAGTAAAAATATCATGTTCATATTGTAAATATAAATAGAAGTAAAAAGCAAATGATCAAACAAGAAAATCTATGTATATTTTAACTAATAGCGGAGATTAACTTAAAATTGGATATCTTTATTTTAAGAACCATATTTCATATTCTTACAGCCGTAAAATAGCTGCGTCACAAACGTTTAACCCGTTAAGGGTTTTTGTATTGCTATTGTTCAATTTTAGGGGTTGCTGTTCAAAATTTAAAAAATTAAAAGACAACAGCAATGGGTGTATTCTGTAAGAATTATATTTTCATAGATCACGCATTGAATTAAATTTTACTTATAACCAACACTGAGAGAAAAAATATACCGCCTTCATCTAGAATGGATAAATGGTTATTTTCTAAATTCCTTAGCTAGAAATATAGATTTCCGATCTATGCGCATAAGGCACGCCAATAAACTGAATAGACTAAATGATCGAGAATTTTTAGCTTACACATTTCTAGATGGTGGAAGAATATTCTAAATATTCTAAATCTTTTGTATTGCGAGAAATTATCGCTTGATTTTCTAGAATTGGGTAATAAATCAAGATTATAGTTGCTAAAACCTGCCTCTTGTATTCGCATTTACTTGCAGCGATTTTTAAATACCTTTAACCCACGAGAATATATAAAAACGCTCTAGAATTCTAATAGGGGTTCCTAGAACTCACTTTAAAAGGGGACTAGAATTTATAAGGATGACATGGAACTATTTTTCTAGAGCCACAATTTAGATTCTAGATGTCAGTTACAGTTTTTTTTTTAAGTGAAGGATTTACTATGGACATCACCAAACTCACCCGAACTTCACAGGTAAATTTTAAATTAACCTAAAGACCGACCCGAATGCACAGTAAAGAATTTTCACAACTCGCAACCGACCCATATCTGATTTCTTTATTCCCGAAACTCGAATTTAAATAAAATAAAAAATTCATCTAAAAATCATGCAAAGTTTTTAAGTTATAAAATAAAGTAAATTTTCATTATAACACAGTTAATTTAAATTTAAAAATCTGAAAAAATGGAATTTTTAAACTATTTATGCGTGTTGTTATGTTTCTCATCAGAAGCAAAACCTGGGTGAGAATATTTCACCCTTCCTCAGATCAAGTTAAGATTTCTGAAAAGAATGTGAGGACAGAAAAAATACTGAAAAATTCTGTCTTAATATAAATTGCTAAAGATGTGTCATTTTACAGTTCATTGGTTTGAGTTTAATCGCATTTAATTGCTTAATATGTCGACTTTTTTCAATGCTGATCACTAAAACAGGTAACTTTTTCATTCCAAATTTATGAAACTTATTTCGTTTTATTGGTTACAGTTATAGACTTTAATATTAACGCTGTATTACAAGTTTCGGATAACTCCTCTTACACTTTTCATTTACAAAACTTGTAAACTAAATATTCATTTTTATGTTATTGCAGTGCATTAAAATTTAAGAACAGCGTTTTTAATAAATCATTCAATTACTTGTATTTTAGGAATAACAATAACCAGTATTTTTCTCATTGTTCTCAATTATCTGCCGAAAGAATAGCGTAGCACAATCTGTTTTAAGTGAATTACCTAATTATATACATTAATCACAAAGCAAAATTACTCATCGGGGCCTTTTTTATGGATTTTTAATTGTTGTTATAATTCAGTAGTTTGAATAATGAGAATGCTCATTTTATGAAATAATTCTGTTTTAAAATAAGACTTTTAATAAGTGGATAAATCTTTCTTATCCTACAGTAATCTTTCTTATCTTTTCATTGCATTGGAACGTTATAATTTTCATTTTATAATAAAAATTAAGTGTCCATGTTAATGAAAAAAAAATGTATATATATATATATATTATATATATAAATAAATTACACATATTATACATATACAGGGTTATCATAAAATAAATATACATACTTATGATAATCAATGACAACATTAAAGAAAATTATTTTTTCTGGTAATGGAAAGCAATACGTACAAAAAATGAAGGATTGGCAGCTGCTGTGTACATACATTTGTATGAACTGACAGATGAATAGGTGCAGCTTTTATCCATATGTTTAGGAAGATGCGTCCACGCCAATTTATCTACAATGATCTTAGTTAAAATTGAAACGAAACAGTAATTTTACAGTTGAACCACGTCTAGGGAGGCTATTCGTAACACCTGACACTGTTTAATGTCTACAGGACTCTATCACATGCAAATCCACCGTGTCTACAAGCAGAATGGTTGGTTGGCTAGTTTTTACACAAAGAGGTTATGGGAAAACACTATGCTACAAGATCCAGAATGGTGTATGTCACATCCAGTTTATGCATAAGGTTGAATAAGAGGAACATGCACCATGGCCAGCTATGCGTCATGATATCCTAGAAGCCATTGAGAATAAGAATCTGGTGCATCTTACATTTTTCTCTTATGAAACTACATTCTACACGTTTGGGAATGTGAAAACATACCATTGTAGTATCTGGGTTAACGAGCAGCTCAGCTCCGAAAGATTATCAAAGGAACTTACACAAATTGAATACGTAGATAGGATTTACGAGATCAAATAGCTATGAGACCTTCATGTTCCTACATGTTTCCATTTGTCAAAGCACACATTTATTTTAATGTATGCCTTGACATATTGGAGAAATTTCTGGATCCATAAAGACTGAGTGGTGAGATTATGGATAAAGTTGTGTTCCAAAAAGATAGAGACCACGTCCCCTCTTTACTTACTACATTAATCACGCGTTTAATAGCTGATTAATTGGTCGGGTCTTGCCAATAATGTGGGCTACACGGTTAACAAATTTGATTTCCCCTCCTAAGTTTCTTTGCTTGTGGATTTTTAAAATCCAAGGTGTTACAGGGGACGATGCACCACATTGAACCATTTAAACAATGTATTACAGCCGAAATTGAAGAAAATACACTAGCTATATTGCGTCATATTTTCCGGACGATGGTGGAACGCTACATTTTGTGATGAGAGGCACTATTTGGAGACATTGAAATACATGATGCGTCCTGATATTATATATGATTGATTATAATTGTAATTTATGGAATAAGATGTAATAAACAAGAATGTATAGTTACTTTATAAACACCCTAGATAATATATATATATATATATATATATATATGAGACAGTAGGGAGGTATGGGACGGTTTTGAAGAGTATTTTTTACAAATTTACGTTTGCTGGTACAATACTGTAAGTTTCAAAGAAACAAATTGAATAATTAGTAATAAAATATCCCATCCCTCCCTTATACGAGGGAGGGATGGGACATGTTATAAAGTTAAAATAAACGCATAATATACAGACATACTATGAAAAATGACAAGTGGGACATGATGTACGAAAGGTTAATTAATTACGAATACCACCTATTTTATCCAACATTAGAGTATAATGTACCACTTAAATAAAAATTTTCAAATGCTCAATCAGTTCTTTTTTTTTTTTTTTTTTTTTTACTTCTAGCAGAGAAAATACTGTTTTTTAGTTCAAATAATATTCCAAAATTAAGTTATTGTTATATTTATACGTTGTTTGGTCCCTGAATATTAATAATGTTTTTAGTGCCAAGTCGGAGTGTGTTTCAGCATATCTCAAGAATAAATATTACCAAGAAATCCTAACTGTAATTGGTGAGAGCAATTTCTTTTGTATATTTTACCCTCTACAGGAAAACTGCTCAGGAATGAAAATGAATTCCTCATACATATATGGTAAATAAAGTATTTTTAAAAGTTAAAACGGTAAACAAAAGTCGTGTGAATGCCACACCAATTATTTTCCATGATTTTGAGTTTGTTTCGTGCATTTGTTTCTTCCATATATTCATTCATTTGCCTCTTGATATTTTCTGTTTAAAGAGTATCAGAATCTTCAGTCGTCTTCCTTTCCTTACATGTCCCATCCCTCCCTCAGTTGTTCTGTCCCATCCCTCCCTTTTAATTATTTTTCAAAAAATAATTTACTATTAGACACCTGCTATTTTTAGGCTTAATTTCGATATCAATTCATAAAAGTGTTATTATTAGGTATATAAAATATGAAAAGTGATTATGCTGGCATCAGTTAATGAAGTTGAAAATTTGCCTTGAAAATTAAGTAATTGTTGACGTTCTCCAAATTGCAAAGTTCTCCAACTAAAATTATACATAACAACAAATATGGGGTTGTAGTTAATTCACCTGGTAGAAGTGTCAAAAATTAGAAACAATGTTTATTTTAAGAACAATTTTAGGTGTCCCATCCCGCCCAATGTCCCATTCCTCCCGACTTTCCCCTATATATACAGGGTGATCAATTTAAAAGAGCACCCGTTTGTTTTTCTTATTACTCTTAAGTGTGACGGATGTAGCAACTATTCTAAAACTAAAATGTAATTGTATGAACCTTGTTTAAGTGTGGGAGACAATTTCCAAGACTGTTGGATTGCTACAACATTTTTTGTGTGGTGAAACCGAAATTGAGACGGTTAATGTTATTTAATCCTGTGATAATTTTATTTATGAAAAATAAAATTTAATTCAAATTTCTTACGTCATCAGTACCACATTACATTTACACTTAAATTATCATTTCATAGGATTATACAGAAAAGTCTCGCACATATCGATGAATTAAAACAGATCATAACTGAAATCTCGTCAATTACATCAACAATGCTGCAAAGTGTGCCAAAAAACTTGGCTCGACTTGTTCATGTTTGCATTCAAAATGGTGGCGAATATTTTCACTATTTTCTGTATTTAATGACATTGTAAAAAATTTGAATTAAATTGTGTTTTACAAAAATAAAATTATTACAGGATTAAATAAAACTGTGCGTCTCCCTTTCTGTTTTTCCTCCCAAATAAAGTTGTAACAGTCCAACAGCGTTAGAAATTGTCTCCCACTTTTAAACAAGTTCAAACAATAGTTGCCACATCCGTCAGATTTAAGGGTAATAAGAAAAACCAACGGGCACTCTTTTAAACTGATCACCCTGTATATATATAAGCTTTCTCTTATAGGAAATTTGTTAGGGGTTTACTTCGTTAGAACAACTTTATGACTTCTGATCACGTTTTTAAAAATTGCATTTAATACGTGAAATAGTAGGTAATGGAAGTCGTGTGGTTGCTTCACATTAGATTTCTTATTTTAACATCGGTAGTAACTTTAATGGCGAGTAAAAAAAAAAAAATCCAGCGTTTTTTCTTTTATACGCCTATGAAATAGAATGTAATAAAAATTCGTAATCTTTACATCAATAGCTTATTATGTTAGAAAACAAATCATAAAAATAAAAATAAAATATAAAAAGTGTGAAAATTTTACTCTAAAATAACACCGAAAATTTTACTTTTGTTATAGTTTTACGAAATTTCTTGTTAAAAGTAATATTTCTTATAAAAATCCAACGAGGACAAAAACCCGATTAATCATCAACAACAACAAAAAAAAAAAAGTTACCTTGTAGTGTGGGCCTGAATTGTCATCAAAAGAAACGTAAAGGTACTGTAGAAAGAATATATTATTCTACCAATACATGATAAAAGTTTCTGTAGGAATGAACAAGAAATTTCATATAGGCAATTATAAACGTCTAAGAAACACGGTTTAGTTTAGCTAAAAACATGTAAACGCATTAATGGTAGTTTTCAATACTAATATTTATAAATATCTAGCGTTTAATATTTCAATTTACGCGATTAATTGATTAAGAATTCTTTTTTCTTTTCTTGCCAAAAAATATCAGTAAATTTATGTTCCAGTGAATTCTCTCAAGATAGTCCTTTTCAGGAGAAATCTATTACATATAGGCTTTCGAATATATTACTTCTAAATAAGAAATTATTAGAGCTAAACAATAAAATAAAATAAAATAAATAAACAAATAAAAATACATTATATTCCTTCGCAATTTGAAATTGATATAGTTAAATATAATGAAAATAAAAACATCTACAATTGATAATGCCCCAAAAGAATAACATTTTATCATCAATACAAAGTAATATAATTACACTAATAAGGGTGTTTTACAAAATTTTCTAAAAAAAATTAAATGAACTATACATTCTTAAAAATCGTTAAAAAAAAAAAAAAAAGAGTTAAAATGATATGCTTCATAAATTTTATTTTTAACTGAAACTGTTTATTTAAAAACTAAAACAATTTTGTTTACAGTAGGCTTAATGTTTACTTACATTGCATAGAACTTTTTTTTTCCCTCCTACGTTATTATTTTAAAACAAAGTCTTTTGAAAAGTTTGTTTTACAAGAAAAGTAATTTATACTTCGTATATTTCGTCTCAAAGTAAGGCAAAACTTTCTTTCCAAAGTTAACTAGAATTGTGCTATCAAAATGAAAAAGAAAAAAATAACAGCAGTTTTGATTAACATGTGTCCACAAAATTCTAAAAGCGTTTTAAAGTTTTCAAAAAATATTTTTTTTTTCCTTTTTCTTCTTTTTTGTTTTCAAATGAGATAATAATAATAAAAATATTTATTTTTTTTATTCATTATGTCCTTTGAAAATTTATTTTATAAATGCAAATTTAAACAAGTCTATTTGTCAATGAATATAAATATAAAAATTATATAAGTCATTAATTTTTGCTATATAGCATTTTGCAAATATTTAAGACCAGCAGCAGATTTTCACTGTGTTAAACCTGCAATCAAGAAATGGGGACTTTATAATAAATCTTAACTTTTTGTCTGTGTGCGTGTGCAACGAGATAGATAAAGTGTAGTAATAAATAGTAACCATGACATGGTTCAACATGCGTCATCTGAGACGAACTACCTGTGCATCGATTTCCTTGGTTACACCTTATTTTCAATAAATGTCTGTGGCAAAAGCTTGGAGATTGTACTTGGCGAAAGTCACAACTGCCACTGATTTTGTTTACCAACTTTTTTTTTTCTAAATCATTTTAGTTTTTACTTTACTTCTTTTATTACGTGTAATGAAAAATTAGCCAACAAAATACTTAAAAATAGTTGAATATTAGGGTATTGAATATGTATATATCTATATTTATTTACATTGTCCAAATACAGCATGCAAAATATGTAATAAATGTTTAAACATCACACACAAGCACACGCATATGAATGCATTCGTTACATACACGTATCTCGTATAAACAATGTATGATAGCTTCCATTCTCTCTCACTCTTACGTGTGTCTCATTCTCGTTCTCACTCTCTCTCACACACACGCACACACACACACAAAAAAAACATACATAAATAGATATATATATATATATAATGATTAGTAAATGTGTCTCATACAAAATAAGCATTAATTTAAGACCGTTTCTCCTATCTATTTTTTATTAAAAAGTATTAGCATCATAATTAATCGAGCGTGTATTCATCGAATTCATCGTAACCTCCAGGTTTCGATGAATTCACCCGATTTGAGATTTCCTAAACATCAATGAGCTACCTTGTTCCTTTTTATGTCATACTTATCTACCTAGCCGTTCGAAGTGTTCCATGTTTTTCTCAGAAATTTGCGTAAATATTGACTAGGACATTTTGGAAAGACACCTGTAGCAAAGTTCTCTTCTGCCCTCGAACTTTTCTCAGTCAATTGACCACGCAACATCACCTGAACACGATACGGCCATTTTAGAAGATGTATAACTCTGTGTGTATGTATTTGTGTATCAAAATATATTTTAATTTATGCAGTACCTCACGAACTAATGCACGGAATTAAATCACACGTGATATAAAATAAAAAATCATCATGCAATTTTAAAAATAAAATATTTCAAAACAATGGACACCAATAATCATGAAATTTGTTTCTTATTATTAAGCACCCATTTTCCCGGCGCAGAAGTATAGAAAATTTGAAACAAACGTGCCCCCCTATTCGAAATTTTCGCTGAATAGGTATTTATGTTTAATTAAGTTAATATAACAAATTAAATTCAGAATAAACTTTGTTCGTTTAAAAAATGTTCTATAAATTTTCGTAAATATATCTACGCACTAGTTCTCACAAAGGGGAAACTGTTTAGAAAAAATAAATAAAAACCTCCGTAAAAATAAACATTTAACGAGTTTTGTTCGTTTTTTTTTTTTTTTTTTTTTTTTTTTTTTTAATGAACTTAAGTTGAGCAGATACATATTTTTTTAAATATAAATTTGAGCGCGAATTAACTCATTTTCTTAGACGATGATCTTGAGTTTGATTCAGCTCATTTTTTTCGCGAGTTTTCACAACACTACTCAAAATGAGAGTTCTAAAAATGCATGAACGCGATTTTGAAAAGAATTTATAACTCACGAAACATTTTCAGTGGGATTTCAAAATTTTTAGAGTTTGTTCCTTTCTTTGAGATTTATATTTAAAAAATGAATAAATGATTTATCTCTAAAAGTTTTTGAATTATGGAATGTTTAGTAAAAAATTCGATGTTTTGTAAATTTAAATAATTTCAATCGTTAATTTGTATTTTGCTAAAAAATAAATAAATAAAATATACATTTAAAAGAAGATTAAATGGCCTTTCTAAAGGTACATGTCTTTAAAAATAAATTGATTGCATACTTACGATTCAAAAAGATAAATGCTCAAAAACGTGAAATATTGGACACATTTATATATATATTTATTTATTTATTTTTTAATATATAAAATCCATATTTAAAGAAGAAAAAAAGTAAACTGTTTGGATTAAGGATAAACTCTTTTTCCAATGCTATAGATATATTTTGTATATCTCGATCCATTACAGAAGGTTCTGTTTTAAAAAATGCAAAGAATTTTTTACCCCAATTTCTTCTTTCCGACGAAGGCTTTCAGATGTGCTTGGTAAAACTATTTGCTAGCTGGCAGTTAGAGTATCTTTTTTAATGCAAGGTTTTTAAGTAATAGCTTCGTTAATTCAGGCGATAGAAATTTCTAATCATAATAAACGTTTTACTTGGATTTTCCAGTAAATATAGGTACCTTTTACGATTCTGAGAACTCCTTGGTTTCGCCAGGATATGCGGTAACAGACAAAAAAATCTGACAGCAGCAGCAGTAAGATTTTTTTTTTCTTCTTTTATCAATAAAGATTAAAAGACAATAAATCCGATTCATAATTTAAAATAAGCATTTTATTTTTAATGTTATACATTTAATGTACATATTATTTTATCAAAATCTGTATAGAAAAATGTTTTTAATAAAACCGATTTTATGATAATAATATTTTTAGGAAAGTTCTTCTAATAAATCAGGTAACAATTTAGTAAAATATTAAATCAACAGTCTTTTTTTTTTTTTTTTTTTTTTTTTTTGGGGGGGGGGGGTGTAATTATTAATATTATTATTATTGACACATGAAACCAAAAAAATATATATATGTATATATCTACATTTTAATAATATTATAAATAGATATTTATTGAAGCTTTCTTTTTTTATGTACGTTTATGAAGTTTTGTACACAAAATATTATCTTTTGGAGAAAAATTCTTATTTTATTTTTTTACTAGAATTAGTTTTTGACCACGTTTTTATTAACTCGCTTTCTTGTTTGTTTGTCCAATACAAATCTTGTAATCGATTTTAAACTAACTTCCCGACAAGCTAGACGTTTGAAACTTTTGGAATAGCTGAGAATAGCCATCGATGACAATGCATTCTTTAAACACTTTTAGCCATATTTAATCAGAAATAAATGTTTGAAAATTTCTTATAATTGCTCTCTTTATTACGCCTTTGATCATTCTCTTACAAATTGATGGGAAAATTAATTATTATTTTATTTATTTATTTATTTATTTATTAAGTATTTATTAACCCATTTTTGCTAGAATCGCAACACCAGATGCAATTGCGTTTAACAGTTAATTGAAAAAGATATTTTATATTAAGTAAGGAAAGGATAAATGTTTATTTTATTACAAAAAAAATATATTGATCAAAAAAATATTTTTTTTATTTAAAAATAAATTTCAAACTCTAAGCAATAATCAACCAAAACTTTTGAAAATATTCATATTTCAATAAGATTACATAACTCATTAAAAAAAAACAAAAAAGTTTCATAATAAAATAATTATTTTTGAAGTCATCTGTAGTTTTTGCTGTTTTATGCTCCCTGAAGAAAATTTCCGTAAATAATTATTTGTATTCATTTTATACTCTTATTCCACTGAAGTTCAACAAATACAACACCCCGTATTTAGTAAGATAAGTCTAATTTTAATAATTTTATTTTAAATTATTGTTATATATGATCGAAATAATGAGTATTACTGTTTGTATTTAGAAAAAAAATATTATTTCGAGTTTTGGCTGTTAATGGGTAAATACATAGAATTGTCAAGTTTATATGATTCAACAGAAAATTTAAAATCGTGGTTTATAAAAAGTTTTTTCCTTCTTGTAATTATGTTTTCTCTGGTTCATTTATCTTATTTCTTTCATGTTATACACTATTTTGCATAGCTTTCAGATTACTTAAACAAAGCAACGTAATATCCACTGAACAATTTTCATTCAAATACTTTTGAAATGTTGCTTATAAATATTACCTTTAATAGGAATAAGTCAATTAAAAATCCCTTTCAAAATGCTTTTCATGGGAGAGAAAACACTTGCCTTATAATGAATTATTACAATCTGAATTCATATGCAGAGAGACTTTCAATAAATCATTTTAATAAACATGTCAGAAACAACTCTTACTGAATACATAGAGTTCATTATCTACGAAAATAATCAAGGTAAGCGGAAATATAAAGAGCTTTGATGAACGCAACGGTTTACATTAATGCATTAAAATTGCTTTTCTTGGAAACGCAAGATTGCAATTGGTGAAAAATGGTGTCTTTGAACAGTAGCAGTTATAGATATTTAAAAAGATGAATTAATGAATAAATTTGGAAGTTTTATAAATATACTATTTGGATATTTTTACTCATATTTGATAAATGTTGGTTTGGATGCTTGAATATAAAATTTACTTGAAATTCTGTGAGTTTAAAAATTATTAGCAGTGAGTTTTATTTTATACAAATTTACATAGGAACGATATGAAAAGAGACCAACTAATAATAAAATTATACTTTTAAAAAACTAAAGAACACGCTTTTATTGAAACTTGTATCACCGAGTGGTCGACATTCAACCACAAATTTGATCAAATATCAGTTAGCATGAATAGTTTGCATTAAATCAATAAATTTAGAAATTTAAAATTTCTCTATGAACAATGTTCTTTATAAATACTCTTTCATAATTAGCTAAATGACCTTGCCCACTGTGTTCTGAATTATATAATTTTAAAGTTAAAGTTTAAAAAAATAGGGTTTTTACTTAATACTTTGCCCCTGGAACCTGCCCCTGAAGGGATAGGCGCCTCGAAACCCTTGTATATGGTTTAATATTTAAAAAAAAAAGCACCACAAAACTGGCGTTGTAAAAAATATTACTTACAAACTTCGAATAAACACCATAAAATACAATAAACTCTCAACAATTGTTTCGGGTCAAAAAAACACACGACCCTTCATCAGGCGAATAAAGTAAGCACGAGTGCTGCAGTCAAAATCGATAATGAAGTCGTGTGCAAAATTTCAGGTCAATCGGACGACCGGAAGTAACCGAAAATTGATTTCCAAGATTCCGTTACACACATTAATAGTTACATCATGTCAAATGAATAAAAACGTGTTAAAAAGTCTAGAAATTATGTAATATTAACTGAAAAAATAACATAATGAAGGAATGAGAAATAAATAATTTAGAATTAAACAAAACCATTTTTTAAAAACCTCCCCTGACTGGGCTCGGACGTTAGACCTTTTGGTTCGTAGCCCGGAGCTATACCTCACAGCCACAGCGTTCACGTAGGAAAATTCTTTTTTTTTACAATATATATTTTTGTTTGCTTCCAGAGCGGTTACGAACAAACATACAAACATACATACAGGTGAAGCTAATAAAAGCATGTTAAAAATGAACATAGACAAATATATATATATATATATATATATATATATATATATATATATTGGTTGTTCCCTTATTTTCTCATTTTTTTATTTTTTTATTTTTTTTTTTTTTTTACCTGAAATCATGAATTAGAAGTAAATGAAAATGTGATTAGAAATAAAAATTGTTCTTCGTAAGTCTTGTCCGCTCCAAATATATATATATAAAAAAAAAAAAAAAAAAAAAGTAGAACGTCATATTTTAAATATTCCTCGAAACTATTCTAATAAACTGACCGTAAGATCTGTAGTAGGAAGCAATAAATTATGAAAAATATCGTTATACCTAACAGTGCACTTATATCTAGTGCATCCTTTGGATATCCATGAGATATCTTGTTATTTTTAGGACATCCTGAGAATGTCTTGGGATGAAGGTATGCAGTTAAGGATGATAATAGTATGATATCCATTTGATAGTTAGGAAAAATAATAGTGTGATATCCACGGGATAGTTAGGGATGATAATAGGATAAGTACTAATAGTATGAGTATGTATACATACTAATACTATGGTAATAGTATGTATACTATTATCATAGCTAGGGATGATAATAGTATGATATTTCATGGCATATCATACTATTTTCAGGATATCCTGAGAATGTCTTGGGATGAAGGTATCCAGTTAGGGGTTATGCACGTTTTACATTTAAGTATATACTCAGGTTTATTATTGCAGAAAATTTCTCCTCACCATTTAACTGTATCTATATCAAAATATGTGTTTATTTATTTTCCCCTTCCTTAAGACGAATGCTGCTATTCTTATTTCTATCTTATATCAATAAAGCTTTTTACTTTTTCCAAATGTCCAAAAATCTTTTTGATGGTCATTCTTGGACATCTTCTGTATCTGAGAAGTGGATCTTAAATACAAATGCATTTCTCTCTTTTTATGTTAAAACACATTATTCATTTCTTTGTATTATTATTATTTTTTTTTTTTTTACTTTAATTAGTTTTAGTTACATTATTCATTTTCTTTTAACTACTATTTTATTATTTGTATTTTCTTATTTGTTATTTAAAATTTCATTTAACTCAAATCGAATTAGTGTTATTATTAAGTTACATTAAGGGCCATTTTTATTTACTTACCATGTCACTTGCAGCAATATTTTGCGCTGCAATTTTAATGCTGCTGTATAAATAGGGTAATTCCATAAAATAATTAAAGCCATCCCACACACAGAGATGTTTTCACTTCCACTAACACTTTCTAACTGTAATTACTATCTTGTTTAATCACAAAAATTACAAGATAAATTCCATTAATATTTTTGAAAGTTAATACTGGTAAAAAAAAATATAGGAAATATAATCCCTCAGGGTAACTGATGTTGCATTCTTCCATGAAATAACCCTATATTGTTTTAAGTATAAGGTAATGAAATGGGGTAATTATTTTGAATGAGTGTTCAGAATAAACACAAATGAATTTAAAAATGTGTATACATTTATAAAAGTTAATTTAGTAAAGCAGAAACATTTGTAAGCAACACTTTATTAAACCGCTTCTTCCAGTGGGTGAGAGCAGCATCATATATATATATATATATAACTTAACTGGTAAATGAAGATTAATCCCAAAACACTTCAAAAAGTCCCCCCGCCTCCCATGTGGGGAATGCAGTATGAGAAGTTTCTGAAAAAACGTGGGGTTTTTGCCAAAAAATATGTTTATAGCCCGACTACTCATAGATCAAAGAAGACCATATAACAAATGAATTGAATTAATACAAAGTATTAAAAAGCAATTACATTCATAAATAAAGCACAGTAGTAAATATATCAATATTAAAATACTAAAATATATATATATATATATTAGTATCGTTTCGCATCAGCAAAAAAAATCAAATAAAACTATGATTATTTAAAGATTAACCTTCTGACCACCGCAATCCCACCATGTATTCAAGTTTACTGATCTGTTGTATTTTTCGGAATAAATTTATAATTTAAAATTACATAATTCAAAATATTTTTGCTGGGATTTAAGTGTGAATGTTATGTATAATATCCATTACTTTTACCTTACAATACATTAGTTATATTTTAAATGTCAAAGTGATATAACTTTCGTATTAGTATACTATATAATAGAATAATTTAAACAACATCAAAATTTTGTCCTTTTCCAAGACGGTCATGTGGTTAATGAAATATACTATTATTAAAACATAATTAATTCTGTACAAAAATTGTAAAAAATAACAAAAATGTTCACTTGTAATAGAATAATGAATTATTTATGATAACCCCCGTTTCATTAATGCACCTAAATGTATATAAAATTTAATTTGGTTATTAAAAAAAATTCTGTTTTTAAAAAATAATTTATTAAAATTATTATTTAAACAAATTAGCTTTTATGATAATGCAGACGATTTCCATAATACAGAAATAGTATAACACTAAATATATATATTTAAAAAAATTTAATTTATTCTCAATATTATTAGTATTATTATTATTATTATTATTATTGTTTTTGTTAAAAATGAAAAAAAAACTCGATAAATTTATTTTAAATTATCGCAGATCGATGGTTCAACGATTCGTTTTAAAGGCATTGGCGAGCTGTTTTGAATGATACCGATCATGAAAATTTACTTCCCTCGAGGGAGGGGGGGCTTTCCCCCCATGGGGGAAGGCGAGGCTCCTACATACACAAAAAATGCTGGTTTCATTTGGTTTACTGCAGTCTATAGATGTTAAACTCTACTTATCTGCAATTCCCCCCATAGACGTAATGTATTTGAATATTTTCCAGTGTCTCTGTACACGAGCCATTTGCTTCATCTCAACGAAAACTTACTGCAGCATCCCTATATGATACACATAAAGAATACCGAGTTTCGAATTTCTGCTACTATTTGTTCTTGAGATATGCTGATAACAGACAGACAGACAGACACAGATATATTCTCTAAAAACATGATTTTCGTATTCAGGGGACCTCAGAACATGTAAATATAACAAAAACGCACGTTCGAAAATTTGACCCTAAAACAATACTTTCTTAATCCTATGGGTAAAAGGAAGTAAAAATGCAGTCTAAATCAACTTTAAATGAATAATTTCTTTAACTAAAAAATTTCTTCAACAATGAAATTCCTTTCTTAGAAATAAAATTAACTTACCCTAATAACCATTTACTAATTTGATAACAGTATGAATTATTGGTGTTTTTTCAACCATAAAACATATATAAAAATAATATACAATGAAATTTTAATAATATAGAAAACAAATAATATTAAACATTTTTAATCTAGCGTGACATCTTCTAACTTTCTCGTACAGTAGGGTCGAGAAAGTAATGTTTTAGGGTCAAATTTTCGAACGTGAGTTTTTGTTATATTTACGTGTTCTGAGGTCCCCTGAATACGGAAATCATATTTTTAGCGAATGGTCTGTGTGTCTGTTTGTGTGTCTATCTGTCTGTCAGTGTGTCTATCTGTCTGTCAGTGTGTCAGTCTGTCTGTATGTCTGTTATCAGCATATCTCAATAACAAATAGTAGCAGAAATTCCAAACTCGGCATTCTAAATGTGTATCGTATAGGAATGCTACAGCAATCTTTTCGTTGAGATGAAGCAAATGGTTCGTGTACGGGGACACTTAAAAGTATTCAAATACATTACGTCTATAGACTGCTCTTAAACCAAATGAAACGAATATATATTTTTTTGTAATAGAGATAGTTCACTGGGAAAAAAAAAATGTGTATGCAGGAGCTTCGCCTCCCCACATGGAAGTCCCCACTCGAGGGGAGTAAACTTTCTTGATGGATATCTTTCAAAAGAGCTCGCCAACACCTTTAAAACGATTGGTTGAACCATCGATCTGCAATAATTTAAAATAAAGTTATCGATTTTTTTTTAATGTAATATTGAGAATATATATATATATATATATATATATATATATATTTTTTTTTTTTTTTTTTATATTTAGTTTTATATTACTTCTATAATATGGAAATGGTCTGCATTGTCATAAAAGATATTTTTTTAAATAATAATTTTAATAAAATATTTATTTATTTATTTTATTTTTTTAATAATCGAATTAATGTCTAATAATGTAGGTGCATTAATGAAACGGGGCGTTGCGGGGATGGTAGCCCCTCTCACACAGGACTAATTATCATATAAAACTCTTCCGAAGCCTAATTTGAATTGTTTAACACAGGTTTGCATAACAGTACTCGTTATCTTACCTCTTAATCTGCAACCTGTATTTATAGTATTAAATTTTAGGGTAAGAGAAAGTCGCGTGAGTGACACACGAGATTATTTTTATATATTCTATTTATTCTTTTAGCAAATAATGTTGTTTTATGAAATGATAAAATTTTTCTAAAACACTTTCATTTAAATCCGGTTTCATGTTTTAAAATATGCATTGTTTCAAATTATGCAATCTAATATTCTAGAAAAGCTGCACGCTTTCCAAACGCCCTGCTTCTTCAAATGAGATTTCTTTCTTAAAGTTACTTTATTATGAGAGCTCTCGTTGTGATTAAAGAATGAAATGTGGTTATTTTAAATTTTATCATCATAATGCTCAGCGTAATGGAACTATGGTGAATTTAATCTTAAAGCGTTTTTTTTTTTTTTTTTTTTTTTCGTAATTTATTTCATTCTTCAAAAATATTCATTTAGTAAATAGTTTCGCAAATTTCAGTCCAAAAATAGAATTTAACAACTGTTACATTCGCATTTGTCTCAGAAATAACGAGTATTAAAAAAAAAAAAAAATCATACAGCAGTTATATTCAAGTAACTATAATATAAATATTTTAGATTAAAAAGAAATTTTGAAACTTTTTTTCGCGCGCAATATTCGTTAGTTGTAATTTCTTCAAAAATTATGCATTAAATAAATCTTCACCTCAAATTAAGTGAAGTAAATTACAATTTCAGAAAAGTGTTGCTCATAGAGCAATTTTATATTTCATATAAGTCCCTGATAAATTAGTTATTTGTATTAAATATCAAATATTACATTTCTTAAAATTTCATTTGACAAAGATCATTGCACTTTTGCGAAAAACAGCAAAAATAATCTTATGAATATTTAGTCCTATTCTGTACAGTGATGTACACATGAATCAATAAAAATTTAGCCCTCTACTAAATTCAGGGGGGAAAAAATCTTCCCTTATATTTACACTGATTAAAATATAAATGTATATTCTTCGCCATATTATTTTAAACCATAGAAGAACATGGAAGCATCAAAGAATTCTCGAGTAACTGTAACTAATAAAAAATTTAAAGTAAAGTACATTTTCATGTTTTGGATAGATTTAGGTGAGAAAACTTGCTTACAGTTTTCATCGCCGTATGGTATATTATTTTAATTTTAAGTAACTTAATATATGCAAGTAAAGCGGGAGTATTCAGCGTCAGAATTGAACTTAACACACTGTTATGCATATATAAAGCACAGAACAAAAAACAGTTTTAAAAATATCAAAGGATTTTTTAAATATTTTTGTAGATATATCCAGTCTTAAATACGTGTATAAAATATTGGCTGAAAACGAATATTCACGCAGTTTATGGTGTATGAAATGTTATTCTTTACAAAGTTAAATGCTTCTTTCGTTAACAGCGTTAATAATATTTATGAAATGTGGTGTCTTTTCCAGAAAAGAAATTCTGATAATTTATCAGATTTTCTTCCAATTCCAGAAAAACTTTCTAAATTATCGTTATTTAAGCATTTTAATCCTTTTGTTTAAACCATAAAAAGAGTAATAAATATTTAAATATGTGGTAAAAGATATTGCTTGATATGTATATGTATTTTAATAATTTTCATCTCAAAACCCCATTTAAAGACATTGCTGCGTTACTTGAAATACAGACGTATGCCACTCTCGAAATCTTCTGCGGGTATAAATAAATATGAATATTTACATGTGTCTTTAATTCCACATTGTTATATCTTTTGTAATTTCTCATTTATTATTATTATTCTTTCACGTATTCATTTCAACTTTAATATTTATTATTTTTTTTTTGTTGCAAGACCAGTTGTTGCAAGACCAGTGCATTTTCTATGCTCTCTGAAAATTTGTAGGAACTTGCTGATAAAGTTTTACCTTTTTTCAGCATTTTTTTTTCACGTTTTTAATACAATTATCATAAGCGCTTTACCTGCCTAGGAATGTTTAAAAGATTAGCTTCGTAGTGTCACTCTTCTCTTTCAACTCTGAATTGAATAAATCTTTAAAAAACGCTGTTGAGACCACTTTCAAGTTTCTTTTATTGCACTGTCAAACCGTGCCAGTAGTTTCACTAGAATGCAGTATAGTACAAGGGATCGTACTTCGGAAAAACGCATATATACGCCCGGGGGAGTTATGAGATTATTATTATTATTTTTTTTTTTTTTTATTATTATTATTTATTTATTTATTTTTTTTTTTTTTAAGTCTGATATTTATAAACTTCCTTATTTGTTATCAATTTGTAATTAATCATTCCCTTATATGTGAATACGGAATTTTATGGATAGTAATCAAGTGAGTAAAGTAATATTTTTCCGTATCTTTGACAAAACTATAACTGTATACATCTATAAATTTTTATTATTGTATATAATTATGGAATTTGATCATGTGTTTTATTGCATTCTATAACCATTGTAACTGTAATTACAGTGCAAAAGTACCTTAAGCCGTGAATGTAATTGGCTGAAATATGAATCCACATTTATGATCCAGAAATAAAGGAACAATCAAAAGAATGTTGCGGCTGTAGTTCCCATTACAAGGTTATTGTAATAAATAAACACAATGATTACACTATATTGTTTTGTAATTCCAAGTAAATGTGTAATACAATGCAAATTATAACTATGAAATGTTTAAATTCATATAAGGTAAAATTACAAGAGCTTGCGAGATAGAAAATATTGGATACTAAAAAGATCGGGTGGAAGGCCACTGCAACTCCAACAATTATGGAGTGCCGACTTTCACGCATACGGTGATTGTTTCAAGTATCTATAAGTTAAACCGCGCTTATTTTGACTCGATTAAAAAAAAAAAAAAAATGCTTGATTTCCACAAGCCTTTCTAGGAATTTCTATACAATGCGAGTAGAAATAAATATATTTTAATTAAAGGATTTACCATTTGCTACGGACCTAGTCTAATGGTTCTTTCTAAAATCAAACAGTTATTGAATAAAATGCTGCGCAATCTCTCGTACATCTCTCAGGAGAGTTAGCGCAAAAGCTGTACCATTTGCAACAGTATGTACAATGATTGTAAATAACAACAGATTTGGCCAGCAAACAAGAAAAGGTTCAAATTGAAATGGAAATATACAACTTTAAAATAAGCATGTTATTTTGTATTTTATTATTGTTTTGTAATTTTTCCTAGGTTTGTGGATTTCTGATTTTTTAATATTTTTTTTTTTATAAATAATTTCTACTATATATATATATATTTTATTTTATTTTTTATTTTTCTGAAGCATTTTATTTATTATTAGGTTACAATATCCATTCCAAGTTTAACAACAAAATAGCATATATATATATATAGATATAATTTTATATTTAATTACATTTTTAGGCATGCATATTATAAATTTTAAAAATATAATTTTGATGATAGAATAAAATTTGTTATATTTTCATTAAATATTTTGAAAACTGTATAACTCGAAATTACGTCATAATCAAAAGTTTTTTTTTTTTTTTTTTTTTTTTTTTTTTTTTGTACGATTTTACTAACTATGTATACTCTCTCTCTCTCTGTCTCTCTCTCTCTCTCTCTCTCTCACACACACACATATAAAGTGACATTTTTAAAATTTAGATTTATACTAGAAGATATCTTTTTTTTTTTTTTTTTTTTTTCGTTTTAACTCAGATATATATCAGTTAAATTTAGTTTAATGTTGTAATAAAACAGTAATTTAATTATAGTAAGTTTTTAATATTAATAAACTTTACTAGAAATTTCCATCAATACAGATCAAGTTTGTAATGGATATAAACGCTTTAAATCGGCAATGTTAATTACGTTAAAAGACAAAATGATAAATGTGATTATGTGAAGATAATTTAATTTGATCATTAGCGTATACTTAATTAAGATATATTAAATCCCATTCGTCTTTATTGCAAACTAGAATTAGTAATCTAATAATTCCATTATCAGTAGCTGAAGGTTTTATTATTAAAGAGATCATACATTTAATGAAGATTAATGTGGTACAAAGATAGCTATCACAAATCACACATTATTTTTTATCTTGCCTTTAATAAATTTGGTAAATTTCTCTGGGCTAAACTGGATAAATGTAATTTATTTAGAAGTATTATTTTAAAATTAATTGTCATAAAAACGATACTTTTTCACGTGAATACTACGTAATGCAAGGTTACATTAGTACAAATAAGTTTGAATAATATGCAATAAAAAGAATAACAAAAATAAATAAAATAATATGATTTTTGAGATATAGTGTATTTTAAAATAGTTTGAATTAGGAATATATCTTTTAAAAATATGTATAGTTTTATTTCTTTTATTTAAAATTGTCGAATTCCTTATAAATTATTTCTAAATAATTCAAGTACATTTCGTATTAAACGAGGATGTTATTTACATTACTGACAAACTACTACAAGGGACTTTCTTTATATTCTTTTCTAATCATTATTTCAAAAATGTAAAATTTATAATATATTTACGCGGGTAAAATTGCACTTGACTTGCATAAATTTAGTATAAATTTTATGTTATGGAAATAGTGGTACGAAAATAATAAAACAAAGTCGTCTGTGGCATCTATGTATTTTTTGGCAACGAACATTTCTAAATTTAATCTTTAATAAACATGGGGACTCATATTTTTTGAGACTTTATAGAATTTTTCGTATGAAATTCACAAATCGAGAGTTTCAAAAGAGTCGATTTGAGTTAGGTTGGCTGGTTGGCTGGGTTTAACGTTGCACTACTACTGCGCAATGGTTAATTGGTGAATCCCTAAGGATGGTCCGAAGTTATACCGTCACAATTTTAATCCTCTGTGGAAGGAATGGTTCCCCGTTTCAGTAATGAATAACATGGAAGGGAACATTGAGGCCATTGCGGCCACGACGGATTGTACTTACACCGGCCCCATCAGTGTACATGATGGTCTTTGATCGGCTCTTGTAGTGAACTCACAATCTTCCAACTACAAGCTCGGTGCTCTACCGATCGGGCTACCGCAGCCCTTGATTTAGGTTAGACTTCCCTAACAGCGCAAAATGTTCAAGAAACGTAACAGTCATATAACATTGAAACATTATAAACATTTCAGAAACGTTTAAAATCGTTCAGATTACTTTCCAATTACTTTAAAAAACGTAGAAATGTCCGCAATCGTAACAAAAAATCAGATACGTAACAGAAACGTTACAATCACTTAACAGATAGAAAATCAAAAATGATGATGTTTCAGAAAGGTATCGGAGAGCATACTTAAATGTGTTACGTTTTTGAAAGATTGTAAGCTTTTTGCAACATAACTGAAACATTCTGTGCTGTATGGGTTTTAACTTTGATCTGTACAATTACTCTACAAAAGATAGCTAGCAGTTATAATACATGAGTAAATCTTCAGATTTTGCGAAATTTAACAATAATGTTTTATTTTATTTTATTTTATTAAATAAGTTTTGGGGAAGCTAAGTTGCTTATAATGTAGATTGATTCTCAGGTGTATAAAAGAGATGTTAAAATCGCACGCTGGTTTGGTTCTGACTGCTCTGTTCTGTGAGATCGGTCATCAGTTAAGTGCGGGAGTTAGATATTGAAAAGTTTTGGGTTTTCAGTTGGAGATATCACATTGATTTTACTTTAACCCAAGAGTAGTACTGAGGATTGAAGACAAGTTTTACGCCACTTATTTCGCTGTAAAAATATTGATAATATCAGTCCATTTATTATTTTGTATTTAAGTGAAGATATTGGTCATTTCAATTTTATTACAAATCTAGAGAAGTGGTCCCACTTCTCTCTCATTTAACAGCTTTAGTTAAAATGTTTTTGTAACTTGAAAATTAATCTATGCATTCCATTTCTTAATCATGTAGTGGATACAGAAGTCTATGTTAAGGCCACGCATGATATTTCTTCACAACCGATGTGATAAATCATCTTACAATAGAATAGTATTATCACAACATCACCACAACTAACAAAATCATCACAAGTAATAATGATGTAAACCAATGTATGAATATAGAATTTTAAAATATATTTTATGTAAACAAACAATGAAGAAAAAAAAGTTTGTATATACATATTTATTTTTCGATTTATGATACACAATTGTTTTAATTAATGCAGTACAATGCACCAAAAATCTGAGGTTGTAAGGTACAATAATTGACATAATTTTGTTTAAAATAACTTGGTGTAATCATACTCCACTCGAGCTTATTTTTCTTTAATTGATGAAGATTTATGGTATTAAAGACAGGAATTTAATCTGGCATGTTGTTTCAGTTTTTATGATTGCTTAATTTTTAAAATCCCCCTTCAAAACGAAAGGGAAAAAAACTATTTTTATCCTTTCTCCTAATTAAATCGATAACTTGTAAATCGTTGTCAATGTTATATTATTTATTTGTTAATCCAGGCTACATTTCCCATGAGAAATTTCTTTAATGTGCAGGAATTCTAAGCATAGTTATGCACGCAAACGGATTTTCCCCTCTTGCTCGCCCAAAGGGGATGTGTCTGAATTTTACTTGGTGAGAGTCAGGGCCTCCAAAATGAAATTCACATAAAAATTCGAGAACAATCTTCTACAGAATTGCTAAGGCGTTATCATGTCAGTCATTATATATATAATTGTGTATGTATATACCTTATGAGAAATTGCTTGGTAAGAAATAAAAGACTCAATAATAGAGATGAGATGAATCCATTGGTAATGAAATATTGGTAATAACAAAACAGACTGATTGAAACTAAAAATAACACTAAATCTCTAAGAAAATAATGAAAAATGCATAATATTATACGAAAAATGAAGCTATAAAATATCATATTTCAACTCTTATTAAAATAAAAATATTTTTGTCTAAAGAAATGTTAAGTTGTATATTATTATAGCAATTTAAAAAAAGAAAAGCAGTAACTATAGAAATTCTAGAAAAAAAAAATTTCAATTACCAGCGCAATTGTATAAATATATATGTATTCTTAAGCATATTTACTTTATTAAAGTATTTCTATCTCCACAAATAAAAGAAAACAGAAAATGCAAACACTTATAAAATTTATTAGGGTTATTATGTTTTCAATTCATTCCTAACTTTCTTTTCATTACTAACGATTCATTAAATTATTACAATATCAGAAGTATTTGCTCGTAATTTGTACATTTTTCGTTTTCTTTAAAAAAAAAAAAGGTGCAAACGATATTCTGTGCTCTTTTCTTCATTAGTTAATTAGTTGAAAATCATTATTCATACTTTATTGCTCAATTCCGGAATTTGTTAATTGAATGAGACAATTTTTAAGTTCCCCTAAATGATAATTTAACAACCAATCAGCATTTAGTTTAAAACTTCCTTTAATTACTTTCGAACTCGTTTATTACTGCAGTTTTAATAACAACAACAGATATATATCCTCATTGTTCTTAATTGTATTTCTAATAAAAGGTTAAACATCCAAATTCTAATGAATTTACACAATTTTCGTCTCATTAATCAGAAGCAGTTATTGCCCTCTCGAGGTTTTTTGCGAAATTAAATAGTATTTTTCTTAACATAAATAATAAGAATAATCTTCACTTTCTATTAGAACTAAGTAAGCATAATATAAATAATTAGGGAAAATATTTAAATATATTAGGTCGTTGCAAAAGTTAGTGCGGACACGGATCATTTTATTGCCTCCAAAGACGAGAGCTTCTATCGCCGTGGTATATATTTGTTACCCGAAAAATAGGAAAAGTTTGTAGAAAGTAATGGAAAGTATTTTGATTAAAAATTGTCATTTGATTTGATCTATTTTTATGAAATGATTCAATAAAAAAACCGCACGAACTTTTGCAACGACCTAATATAAATGTAAGACTTGGCGTGAGACTATAAAAAAAAACGCAAACAACAACGTCTAGAACACCAAATACAAATAATAGAAAGACATACATATGTTTCGGTAGCATTTAGCGTACCGTCCTCAGTGCATAAAGAGATGAGAGAGAAGTGCTTTTATATATAGGAAAGGGGTCGAAATCAGATCTTGGGGCATCTATAGCATTTCCTGCCAGTGTGGTTTATCCTGCATTGGTCAAACGGAATGCAGTCTTAAATTACGCCTTAAAGAACATATGAATTACGTCTGTAAGCAAGAAACCAATAAGTCGACTATTTCTAAGCATTGCTGGGAGGAAAACATAATTTTAAATTTGATTCAACAATAACAATTTGCAGACCTAAATCCACTCATGAACTAGATTTCTTTGAAACTTTTTATATTTATAAAATCTTTAAAGTATTGTTAATTGTGATTTCCCCATTTGTGTGATTGTTGGAAAATTTTACATTTAGTCCACATTTTCTTAATTTATTTCATATTTTGCACAACTAGTGTTTCGTAATTTCCTATTGGCAAATCACCCACATTCCTTAACTGAATTCGACATATTTCCTATACATAAGAGCACTTCTCTCTCATCTCTTTATGCACTGAAAACGGTACGCTAAATGCTACTGAAACAGCTGTCTTCTTTCCTCTTATTTCTATTTGGCGTTCTAGACGTTGTTGTTTACCTTGTTTAAATGTTTATTATATATATTTATTACGACAGGTCGTAGTATTTCTTTCGGTCAGCGATAATCCGTTGTTACCATTTCTTACTTATCACATTGAATGAAAGTGGAAACATTTATGTTTTCATTTAAAATATATATAATTGGAAATTTGTCATTGTTTTCATAGGAAGTGTTTAGTCCAGACTACTGATTTTTTACCGAACATGGTTACGCTTATTAAACATACCGAAATCTTGCTAGTAGCTTTTTCAGATCAATCTGACCTAGACATTTGTAAATAAAACGAAAATTTGAACCCAAAACAATACTTTCGATACTATATATGTAAGTAAGAGAAACTAAAATGTAATTAATATTTCTGCGAAAAATTCCTGGACTTGTTAAAATTTAGTCAATAATTTCCATCCATTACATTTAATTGATACGGCTGTTTTGGCCTAATTTAAAACAACACTGTTTACTTATATATTACATATACATAACAAAGTGTATTTTAAACTTAACGCAGTATAAAGAACATAATAATAAAAAAAAAAGAATCTTAAATAGCTTTTTTATCAATTTTCAGCAATTCTCGTATGTATGAATTATTTTGTGTGACCTTGTAAATGAATGGATATTAATTTATTACCGTCGAATATATTATTAAAGTCACTTATTCATATTTTGTTCCTATGCTAGTAAAAAATTATCAGAATATTTAATATCATGTAGCACTGTTCCTATGAATCTATTTATGTATCATGAATTTGACAAAATTTAAATTTGTAATTTCTTAAATATTTTTCTGTTATACAGGTTTTTCACGTAATACCACAATATTATTAACGTTATCACCGTTTTTACAGTTTTAGATTTAAAATTTAGCTAAGTAGAAGGAAAAAAAAAACTACGAACACGGATTACAAATAATATGACAGGAGATTTTTGTAATCTGAGGTTAATCCAATTAGTAATATATCGCCCTGAAACTCTGACTTTAGTTTACTGATAAAAAAGTCAGATTTGTTTTAATTTAAATTTTTTTTCTCTACTCTGTGAAATATAAATGAAGAATTTGCAATAAAATATGATATAATTCCATAAAAACTATATAAATTATAACTTGATATTTAGACAATCCCTTATTTGTATGAGGAAGTGTAAAAATATCATATAATCAGCATTACCATTAAAATATAAAAACTTAATAAAGCGATTAGAATTATTCCTTTTTCTTACAGAGGAATAAAATATATAAACATTTATAAATCTAACAGTTAATTTAATATTCTCCATTAATATTTGTCATGTAATTTTATAAAATTTAATTAATTTTATTTAGTTTTATTTTGTAGATATATATGTTATATTATAAGAAATAACTTATATTTTCGATATTTTATAAGATTACGAAATTTTCTTTTAATAGTTTCTTAACAAATAAAATAATGTTAAAATTTGTATAATAATAATAATAATGCGTTTAAAACATCAATCATCAGTACTACCTAATGGTTTTATAAGAATTATGCTATAAAATCAATTATGTTGAACTAATGATATTTATTTTTTACCTACAAGTGTTTTAACTTCCATATGCTAAAAATCTTATTGTTTCTGAATATATATATATATATATATATATATATATATATATATATATAATAAATTACTTGTGTAAAATATGAAAAAGATAAATGAGAGGAATTCATTATTAATGAATAAAGACGAAATAAATCATTCAGATCAAATGCTTGCATTTGTATGAATAAATGTTGTTGTTGTTTCTTATGCCACTCGGAAATATTCCGAGCCCCGGTAGTGGAACTAACCGGGTTTAAGGTAGGAGGGGTGCGTCATTCCGTTTTTCAGAGGAGCGCCCACTAGTGGGAGGAAGTACGTCTTAGCTCCAGAAGCTGGCGATAGATGGCAGCACCAGCAAACAACAGGAACTCGAATTTTGATCCGGGACAAGGCTGAGTTAAAACCCATGTTCCGGTACCCCCAGAGGTATAATTTTTGATGGGAACTTGGAGGACTTTGCGACCACGACGGAATTTAACGTGCACCAGTCGCCATTAGCGTACACGACGGTCTTCGGCCGGCTCGAGGACCGAACCCGCAATCTTTCGATCACGAACTCGCTGCTCTTACCGACAAGGCAACCGCGGCCCAGCTATGAATAAATTAAAACAGGAAACAAACTATATTTGGACATTTATTTGACAGCTTTGAGATCTATAGTTACAATGATATTTATCTCGACTGATACATGTTTTTACAGAAATTCGCAGAAACATGTGCACACAACATTTTGCAGACATAGGCCATCATAAACATTCATACCGGCACCGGGATTCGAACCCGGGACCTGGAAATCCGGAAGGCAGCATACTACCGACAAAACACCACGCCGGCGACAACCTATATTAATGGCCCTCTTCACTTACCGTCGTCGGAAGCCCGAGCCAATGTTATTCTATGGGGAAATTTTCTTTAGAAATAACTTATTAACTAATACATATTTTTAAATTCTGTTTTCATATTCGGAAAATTTCCAACTGTTAAATTGACGGACCTCCTTTAAAAATGTACTTTTTTAATTTTTAATATCTTATTTCGAAATTGCAAAATGAAAAAAAATTCACATATTGAAAGTTTGTATTTTGCATCTTCAAAATAAAATAAAATATATGTATATAGGTCCGTCAATTTAACAGCTGAGAATTTTCAGAATGTGAAAACAGAATTTAAAAATATGTATTAGTTAATAAGTTATGAGTAAAGAAAAAATTCCCATAGAATAACATTAGCTTTGGCTTCAGGCGGCGGTGAGTGAAGCGGGACTTTAAACTAACAACAATGACACTAAAACTCAAAGAAAATAATGAAAAATTGCAAAATAAATTGCGCTAAATGCAGTTATAAAATATCGTAATTCAATTTTCTTGAATATATATATAAATATATATAATGTTATTAATATTATTAATAATATTAGTTAAATGCATTTTATTATTAGCATTAGAGCATTTTTCTAAAAACAGTAATTCTATCAACTCTTAAAATATAATATATTCCAATTACCAGCACCATTCTATATATATATATATATATATAAATTTAGTATTATACATATTTACTTGATTAAATTAATTCGTTTCTACATAAACAAAAGAACCAAAAAAAAAAAAAAAGCAAAAACCTACAAACTGTTATTAAGTTTATTAGTTTTTTAATTCCCATTTAAGTTAATTTTCTTTTCATTTCTAAAGATTACATTATTACAAGTATCTGTTCATAATTTGTAATTTTTTCTTTTTTTTTCTAAAAATTCGAATTGTACTCTATGCTCTTTTCTTCATTGGTTAATTAGTTGGAATTCATTATTCATTCTTTATTGCTCAATTCCGGAATTTACTAATTGAATCAGACAATTTTTAAATTCTTTTAAACGATAATTTAACAACTAATCTGAATTTAGTTCCAAACTCCCTTTAATTACTTTCCAACTCTTTTATTGCTGCAATTTTAATAACAATAACTGATATATCTCGTCATTGTTCTTAATTATCATTGAAATGAAAGGTTGAACATCCAGATTCTAATGAATTTGCACGGTTTCCGTCTCATTAATCAGAAGATGGTATTGCACTCTGGAGGTTTTTTGCAATATTAAATAATATTTTATTTAACATAAATTAAAAGAACAATTATCGCTTTCTATTAGAATTAGAATACTAATTAAGCATTAACATAAATGATAAAATACGATAAACATTCATACATTTATTATTATTATTATTATTGTTGTTGTTGTTGTTGCTGTTGTAGTTATTATTATTATTATTGTTATTATTATTATTATTATTATTATTATTATTGTTATTGTTTTTTTTTTTTTTTTTTTTTTTTTTTAAAGCTTTGTATTTGGAAAAATTTAGTATTTTTTCTTATTACTCCCTGTTAAAATGTACAAATTCAAATAAATTGTTGAAACAATTAATTATAGCCTAGGTAATAAAGAATTTCTGGGTTTGTACCACTTCACAAGAGCCAATTTTGTTTTATTTGCATCATGCATTTAGCGAAATAATGTTTGTAGTACATTTAAAGAACAATTATCTCTTTCTATTAGAATTAGAACACTAATTAAGCAATAACATAAATGATAAAATGCGATAAATATTCATACATTTATGATTATTATTATTATTATTATTATTATTATTTTAAATCTTTGTTTTTGGAAACATTTAGTATTTTTTCTTATAACTCCCTATTAAAATGTACTAATTCAAATAAATTTTTGAAACAATTAATTATGTCAGAGCTAATAAAGATTTTCTGGATTTGTACCTTTTCACGAGAGACAATTTTTTTTTCTTTGCCTCATGAATTTAGTGAAATAATGTTTACAGTACTTTACTTTGAATGTAAAATATGATTAATTTAGAATTAAAAATATTATTTCTAGTGTTTTTTTTTTTTCACTTCTAAAATAATTCAGAAACCCTTTTTTCTGGTACATTTGTGTTTCACAATTTAAATCACGTTAGAGAATAATTTCTTAAAAAAAAAAAAAAAAAAAAAAAAAGTTTAAGATTTTTAACGGTATTTATTGATATAACATCAATACCTTATGAATAATTTGGAGCTAGCTTGTACATAAATAGTGGAACGAATTTGTGTACTATTACGGCATCGTTATTCCATACTTTTAGTTTCACAATTGAAGTATTTTAGAAAAACAATTTGGAAAAAATTACCCATCTTGTATATTAAAGCACAAAGCTGTTTTTGTAAGACCAAAATCGTCATTTCTGAGCATGCGCTAAGAAATCGAACCAATCATTGAACCAATCCAGAACAGGAATATTCCTTTCTCTTTGCGCAGTGAAAAACGGACCATCAAGCAAATATACTAGCTATACCTAATTAATGCTCAATGATAAAAGCAATTAACACGATTCATTCATTGATTCATACTTTCGAAAGAAGTACATTAAAACAGAGCAATTCGCGAATTCTTATCGTTTACCTCGACGAAAATTTCCTTACACAGGATAGTATTTCAACATCTTTGTTGTGGCGCCATCTGTTACCATTAAAACATATATATTCCTTTTTTTTTTTTTTTTTCAATTCCTTGAAAAAAAAATCTTAAAATTAACAAATTCTCAGAGTTTATTGTTCTTTTAAAGTTAACTTTTATTAGTTGAAAACTTTATTTAGAAAAGATTGAGATAAATATTTCAAATCAAAGAAACTAAAAAAAAAAAAAAAAAAAAAAATCTAATTATTATAATTACTGATATTTCATTTACATACTAAATTGTACAAAAAATAATTTTAAAAGAATAACCTTAGAATATTGTTATTTTATACGAGTAAAAATTAACATAGTATAATTTATTATTAGAAATTTACTGAGCAAATTAACTTGCTAAAATATTAGATTCATTCTTACAATTTTTTAAAAGTTTACTTTTGCTGAAATATACTATTTTAATAGAACAAAATGTTATAATGTTAAAAATAAAATAAAATAAATAAATAAATTATTGAATCAAAATCGAGTAAAGATGTATTTATTTATTTTTAAGTAGCATAGTTCACTTCTAAGTGCAACTAAAATTATAATTATAGAATATAAAGAAAACATAAAACACTATTAAAATTTATTTTAAATTAAATTATTTTGCCTGATAAATTATGTGATTTTAAAAATGTATCTTTTTTACAAATCTTAGGGGGGAAAAAAGAAAGAAAGAAAAGGAAAACGCTGAGATTTTTTTCCACATCAATATCTTATAGATGGCGCCACTGTAAAATTGTAATTTAAATGGCAGCAAAATTATTGAGGTGCTAGCAATAGTTCCTATTTAAAAGATATGCGCTTAATACCGTTTCGTTAAGTAAATATTTGTCGAGTCATAATCTTAGTTTATGCTGTTTGTATAAACGTAAGTTTATGATAAAAATTAGCCATCAAATTAAAAAATATATAGATATGAAAAATATTGTTATGTGCTTTTTTTCTCATTCTTTCAATAATTTGTAAATTCTGTCTTTCTTTTAATTACTCCAGACATTCATTTGGTCATATTTAGAGTAAAATTATGAAAGTCTTTGGATTTTATTTTTATTATATGGAGTGCGCTTAAATTTTGTATACTGAAATTTCATGAAATTTATCCTCCCCCACCATCCAACCAAAAAATAATTAATTAAAGCAGGGGTTTTTAAACTGGTTAAGAGAATTGCAAAATATTAAAACTTTAATTTTAAAACTTTATGCCGTGAAAAGATTTAAGTTAAGTTGCACATGATCCGTCAAATTTTGACGGGTATTAACTAGTTGAGTTTAAAATTTCGATCATGTTTTATTGCTTCAATTAAAAAAGCTTAATCATCCATATTTATAACCATATTATCATTATAATGAAAAGTTGCATTTAAATAATATAATTCAATTATACATTTTAGTGTGTCCTTTCTCTTTACTTTGAGTTTGACAATTAAAACTATTTCAGATAATACTTAACACTTTCGCGACCGCTGACGTAGATTCACGTCATTTGAAAATCTGTAACTCCTCCAGTGGGCGTTTCTTTCGGAATTTGTATGTTATTTATTTATTAAGAATATACCCAATATTCACATTTGTACAGTCAAATATAGTATGGATAAAATTCTTTCATTTTAAAGAATATAATTACAATATAAATAGTTATGATATATTATAACATATAATATATATGTTTTATAACATAAATGTGAATACAAAAAATTTTGTTTTGGAATATTGTAACTTGGGAGAATAACGCTCACAGGCGGACCTTACTGTCAAAAAGTGAAAAGCATGCCGTCGCAAAAGTGTTAAGCAGAAAAAAAAAACATTTTTTTAAAAAATTATAACAACTTATATAGATGCAATTATAACATCGAAATCATTCCTTTAAGAAGATCATAATAGTTTTTCGGACATATTACTTGGATTAATATAATGGATCTGCAAGTTAATAGTGCGCCCCTAATCTCTTCTCTGGCCTAAAAAAAAAAAAAAAAAAAAAAAAAGCCAAATTTTACCACCGGAAAAAGTCGATCATATTTCGAAGATAAGCGTAATTCTATGTTTTTACTTTTTTTATCCTCAAAACATTTATATTCTCATTGACTTGAATTAAGAAACAAAACTTTGTATCTTACATGGTTGTATCTTTGAATTTTGTGTATCTTACTTGAATTAAGAAAACAAAACTTTATCTCCTGTAACATTACTTAATTTATTTTTTCAATGCATATGTAATAGAAATAAAAGACAATTCATTATTAATTAACATTTCTTTCCTTGACAACACAAAATAATTATTTCAGAGTGACATGGACTAATGAATAAATATTCGACTTGTTTCAAACATTGAATATAGATGAACATAAAGCAATGGAATATCGAATTTTAAAAACCTTTTATTAGCATTTAATGTAGATTTTAACTGCATCAACAATTTATCCTAGATATATATATATAGAAATATATAAATTTTATTTTTACAGCAAATGTAGTAATGAGATATAATGATTACTACTAATGCTCCTGCGTTATAATTCATACTCAGTCATTTTAAAATATACATTTAAATTCATTTGTTTCTTTTATCTTAAAATAGTAATAATAATAATAATATTAATGTTGGTGATGACGTCGATAAAATACAAATTATCGCAAAAGTTTATTAAATTTAAACACTATTTAACATTTCTTTATTAAAAATATCTGAAACCACAAACATATGTGAGATAAAGTATGGTTTTTATAAAATCAATTACGCGTATGACTCACACAATTTTCTCTTACTTTGCATATACGTACAATGATGACTGATAACAAATTGGTAAATACTGTAAATAAGTGCTATATGCGAAAATTTTTTAAGAAACAACTCAAAATAAAACTTTAAGAAGTTGTATTTGGCATGTTTTTAAGAAGAAGAATGATACCCCCCCCCCACTCAGCCCCAAATTATGAAAATATATATATTTATTTATTTATTAAATTTACATGTGTTTTAAAACAGTTTAAAACATGAAACTTATGCTTTCGTAAATTTTACACAAAACAATCTTAAGAATTTACCACTTTTGATTAAATATTCCAAATAGTATCATCATTTTATCTTCAAAATGCCAAATTTGAATTTTCTGCAATTATTTGTTTTATTAGTTATCGTGATAAAAAAATATGAGAACACACACATAAACATGAATTCATACGAACCGCTAAAAACCTAATTATCTTATTCAGAAAATCTTAAAACACGCACTGATAACAAACATAAATCAGCGTGGAACATTAGACTTGAATATTGACTTTTGCTTAAAACGAATTACAATTCAGGATTTATAAAATCTAATAAAACACATCGATAACATCGATAACTCAATTAAAAAAAAAAAAAAAGTTTTTGATTAATTTTGTCATCCTTCTGTATTGTCTATATTTCATATACACACGACTTAGTGTATTTAAGTTTAATACAGTCTAAAAACACATAACGCAAATTGAAATTTATTTATAGCAATTCCTTGTACAGCCTTAGAAAGAGAAAAGCATTCGCGAGGCTTTGAAATATATGCTATAACACTGTATTGTGGGGATAACTAAGTTTCGGCCGAAAAAAGGATATTTTCTCCATTTTATTTATTTATATTTTTAATTAATGCATTTGAGTAATCTAGTTCAAATAATCCCGAATTTCGTACGTTGTGTTATCAACAAATATAATTTGTGTTATCAACAAATATTCAACAAATATAATATGTATATTTAAAATAATATTCTTCAAGCAATTTTTTGTAATAATGCTAGTTACTTATACAGGCGTTTAACATGTCTGTTTAAGCAATGTATTTAAATAAAAGAACAATATCCAAATCTTACAATTAGAAAATTAAGCTATAGCGAAACAGTATAATTAAACTCCCACCTTATAATATAGATAAAAGTAACATCCATTCATCTTTTACGCATTCTTAATAGTTCTGTTTTTCAAAATCAATTTATTTTAATTAATGAGTAGGTGCCGAACAAAGATCGTAATTTTTTACATTTGAACAAGACCATGAGATTTAGAGGATTAAAGTATCATTAATCTTCGTCAATGTGGCTCCAAATCTTAATATTACCAGGAACGTGCAGGCTTATTTGAAAGGTAATATTCTCATTTTATTTTGAGAAACTTTTGCAGCTAACATTTGAGAATGAATGTATTATCCCACAAATTCCGCAATAAATCGATAAATTTAATTTGTTGCAAGAAACATTTTTAATGAAATTTATTTATTTATTTATTTTATTTTATTTTTTTTTTTTTTTTTTGAGTGCTGATAGATTATTATTATTGTTTTTTTTTTTTTTTTTTTTTTTCATAAAAAGCGTGCCTGATATATATATATATATATATATATATATATATATATATATATATATGTATTTTTTTTTTATGGTCCTTTTTTATTATCCTTCATGTCGGCGTAAGTATTTTAAGTTACTATGATAACTCATTGGTTCCTTATCTGTATCGCAACTTTTTGTGTCATTCTTTCCTCTATGTTAAATTCAGTTCTATATTTTAGTGTGCTATTATTGTTTTAGTTCATTGATTGCTAAATTTTAAGATTAAATTTTATTACGTTATCTATTATATATATATATATATATATATATATATATATATATATATATGCGTGTGTGTGTGTATACATATATGTGTGTGTGTGTGTGTGTATGTTTGTGTGTGCATGCAAAAATAATTTTTTTTTACAGAAAAAATGCTTCAAATATCAAACTTTTTAGTCTTACAAGCAAACTTTCAAAAGGTGTAGTCTTCAAAAAATATTGAAAAAAAAAATATATATATATATATATATGTGATTCTACTTTTCATAAAACCGCAGGAAGTAAAAAAATTATTGGTTGAAATGAATAACAGCGACCACAAAAAAAATGTTAAAATTAAGCATATTTGGCGATTTAGCTCTGTTAGGCGTTCAGTTCGCTAGCACCGAGATTGTCGTGCGCGAACAGAACTGTGTATTGTTTCTCCGCGAAGTACTCAAAATCAATCGCCTAACAATGTGAAATCGCCAAAAATGCTTAATTTTGTATTTTTTGTGGTCGCTGTAATTCATTTCAGCCGATGATTTTTTTTCACTTTCTGGTGTTTTAAGAAGAGTAGAATCATATATATATATATATTCAATATATTTTTTTAAATGACACCTTTTGAATGTTTCCTTGTTATTTGTCTTTTAGCATAACATTTTACTTGTTTGTATAATTAATATTATGTAATTTAAAAGTATAAACATTTGATAGTGTTGGAATACAAACATGTATAATGTTATTTTCTAAAAAAGCCGCATATCTTTTAAAACAAGTACCACCATCCTTTTCTTAAAAAAAAAAAAAAAAGTACTAATGCTGAACATGTTAAAACATTTTGTCTTTAGCATAAAAAAGTGCAAACTAATACAAATACTTGAATTCTGAGGGAAACAAACTCTCTTTTTCAACACTAATTTAACAATGACATATTTTCAGTGGCTCCTTTACAAGTAAACAACAGAGCCCAATATTTTCAAGTTTATTACCATATTCGTTAATTTAAATTTGTAATTTTGAAACATGAAAGCAATTTACTCACGCAAAACTACATGAAATCAATTTATTAACTCTAATAACTGTAAAATGTACAGTCGGTCAAAAAAAAAACGAAACACCCCCACCTAACTCATCAGTAAATTGTTGCATAAAGACACCGAAGGTACCATTCGTCAGGGAATTTTGTTCTTTTTTAAGCTAATTGAAAAAAATAGCTTAAGGGGTCGTCTCTCACATTGAAATCGTGTCAAACTTTAATTTTTTCAATGGTAACATATAATTTTGATTTCGGATATCGATTCTACAGTCAATTTCATCCCCAGATATAAATTTGGAAGTCATATGGTGTATAAGTTTAGGAGTTATACACGTCTAAACTTTCGAGCTTCTAATGTTAAAGTCCGATTACACATTTTTATTCATATCTCCTACATTTATATTTTTTTTTACCTGGTTTTTTTTATGATGTTAATAACAGGTTTTCCAAACATATTTATGAGTTTCATTAAGATTTTAATGTTTTTTATCTATAGAATAAAAAATATTAAATTAATATTTTAAAAAATTATGTATTGTGACCTATAATTTTTCTAACAGATATCGATTTCTAGCACATTAAAATACGCGTATGCAAATTTGCAGCTCATTGGGCCAAATAGTTCTCGAGATATTCCAGAAAAACGATCGAAGATTAAGTTTGGGGGCCATATAACGATTACAAACTGTATTTACAAGTAGCATTCACAACAATCAGTTTTGAATTTTATTGCAGACGATATTAAGAAAAAAAAAAGTTTTAATTCACTTTCATATATTTTTAATTATTTCAACAATGTTATTTTTTTTTTTTTCAGCTGAAATAAATTGGAATTTAATTCTGAAATAAATTGTATTATAATATTAGACATGCGATTTAAAAATGTAGTTTAACATTTATTTATTTTTTATTTATTTATCTCTTTCCTTACTATATTATATAATGTTTTCGTAATTTTCTTTAGAAGAATTGTGATTTCTAATTTATATAGTCGCTATTATTAATAGTGTTGGAAATATAAATTAACCAATTAAAATAATATAATATTATTACAGAATAAATTATTTCTTTGAGTTGGACAGAACTTCATAGCTGAGAGATCAGATTTTTACTTTCCGAACTTACGTATGTAAAGGAAGTATTGTAATCGTGACAAAAAACCCGACCTTTGAGATTATGGGCTTTCTATACTTTTGAATTACACTGAATTCATTTTTACTAGTTTTCGATTATGAATGGGTGTATGTGTGTGAGTGAATACGACAGCGCCTAAATCCTCTGTTCAAATAAGTTGAAATATAGTAAGTTATTGTATGGCACCATAGCACGATCACTGTTGATTTTGGTGAATCTAGCACTTAAAAGTACTTTTTACAGGCACAAAAAAGAAATATTCTTTATCGTTATAGCCTATAGGGCCAGGTTTTTCAAACTGCGATAGCGTCTAGATACCATTTTCTTTTGAGCTAATACGCGTGTTATAAATGTCCGTCGCACAAAGTGTATAGATTTTGATGTATCTAACATTAATAGTTTTTCACAGGGACACAACAAAACATTATTTATCATTATTGTCTATGGATCCAAATAAAATAAAATGCGATAGCATTTAAAAGCCTTATTCGTTTGAGTTAAAAAACTTTTATACATGTTAATAATCACTCTCGCACAAAGTGTATAGATTTTGATAAATCTAGCGTGTATAGTTTTTTTTTTTCCTTTTTACAAGGACAGAACGAAAAATTGTCATTATGGTCTATGGGCCCAATCGTTTTAAAATGCGATAGTATCTAAACACCTTATTATATTAAACTGAAAATTTATGCACATGTTATACATTACCGTCGCACAAATTGTATAGATTTTGGTAAAGATAGCCTTTATAGATTTTTACAGGAACACCACAAAAAATTATATATCATTACGATTTATGGTTTAAAATTATATGAAGTGCAACAGCGTAAAATTAAGCAAGGGGAGAAAATACTTGAACTCCCTGTAATATTTTACCATATTACCATGTTTTTATTAACTTTGATTCTTGTTTGTTTGTTTGTTTGTTTGTTTTTTTTTTTTTTTTTTTTTTTTGTCCAGTACAAATCTTGCAATCGATTTTTAACTAACTTCCCGACTAGCTAGATATTTGAAATATTCAGGACAGCTCACAACACGGTGACAATACATTTTTCTAATAATTTTAGTCAACTATTTCAGGTCCCGCTGCCTTCGGCAACGCTTATATGATTCTACAGAAAATTTATTTAACAAAACTTCCCGACTAGCTAGACATTTGAAACTTTCAGAATAGTTCAGAACACGGTAAAAATGAATTTTTTAAAATACCTTTAGCCAATTGTTTAGGGTATCTGCTGCCTTCGGCAGCGTTATCAGTACGAAACTTCCAATCGATTTTTCACTAACTTTTCGACTAGCTAGACATTTAAAACTTTCAGGCTAGCTCAAAACACGGTGACAATACATGTTTTTAATACTTTTAGTCAACTGTTTTAGGTCACTACCCGTTTATATGATTCAACAGAAATTTATTTAACTTCCAGACTAGCTAGACATTTTAAACTTTCAGAATAGTTCAGAACACAGCGAAAAGGTATTTTAAAAATATTTTTAACCAACTGCTTCGGGTTCCTGCTGCCTTCGACAGCGTTACCACTACGAAGCTTGCAATCAATTTTTCACCAACTTCCCGACTAGCTAGACATTTGAAACTTTTATGATAGCTCAAACACGGTGACAATACTTTTTTAATACTTTTAGTCAACTGTTTCAGGTCCCTACTGCCTTCGGCAGCGTTTATATAATTCAACAGAAAATTTATTTAACTAACTTCCTGACGACATTTGAACCTTTCACAATAGTTCAGAACACGGTGAAAATACATTTTTTAAATACTTTTAGCCAACTCTTTCGGGTCCCTACTGTATTCGGTGCATTTATATGATTCAACAGAAAATTTATTTAATTATCTTCCCGAGTAGCTAGACATTTGAAACTTTCAGAATAGTTCAGAATACGGTGAAAATGCATTTTAAAAATCTTTTTAACCAATTGCTTCGGGACCCTGCTCTCTTCGTTAGCGTTACCAGTACAAACTTGCAATCTACTTTTAACTAACTTCCCGGCTAGATAGCCATTTGAAACTTTTATAATAGCTCAAAACACGCAAGGGATTAGCAAGGGATAGCAAGGGATTTTTTTAATACTTTTTTCCAATTGCTCCGGATTCCCGCTGCGCTCATTAGCGTTTATATGATTCAACAGAAAATTTAAAAACATGGTATATAAAAGTTCTTTATATCTTGTAATTATTTTTATTAACTTCACTTCTTGTTTGTTTGTTTGTCCAGTACAAATCTTGCAATCGATTTTTAACTAACTTCCCGACTAGCTAGGCATTTGAAACTTTCAGGATAGCTCAAAACACGGTGAAAATACATTTTTTAACACTTTTAGTCAACTGTTTCAGGTCCCTACTGCCTTCGGAAGCGTTTATATGATTCGACAGAAAATTTATCTAACTAACTTCCTGAAAAGCTACACATTTGAAACTTTCAGAATGGATCAGAACACGGTGAAAATGCATTTTTTAATTCTTTTAGCCAACTGTTCCTGGTTCTTGCTGCCGTCGGCAGCGTTACCAGTACAAAACTTGCAATCGCTATTTAACTAAATTAACGACTAGCTAGGCATTTGAAAATATCACCTACTTTTATTTGAATTTAGGCAATTTCATTAAAAAAAATATCTATAATTTCAATCATGGACTGGATCCTGCTTCCTTCTTTACCAAATACTTCAACACGCACAAATATCAGCTGCCTTTGATTAAATTAAATTGTATTAAAATATATACATATAAATAGAAAGAAAAGAAAGAAAACAAGATACACAATAAGTATACAGTTATAGACTTGAACCTGCCTCATTATTTACCAAATATTTCGATGCACACAAATATTGCTTGAATCGATTACATTCTCTCGTACTAAATTTAAACAAAATAACAAATGAAGTCATGAACTGGAACCCGAATCCTTTTTTTACCATATACTATGACAGCGAACGCTAATTTTTCTGTATAAATCCAAACTTTCTGCACCTCCGCAAACACTTAATCCTAAACTTTCATCAAAATCGATACATTCGTTTCCGAGTAACCCGAATTTGGGCGATATGTTGCAATTTGTCGATAAAGGTTTAACTGATCACGCCATTTTTTTCAAAAGATGAGAATAAGTCCAAACATTTTTGCATCCCTAAAAACACTAACCACAAACTTTATTTGAAATCACTATATCCATTTCCGGTTAAGCCTATTTCTAAAGCTTGATGCAACTGGTCGATATATGGTAAACTGCGAACAATTTTTTTCTGAAGATAAGGATATGTCCAGTTCTTTAAGCACCCAGAAAGTTTTTAACCCCAAACTATCATCAAAATCCCTATATAAATTTCTAAATAAACCCAACTTCTGCTATAATTTGCAACTGGCCGATAAAATGTTAATTGAGAACGCGATTTTTTCTGAAGATAAGGATAAGTCCAATCATTTTTTCTCATCTAAAAGCCGTAACTCCAAACTTTCATAAAAATCGCTTTATCCATTTCCGAATATACTCAATTTCGACCGTATGTTGTAATGTGTCGATAAAGA
Organism: Salticus scenicus; assembly: GCA_963930645.1. Taxonomy (NCBI): domain Eukaryota; kingdom Metazoa; phylum Arthropoda; class Arachnida; order Araneae; family Salticidae; genus Salticus; species Salticus scenicus. The sequence goes on along the minus strand of OZ005648.1, from coordinate 121,428,268 downwards.
GTTAACAACGAATGCGATTGTTTCTAAAGATGAGGATATTTCAAAAAGCTTTTTCTCATCAAAAAGTCCTAACTCCAAGCTTTTATGAAATTCGCTATGTCTATTTTTGTGTAAACCGTATTTCTGGCAAACGTCGCAATGGGCTTTTAAAGGTTTAACAGAGAACAAGAAATTTTCTGAAGAATAAAATAATTCTAATCAATTATGCAACCTCAAATTTTCATCATAATCCTTATACCTATTTACAAGTAGACCCAATTTTTGTCATATGTTGCAATTGGCCGATAAAGGGTTAATTGAGAACGTTATTTTTTTTTTCTGAAGATGAGGGAATACCATTCGTTTTAGCAGTCCCCGAAAAAACTTAGTCCGAAATATTCATCAAAATCGCTATATCCATTTCCATGTAAACTCAATTTCTGCTATGTGTTGCAGTTGGTCAGTAAAGGGTTAACTGTGAATGCTAATTTGTCTGAAGCAGAGATCCAATCGTCTTTTCTCATCAAAAAGCTCTAACTGTAACCTTTCAGAAAAAACGTTTTCTCAATTTCCGTATAAAGATAATTTCTAACATACGTTGCATTTGGCCTTTAAAGGATTAACAACGACAAGGAATATTTATGACAGTGAGGATAATTTCTTCATCTAAGAATCCCCGAAAGCACTTATGCAAAACTTTCATCAAAATCCTTATATCAGTTTCCAAATAAACCCAATTTATTTCATTTGTAGCCATTGGCCGATAAGGCGTTAACAGCCAACGCAATTTTTTCTGAAGATGGTGGTAAGTCTAATATTCCGAAAAAACTTAACCCAAAACTTTCATCAAAATCCCTAGAATCATTTTCGAGTAAACCCAACTTCTGCTATGTATTGCAATTGGCCGATAAAGGGTAAACTGTAAACGCTAACTTACCTGAAGATGAAATCCAATTGTTTTTTTTTCATGAAAAAGCCCTAACATCGAATTTTCATAAAAATCGCTTAGTCCATTTCTGTGTAAAGCCAATTTCTGACATACGTCGCAATTGTCCTTTAAAGGGTTAACAGAGACAACGAATTTTTATGATGATGGGGATAATTCCATTCATTTAAGCATCCCCGAAAGCACTTAATGCAAAACTTCCACCAAAATCCTTATATCAGTTTCCGAATAAACCCAATTTATTTCATTTAGTGCCATTGGCCGATAAGGGGTTAACAGCCAACGCAATTTTTTCTCAAGATGATGGTAAGTGTAATATTCCGAAAACACTTAACCCCAAACTTTCATCAAAATCCCTAGAATCATTTTCGAGTAAACCCCACTTCTGCTATGTATTGCAATTGGCCGGTAAAGGGTTAACTATAAACGCTAATTTATATGAAGATGAAATCCAATTGTTTTTTCTCATGAAAAAGCCCTGACTTAAAATTTTCATAAAAATCGTTTAGTCCATATCCGTGTAAAGCCGATTTTTGACATACGTTGCAATGGCCTTTAAAGGGTTAACATAGACAGCATTTTTTTTTTTTTACGATGGGGATAATTCCATTCGTTTAAGCATCCTCAAAATCACTTAACGCAAAACTTTCATGATATCCTTTCATCAGTTTCCGAATAAACCCAATTTCATTTGTTGCCATTGGCCGATAATAGGTTAACATCCAACGCAAATTTTTCTAAAGATGGTGGTAAGTTTAATATTCCGAAAACACTTAACCCCAAACTTTCATCAAAATCCCTAGAATCATTTTCGAGTAAACCGAACTTCTGCTATGTATTGAATTGGCCGGTAAAGGGTTAACTGTAAACGCTAATTTATCTGAAGATGAAATCCAATTGTTTTTCTCTCACGAAAAAACCCTAACATCGAACTTTCATAAAATTTGCTTCGTCCATTTCCGTGTAAAGTCCATTTCTGACAAACGTTGCAATTGTCCTTTAAAGGGTTAACAGCGACAACAAATTTTTATGACGATGGGGATAAATCCATTCGTTTAAGCATACTCAAAAGCACTTAACGCAAGATTTTCATCAAAATCCTTATATCAGTTTCCGAATAACCCCAATTTATTTCATTTGTTGCAATTGGCCGTTAAGGGGTTAACAGCCAACGCAAATAATTCTGAAGATGATGGTAAGTCTAATATTCCGAAAACACTTAACCCCAAACTTTCATCAAAATTCCTAGAATCATTTTTGAATAAACCCAACTTTTGCTATGTATTGCAGTTGGCCGGTAAAGGGTTAAATGTAAACGCTAATTTATCTGAAAATGAAATACAATTGTTTTTTCTCATGAAAAAGCCCTAACTTCAAACTTTCATAAAAATTGCTTAGTCCATATCCGTGTAAAGCCGATTTCTGACATACGTTGCAATTGTCCTTTAAAGGGTTAACAGCGACAACGAATTTTTATGACGATGGGGATAATTCCATTCGTTTAAGCATACTCAAAAGCACTTAACGCAAAACTTTCATCAAAATCCTTATATCAGTTTCCGAATAAACCCAATTTATTTCATTTGTTGCGATTGGCCGATAAGGGATTAACAGCCAACGCAAATTTTTCTGAAGATGGTGGTAGGTCTAGTATCCCGAAAACACTTAACCCCAAACTTTCATCAAAATCCCTATAATCATTTTCGAAAAAGCATAACAGAAATCTAATTTCAATTAAAATCTTTTGAAAATGCGATAATAAAACATCAATTTTGAATGCCGGTGCCCCTCCTCCTCCCCTTCACACACACAGGTGCTAATAGACCCTCCTATGCTATTTTTTTTGGACAGAATATTTCTTATAGTTCGAAATTTCCACATTAACATGCTCATTGAAATTATATTCCTTTTGATGTATTTAGAAATTTGTAGATGAATGAAACGCATTGAATAATAGAAGAGAGCTCTAATAAATTCGTTGAATCTGACCTAAATGATAAAAAAATAAACTTGGAGATAACCCCCTAGAGAAAAACCTTAAATATCTCAGGAACCAATGTTGATATCTTCGTGCAAATTTATATCTAGGCTATTTTGATGCTCTAGAATCGTTTTCTGTCGTCAAATTAGTGGGTTAACTTTCGAATTTTCAAAGTTCGACCCATTTTTAATATGTAGACGACCCCCAATGTCATTTTTTCCTACATACAAAAAAAGTAGACATAATTTCCTGACGATTGGTGCCTACTGCATGTTTCTGCGATAATTAGGTAATGAGATAGGTGGGGGTGTTTCGTTTTTTGTTTGACCGACTGTACATCTACAGTACTTTTGTAGTGTAAATATTTGAAGTTTAGCAAAACGAGCTAACAATCCTCCTCCCACATTAAATTTTAAAGTTTTCTATTTTTCATTTCCCCTCTGCCTTCAAAGCCCCTGTTTTTACTTTCTCTTACCCATAAGGTAGAGAAATTATTGTTTTTGGGTCAAATTTTCGAACGCGAAATTTTGTTATATTTACACGTTTTGAGGTCCCCTGAATACGAAAATCATGTTTTTAGCAAATGGTCTGTGTGTCTGTGTGTGTGCCTGTGTGTTGGCAAGGGGTGCGAATCGGGGACTTGCGTGTGTATACACACCTTCAAACTCGGGACACACACGCAAATGGGGACGTCCTCAGTTGCCAAAATTTAAGATTCGCATCTTATACTATTTAATAATGGATTTTTAGTATCTGGGCATTAACAGAATAAAAAATTTAGGAAGTCTTCACTTGGAGGTATTTTAAAGCAAAGTGTGTATCTAGATTGTGTGTCGGATAAGGAAGGTAGGAAGAAGTGTGTATGGTAGAAAATCTCAGGTCCTCGTTTTGTCGGTAAAAATACATATCAGGCGATTGATGAATGAACAGATGGGAAACCTGTTTATGAAGGAGGGGCAAATAATTACTATTTACTACGTTGTAGTAAACTGTACTTTTTTTCCCACGTTAATAGTAAAGTAGTTTTTTAAACCTACTTAGTTTGGGGCTATTATGCTTTCTTTAAAAAAGTAATCTCAACATAAAAGGAATAATAGAATTTGCCTAAAAATGATTTTATAAATGCATTTATTATACTTAGTTTAGCATTTAATTTTTACATGCAAAGTTTAACTTTGTTTATTAAAGAATGTAGTCTGGTTAGATGAATTTGTTAATACTTATTTAATATTTATATTATCCGTAGTGCTGACATATGATTTTTTCATGATACTTACTGTACACATTTTGTAGGTTTTATGTGCAATAGTTATTTAACAGCTAGATTTAATACCTTTTAAATATTTTTAATCAATAATTATTACAATATTTTATTTTAGGAAGAAAATTATCAACTGTATTTAATAATTAATTTATATGAATAAATAATGTTTATTAGACGTAATTATTTATAACCATTTTATGAAGTGATATTAGTGTTTTGTTATGTTAAAAAAAAGAGAGAGAGAGAGAGAGAGAAAGGAAAAAAGAAAAAGAAAAGAATTGCAGCATCTCTTACGGCGAAAAATTCTTGTTATGAAAGGATTTATGTTAGACTAGAATATATTGTGCATTTAAATGGTTGAATGGTTTTGATGCTATTTTAACGTGCTTCACAGCGGCCCTAGAGGTCAAAATATGAATTTATAATGGACTATAAATTTATGGGTGCCTTAGGTATTTTACAACTATTATAACTATATTAAATAAATTATGATGCATATACTCTGTAATTTTCTTTATACTTACCTGTGAAAATGGAATATTTTGTAAAATTTTCATCATTAAAATAAAAAGAAAGGAAAAAAAAAAAAAAGGCATTTGTTTGAATTTATTTTTATACTATATATCGAAATGAAATTTTAGCAATAATAAATAATTTACGTTTATATAATATTTTTATAAGTACGGTATTTTTGTATATTGTTTTCGAACTTTGTTTCCTAGGGTTGGTGAAAATTTACGTCATAAAAAAAAAGGGGGGGGGGAGGAATCTTTTTTTTTTTTTTTTTTGAGGGGGATGGGGTGAGGGGGGAGAGGTTTTTTACTTTTAAATGTTATGTAGAACGGAAATTTTAGCGATGTTAAATTATTTAATATTTTACTATAATGATTTTAATTAAGTTATGTAAGTGACCCGGGAGCTTAATGCAATACATCAGATTGGAAAGATTAGCAAGTAGAAATATAAACGGTGGTTTTTTTCAAGATACGTGAACAGTCTGGTAATGTCTGTCAAAGAAAGAAAACACCACGGACATTTATGAACAGGAGTTTGTCATTAGAGTCAGTATTTTTTACGGCACACCAAAAGCCTGATAATGTTTGTCAATATTGCAGTTCATTAAAGCAATACACTCGATTAGTGGTTATGGCACTACAAAACTCTCGAGTAAGAGACTTACACTGCCATAAGTTACATATGTAGCGAAACAGTTGTTTACTAAAAGCGGCTAGTGTGTAATAAAGTAAAATCAATTATTTGATACCATAAAAAGGATTTAGTGTCTAATATCCAGAATAAAATATATATATTTTTTTTTACACCTGAAATGTCAAAAATAAATAATTTTACGGACGCATAAAGGGCAGCTCAGTTATTTATATAGCATTGCATAATTGTGCAGATAACTACATATTTTGACTGTAAAACTATTTATTTTATCTAGCTTTGAGAAAAAACGAAATTGGTAAATTAAAAATATGGTGACATGCATAAAATTAATGCACGGATTATATTCTGATAAATACAGCATAAAAGAAAAATCATACACGCCGCCCTTTTAGGACCTAATACACACCGGCAAGTTAAGACCTTTTACACACAGGCAAATGAGGACGTGATACACACCGACAAATCAAGACCTTTTACACACAGGCAATTGAAGATGTGATACACACCGGCAAATCAAGACCTTTTACACACAGGCAAATGAAGACGTGATACACACCGGCAAATCAAGACCTTTTACACACAGGCAAATGAAGACCTTTTACACACAGGCAAATGAAGACCTTTTATACACAGGCAAATGAAGACGTGATACACACCGGCAAATCAAGACCTTTTACACACAGGCAAATGAAGACGAGATACACACCGGCAAATTAAGATCCATTACACACCCCCAAGTAAGGACATAATACACACATGCAAACAAGGACATAAATGAAGACAAATGAAGACAATACCGCCAAATGAAGACTTATTATACATCGGCAACCTAGGACGTAATGTACAACACACCACACCTACAAGCCAGGAAGTAGCGAATACAGAACTGTAGTAAGCAGGGGCTAAAAGCAAAGCTGGAGAGTATGATGAGGGCTTGGTCATCAAATTCGAAAGAGTGGAACCAGAAATACTGATGACGTAGCAAGAAACACAGAAGTCCGAAAGACACTTAAGCAAGTGAGATTTATAAAAAAAAAAAAAAAAAAAAAAAAATGTGGTACTTGAATTTTTATAATTTTCGCACTTTCTGAAAGCAAAGTATTAACAAGCCATAGCTTATTTAAAAACAAAAGAATAAACAAAATTTTTTGATTATCTATATTTTACTAAAGCGAACGAGATTTAATAAAATTTTGCCAAAAGGATGCAGTACTCAAAAGTAAATTTTTTAACTGTTTAATAGATATAGGCTGAAATTAAATTTGTGGGAAACATTTTTTTCGCAATTTAAAACTAACAAATAATACCATATACATCTTTATTTTATTTTATTTTATTTTTATTTTTTTTTTTTTAATATAAAACACGAGTTTAAATTAAGAATAATGTATGTATATATTTCGAATAGTTGAAATTCATTTTGCAGTTTTATTTGATTAAACTACTTTGAAATTGAGAATGCATGGTGATGAATGCTATTGAAATTGAAATGAAGCAATTATGTGTTACATTATTTATTCCGTCGTTATATCATCATCAAACATCAATTTCAGCCTTTATCATCTACTGCAATATGAAGGCTTCTCTTAGGTGATTCCAAACTGCCCTATTTTCTGTAGTTCCTCTCCATTCTGCTCGTTCTAAACGAGCTCTCCAACGACACAGTGTCTCTTCCTCGGTCTTTTCTTATCTCTCGGCATCCAAAATAAAACTTTGGTGATCCATCTATCATCATTTCTTCTCGCAAGATACCCAACGTAGCTCCATTTTAACTTCTTGACTCTAGAAATATCATCAACAACTTTTGTTTGTTTCCTAATTCAAGTGTTTCTCTTTTTGTCTCTTCGGGTGAATCCTAACATGCATCTCTCTATGCTTCTCTGGTTTATTTAAAATTTTTGTATAGCTTTACATGTTAAAGACCAAGTTTTTGAAGTATAAGTTAAAACAGGCAAAATGTACTGATCAAAAACTTTGCTTTTCTAACAAATTGGAAGGTCACTTTTTATAATATATATATATTACATATAATAATAAGCAAGAGACCTCCCAAACGGTGTGAGGTACGACCACTCCAAAAAAAAATCTGGAACGTGATTTTATTTTGATAAAATAAACGTTTTAATTAGTTAAAAGTAAGCTGTTCCAGCCATCGCTACAAATGTTGGCATACTTATCAATCCGACAAATATCTATTTAACGTCGCAGTAAGGTCTTTAGTTCTAAAGATATTAAATAAAACCCCATTTTAACTTTAATTTTTTTTTAAAAAGAAAGAAACAACGTTGCCCCCAAAACAGTTTTTAATACTTTCCCGGTTTAAAAGGAAATAAATTCATTACCAGAGTCATAAAAAAATTCAAATAAAGCTAATGTCAAAATAGTTTTTTTTTTTTTTTTCCATTTATCTATATAATTAATAGGCATACATGAGATCATTGTTTCATCAATTTTTTAGGACCGCCGTCCTATATTTTCACGCAGGAAGAAAACATCATCATCATCATTTGCAGGACATCATATTGAATTTTGTTTATTATGAAATAATCTATTATAGAATCGAAGAAGTTATAAATTTCTAAGAAACTAGTTGGCATAGGTGGACTCTACTCAGTTCCCCATCTTATTTATGTTCTCATAAATTTCTAGTGCGAGATATGTTATAATCATGTTAAAAAAAAAGAATTTGAGCAAAGCTTCATACAGTGACAGAATGAAATCCCCGCCTAATAGGCTATCCACCGTTCACTTCGATATATTTTACTTATTATAATCTATTAATTTATTTTATCAGGGTCAATTCTGTTGTTTAGTTTTCATGCTACTATTTCCAATGCAATAACCCAGAAAATTCATATTTATATAAAAAATTTACAATTTCGCTATGTTGGTAAAATCGTAAATTACGAATAATTTACGAAATTTTCGTATTAGAATATTTGTATTCAATCATGTTCAAACAAATATCATAAATGTAATTTTGAAGTCGTCTGATGTATTTAGGATCCTCAAAATGAAAGTTTATGCTCAATTTTGCCTTATTCTGCCATGTTAAGTAAATCGTAAATTCCAAATAACTTACGAATTTTTTACATTGGAAAAATCATACTCTATGATATTCATGCCAGTATCCTAAATAATATTTCGAAAGTGGTTTGACATATTTATGATGAAAATATCCCTCAAGACTGACGTATATGCGAAATTTTACTCTATTCTGCCATGTTAAGAAATTCGCAAATTTCCAATAACTTACGAATTTTTTATATTGGAAAGTTCATACTCAAATTTTAAACGTGGAATTCTCAGATTTTTGTTAGATTTTGAGGGGGTAATAATATTTTTTTCAGCAAGACTATTTTTTCTATACTTCTAGAGCAATAGGAAATAGTTTGAAGAAAGAAATTTCTGTATTATTGCCTTTCCCGTGGCCTAAAAGTTGAAAAAACTTTAACTTATCATATTAGAAAAGTGCATGGAAGTGGAAAGCAATTTTAAATAGTTTAAATGCATTCAAAATATCATCTATGCTGTATGAAATGGTATTGAAACTGAATATTAAAAAATAAAAAAAGTATATATATATATATATATATATATATATATATACCAGAGAGAAAGCCTGACTGTTTCACCCTAAAAAGAGACCCCATAAAATATTAATTTAAAGAATAACTGGAAAAAAAAAAAAAAATTACTAAGATTCGAGCTGTCCTTATAATTGTGATTTTGCACTGAAAATCATTAAAGCGGAGCTAAAATAAACTTTTTTAAATCATAAAACTACACTGTATTATTAAAATTATAACAAATTAATGTAATATCTGTTTTCGTCCCTAAATATAGCAACTAAATTACATCCAAAGTTAATTTGTAGAAATAAAAATATTTATTTCTTTTTTAAAGAAATCATTGCGAACTTGTATTTCATACCTTAAAAGCAAAGAGGAAATGTTATCTTCAATTTCAAAACATACACGACTGTCGTGAGTTAGTTGTATTCATTTGAAAACTACTCTTTTAAGCCCAGCCCATACGTCAATCACACAGATAAACATAGAGACTCACCTCTCTTTTTTGCACAGATATTCGTAACTCTACTCATTTAGAAGTTACTGTTACAATTTTCACCAATGCCTTTTTTTCTGGTTTCCATTGTGTTCGTTGGCATTTTTATCGAGCAAAAAAAAAAAAAAAAAAAAAAAAAAAGGGGGGGGGGGGCTTTATAGAGTTCTTATATATTTAGTGGTTTGTGGAAGGAGATGAGGACAAAATAAAAATAAAAAAGTATTTTATTTTTCAATTTCAAGAAGATTATATATTATTATTTCATAATAATTAAAGAAAAATACCTTAGATATGTAAAGAAAGGCTTTTTTGGCAGTGGAAGACACACACACACACACACAAAAAGAGATTTTTATATAACTTTTCACTGATTTCAATGAAACTTCTTATTTTATATAACTTATTAGGGAAAAACACAGTAATTTGGAATTTTTGTAAATCTACGGGAGGGGGTTTGACAAACGAAAATTTTATTTCTCTTCAGTTTCATTTTACGAAAAATTATCATCAATTATTCCCAGAAAAATATCTTCAATTGTTACTAATTAAGAAATAAATGCAATGTAGTTTTGATATAGCTGGGGAAACTGGAGATCAGAAGTAAAACAATATGGTTTTTATATCAGTTTTTGCTCATTTCAAACAAATTTTGTTAACTAATATTTAAAAATACTCGCAATATAAACGATTTACTTATAACAAATATTACGTTTCAAATAAAAGAATAAATAATAGAGATAAAAATAAAAAATAATTTAAAAAACGTCCAAGTAAGGAAAAAAGAAATTACAAAAATTCTTTATTAATTTTGTAGGATATTATTATTTTTTAAATACACATAATATAAAAAACTAGTATATTGTGTGCGTAACAAAACTTTCTTCTGTATCATTCTTAAGAGTGCCACGTACCAACAAACACGCATAAAAAATGAAGTTTTTTTTTTTTTTTTTTTTTTGCACGTATGCAATTTGGTGGAATTTCAATCATATGCAAAGCCACAGAAAGTCATTTATAGCAGCGCCACCCGTAAACTCATACACACCCAAATTTGGTGAGTTTTCTTTTTATAATGGTGATCTAACATATTAAATTTTGTGCACTTATAAACTATAGAAGCAGACATATTTCTAGTACACGGAATTGCAGTTAATTGAATCAGCATGTTATTTCATAATATCCCTTTCAAATATTTCATAATATCCCTTTCAGTTTTCGAAGCTATGCACAATCAAAAGCAAGGGGGTAGGCAGCCCCCCCCCCCACCCCAATGTTGAAGATAGATAATCTAGTCGGATTAGAGGCAGATGTACAGACTGAAGTTTTTTTTTTTTTTTTTTTTTTTTTTTCAGTCGGCTTTTATTTCTAAGGAAATTTTCCAAACGGGAAGTATATCGATAAAAAAGTATTTGACCGTCAGATGAATCTCTTTTGCAATACAGCTCTAACACTCACGATAAACCTTCCAGTCAACTTTTCAACAGATAATCCGATTGATCGTCTTCTAATTAGCTTTCTTTTCAAGTTAATTTTTTTTAACTCCGTACAAGCCGAATTTTCTAGTCTATTCCAGGTTAGAAACTCGATGAAATTTGTTTTGCTTTCAGCTTCGAAGTTTAATAAAAGTACTCCAGTCGGCCTGTTGGCAGATAACTCGACAAAATTCAATAAAATATTTTAGTCGGCAAGTTGTTCACAAATGACCCGATTAAAGTGTTTTTACTGTCAGCTTCGAAGTTCAATAAAAATATTTCAGTCGGCCTATTGACATATAATTCAATTAAATTGGTTTGCTTTCGACTTCAAAGTTCAATAAAATTATTTTAGTTGGCCTGTTCACAGATGACCCGATTAAAGTGTTTTGCTTTCGGCTTCAATGTTCAATAAAAGTATTCCATTCGGCTTATTGACAGATAACCCGATTAAATTGCTTTGCTTTCGATGCCAACGTTCAGCAAAAATATTCAGTTGGCCTACTGACAGATAACTCGTTTAAATTGGTTTGCTTTTGGCTTCGAAGCTCAATAAATATATTCCAGTCGGCCTACCGATTGATAACTCGATTAAATTGGTTTGCTTTCGACTTCGAAGTTCAATAAAAGTTTTCCAATCGGCCCATTGACAGATAACCCGATTAAATTGTTTAGCTTTTGGCTCCGAAGTTCAATAAAAGTAATCCAGTCGGTATGTTTATAGGCAGTGTTGGGCATAATTGATTAAAAATTAATTGAATTACAATTAAATTACAATTATTTTACTGTCAATCAATTAACAAATAATAGATTACAAATAAATTGAATTACTTATTCAATAACTTGAATTACTTATTCAATTTATTTCTAATCAATTACTTATTAATCAATTTACAGTAAAATAATTATAATTTAATTGTAATTCAATTGTAATTCAATTACTTTTTAATCAATTATGCCCAACACTGTTTATAGGTAGCCCGATTAAATTGTAATCAGATTGCTTTTATACTCAAAGAAAATTTTCTTCCGAAATAGCCCTTGTTTATCACGAAATTTTAAAATGAAAAAGCCCACTTTTATTCTTAGTCGGTATTTTCGTCGTCGGAAATACCTCTTTAGGACTTTGGCTCTAAAAATCAGTAGAAGCACATCGGCCTACTGACAAGTAATCCGATTATTATTATTTATTATATTATTTTACAGATGATCTTTATTTATCACAAGAATTTTCAGACAAAATATGCCGACTGAAAAAGTATTTTTTCTTTTGATAAATCTCTTATGTACTATAGCTCCATGCTCCAAAGCTCAATAAAATTTACTCTAGTCATTCTGTTAACAAATAATTTGATTGACATTTTTTCACATAGCCTTTATTTTGAGGTCGGATGAATCTCTTTTATTTCGGCTCTGAATTTTATTTAAAACAGTCCTATCGGCTAAATGACTGATAACCCGATTGATTTGTTTATCTTTACCTTTTATTTTAGATAAAAAATTTGAAACCAGGAAAAGATTCGTTGAAAAAGTATTCGGTCGTTGAAGAAATCTCTTTTTTCACTTAGTCACAGAGCTTTTCAGTAACAATCAATTGGGTTTAGAATCTAATAAAACCAAAATAGAGAGCAGAACCAAGTCAATCTCTCCCCTATGTACAGTCAGAAGAAATAAATTGTTGACACGTTAAAATACATCCCAGGTTGCACTCGTTGGCCTAGCCATTCGGAGTTTCCTGTGGTTTTCTCCGAAACATGCGTAAATATGGGCTAGGAACCCTTAGAAAGACCCCCCATGGAGGGCACTCCCCTCAGGCCTAGAACCTACAGCAGTCAGTCGGTCTTATTCCCAAATCCAATCCAATCCACGTTAAAATACATTTTATGAACATATAAATCAATATTTATGTTGCAGGTATTATTCACTGGATGCTCTTTAATATCACCGGAAAATATTTTCCAGATTGTATTTATTTCTATACTGAAAAAAAAAAAAAAAAAAAAAAAATGTTATATTTGAAATGAGATATTACAGCGTACATATTCATTTTTGTAAGGCCTCGTCAATATCCGAGACTTTTTGCTGTCGGACGAGAGGTGCAAATGTACAGTCTTGGTCGCGCTCGTCGGTATAGCTGTTCAGAGTTTTCCCGTGGTTTTCTCTTAAAATCGCATAAATACGAACTAAGACTCATTAAAAAGACCCCTACAGAAGACATATCAACCTAGTCCTAGGTCCCTCGTATAGTCAATCTGACTTACTTTCAAACATACCTCATTTTTGTGGGTATGGCACAGTTTTTTGTAGTTTTGTAATGGGCAAAACATACTAGTTTACTTAAATTTATTTGGTCAAAAGGGTTTTTAACGTATTTTCCATCATTTCATTTGTTAAAATACGTTTTACATAATTAGATTTTGATTTTTATCTAAATCGAAAGAGAATTTCTTGAAACAATTACGGTCTTTCAGGAAAACAGCTGTTTGTTCCCAATTATTGAAAATGCATTTTTTTTTTTTTTTTTTTTTTTTTTTTTTTTTTTAAACATAACTGAGAACATTAACCTGATGATTGCAGTGTTTTTCCACCAAACATTCTTTTATAAATTCGCATACAAAGGGGTTCCAGACATTTTCCATCTATCCATGATTTAAAAAATGTATAGAGCAGGAAAAAGAAAAAAAAAAAAAAAAAAAAAAACATAAGCCTGTTTTTATTTTCTAAGTAATAGATTTAAAATTTTCCACAAAACAGAATTTTATTTATTGCAGCAGGACTTATTTTAATCTAGTCTTGCATGTAAAGGCATGCAGTAACTGTGTTTCATTCTCTAGAATCGGTTACTATATTCATCCTTACGATGTCTTTGGTATAGCTTATCATAGGAACTCGTTGGCAGCTTTTAATGTTTTGTTGTCATTTTAGCGCTGGATTAAAATTGCTATCGCAATTGCGTAAGTAAAAATCTTGTCGAGAAACGTCCGAGCTACTTTCATGCCCAAATTTCAAAAGGCACAATATAGGCGATATACAGGGCTACATCAAAAAAAAAAATCTTTATAACGCTTTCTCTTTAGAAATAAAGCTTTAAAAAAAAAATTTGTGAAATTCTTTACTGCAGAGCTAACAGAAAACGTACTTTGGTAGGTTTGTTATTTTGCGACAATGTACTACAAAGTCAATCACTACTCAAGGTGAGAGCTACACAAAAGAAATCTGTTAATATGTTTTTTAAAAGAAAGAAATAGGTATAAGAATATTTTTTGTGTAATTTTTTTTCTTTTTATCTAAAAACAAAAAATTTTAGTGCATCATCATTGAAGTAATATATATACATATATAGTGGGTAAATACAGATGAAAATTTTTTTTTCTAATCAATGCAAACTGCATTATTTTTCATTCATGTTCAGTCGGACTTAAGTCAGATTTGAGTCGGCTAATTTTATATTTTGCCCCCCCAATATTTATTGTTCGCTACGGCCCTGGCTATAGCCTTCCAAAAATGTGAGAAATCGTAGCATTACAACGGCACATGTTAGACGATTTTACAGAAAACCAACTGACATCAGTATATGTCAAGGTACATTATAAAATTTTACATATTAGATTTTGAGCCAGAGCTGAAAAAAAAAAAAAAAAAAAAAATCACACACACTTAGCAATTCAAAAATTATGGGAGAACTTCAAAAAATTTCATTTTAAAAATGACTTAAAATTATTCTAAAAATTCAATTAATAATTAAATGTTAATTAATATTTAATGATTATTCGTATTAACTATAAAATAGTAGCAATTATGAACATTTATAAAACTCTAATTTTGGTTTTAAATGGGTGATATATTTTTTTTAATTTTATTATTATTATTATTATTTTATTTTATTTATTTATTTATTTATTTATTTATTTATTTTTTTTTTTTTTTTTTGGGGGGGGGGTTATAGGAAATTTTTGTAATAACTAATGGGGGGGGTGATTCCCCTCAGCGACCGCCCCCACCCTCCCTTTCCTACGCTTATGTTTTGTAGATACAGTTCAATCGTTACAGTCATTAAAAAACTATCGTTAAAAAGAAGTTTAATTATCAGAAATGATTAAATGTTATTATTATTATTATTATTATTATTATTATTGTTACATGCAATTAAAACTACATTTTCCTAGTTTTCAAATCTACCTTTGCTGAAATTGTAAATCTTTCAATGAAATACTCGATTGATGTTTCCTATAAGTACTTCTGAAAATATTTTTAAAATTATGGATAAAATAATTTAGAGATTTCTATTTTCATTCAAAAATTTTGATAAAATAATATTCTGAAATTTTCAGTTTTAATTTTCTGAAATTTTCTTAATGATTTCGAATTGAATTATGCATAAATATTGAATTTTTGAAAAAATATTGCATTTAAAACTGTTTTTTTCCTCGAAAATATCTAGGATTTGTAGAAAATTTTAGCACAAGATAGAATTCAATAAATATTTAACAAACAGTTTGAGCAAACATTCTAATTAAGCAATTTATTAAACTGCTCAGGAAATTTTGTTTTTCCCACTCAAATTCGAAAAATATTTATTAATTATGTAATTATAAATGTACAATATCAACAACCTTTTCTTTAGAACAAAATTAATGCTATATGCCAACATTAACATACAAGTAAACAATACATTTGCTTTAATTTTTTTTAAATTATTTTAACTAAAATGCACAGCCAACGGGGCTCAGGAACCCAAGGCTATCGCATGGAAACCCAAGACTTATTCCTTGCGCACAAAATTTCTGAGGGGCACAAAATTATACTAACGGTAAAAATTGCCCAGTTTTTTCTTCTTCTTTAAAATCAACTGTTTTTTTTTTTTTTTTTTTTTTTATGAATAACATTTTATATTAAAATCTATTTTGTTATTATGTATTTTTATATTAAAACTCTCAACAATTTATATTATAGTTTATTATTGAATTAAAGATGAAATTTGTTACATAGCTAAACTTGAAAAATAAGAAACAGATAGGAATTAGCTATTATAAGAAATAGGTCCTACGGTGTGTATGGAATGTTAGAGGGGAAGTTACATCTGTATAAAATATATATCACAATCTTCATCATTGATTTATAATTTGTATTTTAATTTCTCTCATATTTCATTTCATTTTATTTAATTATTTTCAATACTTTGAGATACTTCAGAAAAAAGAAAAATATTCATGATATTCCTTAAACACTTAAATCTTGGACAATTATTATTACTATCATTATTATTATTTTGTGCTATATAGGAAATTTGTATTCTTACAACAAATTAAACTTACAAACAATGTAACTTACATATTAAGTAGCTTAGTTACTTAATGTATAATAATTCGTCATTAAAATGATCAAAACCAGGAAGAAAAATAAGAACTATTCAACAAACAATCACACTTGGAATTTTTTTTAAACATAGAGAGATGATAGCACTTAGAGCAATATGAATGAAAACTTAATAAATGTTTCATATAACCTTTCATATTCATTTCAAATTCATTATACAGAGCGAATGTAAGAGCGAACTAAACTAGTTTTATGGTCGCTCAAAAAATTATTTCACTGTAATGTTGAATAAATTCATTAACAATCTTAATAAAATACTGTTACGATGATGTTAATTTAAAATTATGTTGTTTACTAATTAAAAAACGGTAATTACAATACTTAAGAAAATATAAACTAATTTTTGAATCATATTTGATTTAATGCAATTATTAATAGATTTTTATGTATTACATAAATGAATTCATAATTACTAGCGGACCCGTCCGGCTTCGCACGGATGAACAAATTTTAGCTAAAAATGGATTGATATAGAAAAAAATCAACAAATAGTATATTAGTTTATGTGTTTGTGAGGCAATATTAATAACTGTTTATAAAATTGTGACCTTTTTAGGCATATTCTAAAGAAAAGTTCCTAAAAAGAAGGAATTTCGAAATGTAGAAAAATTTAAATTATATGAATTAAACATTAATGTGTAGGTAAATAGATAAGATACAGCATTGCTAAAGGAACGACATTTTACTGACATTTCCATGACGACATTTTACTTATTTGTATGTTAATTCTTATGTTTATTTCTATTGCTATTTATAACTTTTTTTTTCCCATTTTCGCGATGTACTAAGATGAATATCTCTATTGCGTAAGTAAAGCCATTGGCGCGGAATGTTTGAGCTATTTCAGTGCTAAATTTCAAATTTCGAAAAGGTACTATATTAATAGAAGAAATAATTTGCCTGTCTGTGTTTGACGTACAGTACAAACTATGGCACGTTTAGTTTAGAAATTCTCTTCTATAAAAAGAAATTTGTGCATATTTGCAACATATATTTTCGATATTCCTATTAGAACTTTTAAAAAATTACATTTCATGCAATTTTTCTCTTTTTTTTTTATCTTAAATATTATTTATTTAAATTAAATTTTCAAGCTGATGATAATAAAATTGAATGTTGACGATTTTTACTTAATGTTTATTTATTTATTCATTTATTTTTTACATAAAAAGAAATATTTCTTTACTCATGCGAATAAAAAGTATTGAAAAATGAAACTTATAACATGATTTATTTTTTATTTATTTTTTATTATTTTTTTAAATATAAAACTAACGTCGTAATAGTTTTAATTGTTACTAGTTAATACCCGTCAAAATTTGACGAATGATGTGCAACTAAAATCTTTTCACTGCATAAAGTTTAAAACACCCTTGTTTGAATATTTCGCATTGCCCTTAATCGGTTTAAAACCCTTTGCTTTAACCAATTCTCTTTTGGTTGGAGGGAGGAGGGATAAATTTCATGAAATTTCAATATACAAAATTTAAGTATACTTCATATATTAAAAATGAAATCCCAAGGTTTGCCATGACAATAAGTGTAAAAATCGGAGATAACAAAATTATTAATATTACCAACTATTTTTAAAGGAATATACATGGTTAAAATTCCTCTATGCATGAAAATTCAATGAAAATATCTTGAAGTATAATATTTAAAATTTTGTTTTTCTAATGTTTAATTTAGGTTTTCTTTCACATCTTTTAAAATTATAATCTTATGGTGCTGATATAAAAATTACACTTTAAAGTTTAAGAATAAGTATCGTAAATTTTAACTTTCTAAAAGTTACAATAAGAATTTTAAAATCAATATTTAAATAATGCTATTAAATATAACCTATTAAATATTTTAGCTTTCTCCTTCAAATAATTTATTTAGTTACGTTAAAGAAATTATAACACCAGCTTAAAGCGGCAGGCACACTTGCGATTTATTTTTTAATCACTCTTTCTCTTTGTATTTTTCCCCTTTTCAGTTAACTTTTCAAGGTAACTATTCTTTACAGGCAATAAACGTTTAAATGAATAGTAAACATGTGTTGTAAACATCTGGTTTTACCATAAAGTAGAAAGCGAAGTCCTGTCGCCAATTTCAGAAGGATAGGAGGACTTTCAAATGTTATTAACGATAGGGAATCACAATGAGGTTTATTTAAAGAATTCTAATTGGCTTTTTTCTGTTTGGCTAGGAATAATGGAAATGTCAGACTAAACAGATTAATTTAGAAAATATCGACTTTCAGATTTTCTTTTATAGTTTAGAATCAGTCATACAATCAGTAGGTTATTTAACAGTGCTTAACATTCTAAATATCATACTAATTTATTCTTACATGCTTTAAAAAGATAGATAAATTTCTTTCTTTCTTTCTTTTTTTTTTTTTTTTTTTAATAAGATTATCAACATCACCGAATAAAAATAATTCTTATTCAAAGCCAAATGAATCGAATATTAAACCTGAAACAGGGTTCAAAAAAGGATCCTCCAGAAGGAAATTTCAAAGTAAAAGGGAAAATACATTTTCTTGGATTTCTTATAATGAAATTAGGATAAAGTGTTTTGTCAAGTATTTAAAGACACAGCTGAAAGCAATTTATTGCCATTCATTAAAATTTTCAATAACTAGATTTTACAGAGCGGATTTTTACAGTGGCACAAAGCAATTTGGCTTTTTAAAATTCACCGAGAAGCGCCGGGTTCGATCCCAGATAGCACTCACCGATCTAGTCATTTGGAGTTTTCCATGGTTTTCTCTAAAACACGTATACATACGAGCTTAGACTACTTAGAAAGATCCCCTTTTTACTTTCGAAACAGTTGTAGGTGTCTGAAAAGGGAGAAGGGCGCCGCAGTCGCTACATTGCAGTAATTCGCCAATATTAGAAATTTCAAAAATCTATGCATAAATAAATATGCTGTTGTAAGTGTCTGAGACCGGGAAAATTGCCATTTGAACCGTACGTGAATTTGTTATGGTCAGACTTTTTTTTTTTTTTTTTTTTTTCTTTTTTAGGTCGTAAATACGGTCAGAATTTTCAAGGGTACTTTGTAGTTTGTACGGTAAGCAAAAAGGCTGTTGTAAGTGTCTGAAGCAGGAAGAAGGCGCCGCAGCCCCTCACAGAGCGAGAATTTGCTACAGTCATACTTTTTAATGCAACATTTTTTCTTAGCCGGTGAATCAGCTGGTCGACAGAGAAGGCCAGTGTTACATGAATCTTAGCGTTTTTCACAGATAACATTATTAACAAAATTATGATCCACCTCTTTCAGGAGCAAAACAGCACATAGAAAAGAAATCTCATATGCCGCCATATTTTTAAAAACATTGGTGGGGAGGGGACTGTACATCCCCCGCTCAAGTTTTGTTCCTGAGCAGAGCACCGACAGCATTTTTTTAAAGTCGACGCCCCTGCTTCACATTCTTTACTGTGCCAGGCAACATCATACGTGATTTATGTAATCTTTCATTTTTTCGATCGCCTTCGTCTATGAGTAGGGCCGGTGACAAGAATTACGGGCCCCTGGGCAAATGAAAGTAAGCCCCCCCCCCTCCCCCCTACACATAATCACTTCTTAAATTGCAATCGAAAAATGGTTTAAATTTTTGGGTACTGTGGTATTTCAAATAGCTCCAATGAAATACAGTGATACAATAGGTAGTACATTATCGAACTATACATTTATGTAATGAAATTTGATTAAATAAGAAGGCTGACAAAAACATACAATTGCTTTGCATTTCATTCTCAATATAATTAATTTACAAAAGAAGACTTGTGATCAATCAGTGATTGATATATGTACTATCTATTGCACTTTAAAGTTAAATATAAAATTTTAAAATAAAGATATCATGATTGAAATATAAATGTAATATATTTGAAAAAATGGTATTTAATCTAAAAATTTCATTTAAAAATTCTGCTTTTCTTTTTGACAACCTTGAATTTTTTATGTATTTAATAAGCTATCCCCTGAAAATCTGTTTGGTCTATAATTCAATATTTAAAAAATTAACTTTTCAATGAAGTGAACATTAATAATTACCGAGCGAGCTGAGTAGATTCATAAAAGTATATACTATTGGCAGCAAAATTATTCGAGCGCTAGCAACAATTCCTATATGAAAAAAGTACGCTTAATACTGTTTTATTAAATAAATCCTTGTTGAATAATGTTCTTAGACTGCCTAAAAACATGACTCGACAAGGATTTATTTAATAAAGCAGTACTAAGTGTACTTTTTATATAAGAATTATTGCTAGCGCTCGAATAATTTTGCTGCCGACAGTAATAGGCTGAAAGTTTTCTGATAATTTCTTTTCTGCTATTTTTTTTTTTTTTAATACTTTATTTTCTGTGATTAACAAGATTTAAAATAGTAATTTTTTAAACAAACAAAAGTAAAGGCATAATGACTTGGGCTATTATTATAAGTTTTTTTTATTATTATTAAATATACATATTAAAAATTAGAAAAAAAGAAAAAAGAATTATATATATATATATATATATATATATATATAATTATGTTTTTTGTATTTCTTAAGCAGTGAGTAGTTCTTTTAAGTGAGTAAATTTTGATCCCAGAAAGATTATTTATCAACCTAAGAAAAATGGTATATTATCAGAATGCTCTTGTAGAGTACAGATTCCAGCCTTTTTGAATACGATTCTAGAAAACTGAAAAATAATAACTTTTTATTTGTATTGTGCTTGAGGTGATTATGTATAATAATCTAGTTCCAAAGTTTTTTTCGTCGTTGAAATGATGCTACTTTTAAATGCTGAGGGCCACGGTTTGGAAACTATTCATGTACACTAAGCGACAAAAAAAAAAAAAAAAAAAGCCGCACTTGGATATTTTTCTTTTCGCCTTCTACAACCGCCAATTTTATCGTTTAAAATGCAAATTTTCGAACAGATTTTATTATGTCGTCCTCCACATACACTTTAGCTTTGAGTCCAGTGTTATAAACAAAATGCAATTGTCAGGAAAATTGTAATTTTAGACATTATTTCGAAAATGGTAAGAATAAGACAGTTAACGATGCCACAAAAAGGAATAATTTTTGAAGGAAAATCAAAAAATATTTTAATACGTGAGATGGCAAATTAATTAAATGTTAACGAAATATTGGTAAAAGGGTTTTTAACAAGATATAGCATTTTTTAGCCGTTTCAACCGGAAATTTGGTTTTAAGCGGCCATGTTGCTCATCCAAGCGAGATGACAATAAGTTAAAAAGCTATTCCTTATAAAATCGGTTTGTAGAACATTTAGAACATAAAAGAGACTCAGAAAAAGTGTTTAGCAGCATAATGTCTTTAACTACAGTGTAGCAACTATTAAACAAATCACATTTAAATGGCAGAAAATTTGAAAAAATCCCATTCTTAGTGAAGAGAATTGGGAAAGCAAGACCTCAGAAGACTAAAAAAATTAAAAAAATGGTTAGTTAATTATTGGGCTGAACTGGTTCTCTCTGATGAGTCAAGTTTAACTTATTTCGTGTTAAAGAAAACAAGCAGATCTGACAACGAAAATTTGACCGACTTAATGAAAATCGCACTTTTAAAACAGTGACACATTTTCTGTACATTATGATACGGAGGTGCATAACTTTTCAAACAGTCGGGCAAATTTTTATGCTCAAAGGATCAATTAACTCGAAATAAAACACAGTCTTTATAAAAGTGGTGCCTGACCGACTATTTTGGAGGTATCTTGGACATTTCCACAAACAGCATTTCCAGATGATAATGCACCTTGCTATACAGTGTCCGTGGTGCGTTTATTTGATTCAAATTGTTAAAATTACCTATCCATCGCCCTGAGCACCTATCATACTGAAAATAATAACATCTTTTTTCACTCTAAGTTAAATTCCACAAAGAATATCATAGAATATCTTTTTTATTAGACCTCGAAATAGTCCTAATATAGCAGTCCTAATGAACTAGCAGTCCTAATGGCGAAACTGGTAGACGGGAAGTGCCGGGTTTGATCCTAGGCCGCACTTTGACCTAGCTGTTCAAGATTTTCCATTTTGTTTTATTAACTTGCTTAAATATGGGCTAAAACCACACCATACAGTCCAAGCCTAGTCAACTGGCTTTAGGTCTGACGCTTACACCATCATTAAAACAGTGAACAGAAATAATTTCAGCATATTTCGAAATTTTTTTAGTTTTACAGGATTTTGACAAACTAAAATTATTTTGTAATTATTTTCATGCAAAATGATTATCAAAAGAATGAAGTTTTTCTGATTATCCTTAATTTATATATCTAAAAAAGAAATTATTAAAATACTCTTTTTTTTTCCCTTTTAAATTTCTTCTTATTAAAATATTCACAGTTATTGCAATAAACATTTCTAAGAAAAATTAAAACAATTTTATGCTTTTCCAAATACGATTTTCAGTTTATATATTATTATTATTACATCCTTACAAAACTGTAAATTTGAACATCCAGTTCATGCACACTATTAGTATGAATGGTGTTGCTTAAAATATTTAGGTTCAGATACGTTAAAATAAAAGTAGGAACAAGAAAGGAAGTAAAATACAGAAATCTCACAGGTGAAGCAAAAACCTAGAATCCAAGAATACTAGAATACAAAATTCAGAATCCGCTCGAAATGTTTTGTCGATAAAAAGGCGGGGGAGAAGGGAAGAGGATTCGAAATTTGCAGCCTACAACTCTGGCAGAACTAGAAAAAATTATTTGTGATATTTGGCACAGTGAAATTTCTGAAATTTATATTAAAATACTGTATAAAACTATGCCATTGCGCATTAAAGCAGTAGTTCCATATAAAGGTGGAATTAACCCAATGCAGAATACGTATTTTTAACAAAAAATTGCTTAGATCTAACAAATAAATTATTTTATTTCATATATTAAAATATAACCTGTTTATTTCATATAATAAATAATAATAGAATACAAAGTGTATGGTTATTGCATTATGTTCAAAAAGAAAATTTTATGCAGATCTTTAAAAAGTATTTCGTAGAGTGTAATAAAGCGAATTATTAAATCGAAAATGTAGACAGCTATAATTTCGTACCTTTGATATTATGCAAACATGATAGTTTTATTTGTTTCAACCTTTTATTTTAAAGTTATTGCAAATAAAAAAGGTATACTTCATTTTTTCTGCAGTGCGGCTTTTTTTTTTTTTTTTTTTTTTTGTCGCTTAGTGTATCTTCTGAATACACATGTATACCGAAAGTTTCAAATATTGTATGCACACACACATATATATATATAAGAAAAAAAAAAAAAAGTTATAGTTTTTTTTGTTTTTTTGTTTTTTTTTTTTTTTTTTTTAGAAATGGATCTTTCTTGCTTTTTTTATTGCAATATCATTGATAATTTCATCATTGATAATTTTCTTCTTTTCATTTATCAAAATATACAATCTGAATGTAAAAAGTAATGTTTAGCATTTGCGTTTGTTAACCATGTTCCTAAATGAGAATTTTGGTAATTACATATATTTTACCCTCATCCCCATGGACAGCGGCCAATGGACATTGCACAGATTAGATTGGGCTCACTGCTTGCGAGATAAGCAAAGCACCAAATGAGATGCAGACCCCCATCTGTTTCTTTTTTAGATGAATACTGACTATGGTGGCTAACGATGAGCAGCGATTACTCTTTCAAGTTTCGATGTGTTTCACCCTTTCACTTGACCAAACATTTTTAGCAGAAACACTACACAACCCACAACACCTTTTGATCTGCATAAAAGATAAGAGTTTATTGATTGTACTCCCGTTTCTGCTCCGGAGTTAGAATAATGAATTACTGACATGAACCTTCAGTCATTGTATTTGATTTATTTGATTTTAGGAATGAATTGATTGAAATTTTAAATAGATACAACACAGTAAATAAAACTTTCTTTAATTAAAACTTTTGCTTCTTGAAAAAAGAAAAAAATGGAAAGCATTAAAGACTAATTTAAAATATACTATATCAACAATATTTTAATTAGATCATTTTCTGAAATTTAAGAAGTTAGAGAAATGGCATTCATGCGAATTTTGAAAAAAAAAAAAAAAAAAAAAACTGGAAAACCTAAACGTCTAGGCCGATGAACCTGATCTAGGTCTGAACCCGACATATCCAATCTACCAGCTTCTTGAGGAGAACATCTCAGCTACTGACAGGAGCCATATATATTTTTTTATTAATTTATTGTGCAAGTTACATATGATTTACTTTTGATTTCAAAGTATAGATACATAAAAATTTATGAAAACTAAACAAAATTTTTTATTATTATTTTCTACACAACTCAGAGAATCATTATTGTTAAACTAAACATATATTTAATTCCTTGTGCTTGCAAAAAATCAATACTAGAACTAGATAATGAAACACTATTTAGAAGTATGAATAATTATAAACATGTACGTTTTGACTTTTTTAAAAAAATCTGATTGAAAGAATTAAATGAAGGTATATTCATTTTTCAAACACGGCAATACCATATTGTTACGGCTGTATCTTTCAGGCAACTCTACAAATTAGAATATTTGTTATTAAACTAATATATAGAGAAAAAAAGAAGTTGCTGAACTATATAGAAATTCTAATTTTTTCTGCGATTTTTAAGATATGTTAATATTTGTTAATACTTAGTTATTTTTATTACGATTGATTAATATTTAAAAGAAAAAAAAATATCTTTCGTTTTGGTTTTATAAGATTTTTGATTTGTTAGAAAAATATATTTTATACAATCATATATCGACATTCGAATATAGCGGAGAAAAAAAAAAAAAAAAAAAAATCTGAGAGGAGGGATATTCAAAGTATATTTTATAATTGAACCTTTTTTTTTTTTCAAATACATATTACAGATATATATATATATATATATATATATATATATATATATATCTTTTTTTTTTTTTTTTTTCAGAAAACTTTTGTTGCATTAGATTAAATGAAAAATCCTCCCACCTCCCATCCTGTGCAATATTTTCTCCTATTGCTCCAGATTATACATTTAGATAACTTCATTTCTCAATTAAATAAAAAAATTCAAGTTAAGTTTTGTCTAAAAATAAAATCCTATTTTCTATAAATTTTAGGCATATTTTTAATTAAACCCTAGTGAATTTCTATTATTATTATTATTATTAATGTCTTCTCATCTTGCGTGCGTGTAAAAAGAAAAAAATGGTCACTGTATATTTCACGATGCTTTACATTTTCCTCTAAAATTTTATAAATGAAATTCAGTGTTTTATTATTATTTTTTACTTGTGATTTTTACTTCATACTTTCTCAACAATTTTGCATTTTTAGTAAATATTTATCTTGCATTGCATCTATGTAACTTTTTATCAATATCCGGCCAGTTATAGTTCTTGTGCATTTATTTGGTCGATCTCATCCAAATTTGAAGCCCACCAGCGGCTGAGCGGTTCTGCGCTCATAGCTGGTAGACATGATGTGCCGGGTTCGATCCTAGGTCGCACTCGTCGATCTATCCGTTCGGAGTCTTTCGTGGTTTTCTACGAAACTTGTGTAAATACGGGCTAGGACTCCTTAGTAAAACCTCCACATAAGGCATTACCTCTCCGGCCTTGGATCCTAGTACAGCCAATCGGCCTTATTCCCAAACACCAAAAATGTCCTTCCAATTAGAAATTTCTTTGAATATATCAGGTTGGATACGTGCAGTGTAACGAGTTGACTAGAAACTTTCGAAGGAAGTTCTGCACATACGAAATATTTTTCCTATTTTACTCGGAATTCTCTGGCTTTGTTCCTTCGTTTTATTTATTTATTTATTTATTTATTTTTTTTTTGACTAATTGCGAAATTTTTCTAGCAACAGTTTACCCACTCAATTCTGAGTAGTTGATACTAATGGTTTTCCAAATGTGAAATGCGTTAAAGAAACGATTAAAGAAAAGGAAATGAGGCTTCCTTATTATTCCACATCTTATTTGTCTATGAGTAATACCCTTCCTGCGGTAATCGGAAAAAAAGTCCCCGGAAGAAAAGTCACGGAAAAAAAGTCCCCGGAAAAAAAGTCCCCCGGAAATTAATTTCGGTCGTCTTCATAAATGAAATACAACTTTTTAATAACTTTTAGTGACATTATGTTTCTTTTATTTTTAAAACTTTTTTTTTTCTTTCTTTTAATTAATTCTTTTTCTATTTAATTATGTATATATGGATTCTTTTCAAACATACCGCAGGGAAAAATGAAAAATTCAGTATTCTACTATATGTAAGAAGCATAAGTTCCGTTAGTAAAGAAAAGAAAAGATAAACAAAATACAATAAAAGACAAGAATGAAAAATTATGCGGTACTCATTAATTATTTACATTTTCCAACTGTAGATGATCGTTGTTTGATACACCCTTAAATGTTCTTTGTATATCTTATCACACAAGGAGCAAACAGAAGAACAGAAAGTCAGAGAGATAGAGTAATTGAATTCGTAATCGCTCTTAAACGTTTTTGGAAAATGTTAAAAATTCTTGACTTAAAAGAAAATGCAGCCGTAATATATCTGTATATTTTTTGTGTAGTTCTGTAAGTCTGATTGCGAATCATAATATGTTCTATAAAAAAACATTTTTTTAGCACATTATCAACAAATACCAACTTCATTATTACTTTTGCAGTAGAAATTTATCTGAATGTGATAAAAAATGTCGCTCATAAAACGCAATACATTGACATTTTTATGGATGTCCCTGTACACAAACCAGTTGTGCAAAGACTATGAAATCCATTTCAGATAGAGAATATTCCATACTTAACTTTAATAGCATCATTCATTTTTAAGAAATTCTGCAAATATTTACGGGCGCTGATCTAGGGACAGTCGGATAAACAGTTACAATAATTCAAATCATATTTACACTTACAAATTGTTAGAAAGTGTCAAAAACACTCAATGAACGATATTGCATTTAACAAATTTCCAATTATAGCCCTTATGTAACTGAATATTTTTATGTGACCCTAAAAATCTTAACGCTACTAATACTGTATTCACCAAAAGGCATTCTTTTGTGCGTATGAATAACATATTTAATTTCATTAAGATTTATGCAAAAAGGAATAAGATTTATTCAACCATATTTAAAGGTACTTAAATATACTATTTCATAGAAATACCTCTCATAGAACACAATACTTTGGAATACTTTTGGGTGTACCTGTATACAAACAAGTGATGGTGTTTATTCCATTTTCAATAAGGAATATCTGATAGTAAACTCGAATAACATATATCAGTTTCAAGAAATTCCATAAATATTTCCTGGAGTAGAGCTCGGGCAGACAAATTGACAAACCGAAGTCATTAATACTTTTAAACTTTGTTAAGTGTTAAGTGCAAAAATAATGTATACTTCATCAGGATCATAAGTTGATCTATTGTATATGCAAATATAGATAAATTAACTCGTCATTATTTAGTAAAAGAAAAACTATGAAACCTGAGAATGAAATCTAACTTAAAATAATATTTAAATGCAAACGTAAATTTTAATAACTGGACGTCCGAAATTCTTTTGTAATCAAAGTTATATATATATACATATCGAAAAAAAAGAGGGGGCAGTTACGAATTACGAAACATGCATAAAAAGACAAAAATATTATATTACTGGCAGATACCAAGCATTTCAGTTTCCTTTCACTCACCTGTCAATTGTGATTTTTTTTTTTTTTTTTTTTATATAAGAAGTGTGTGTGTGAAAGAGGGGGCTGTCAGAGGGGTATTCGCTATACAATATGATAAAAATTTAATTATTTTTATTTTAGTCAGAAAGTTTTCTTATTTTTTTTTTAAATCTTTTGTGTGTTTTAAATCTTTTATAAAAAAAAGTAAGATATTTATATCCTTTCTAATGTCTTTTTTATTGTTAAAGATTTAACTGCATGATGGTTTTAACGAACTACCTGCAATTATTTCTAGAGTAGAGTAGAACATAGTTTGAAAATTAGATACAGCACAGAGTGGTCAAATTTTATTTAGAAGTAGCTGGAGATCAGGGAGGAAGATTATTATTGCCCCCCCCCCCCCCTCCTTAAAAAAAAAAAAAAAAAAAAAAAAAAAAACTTTTAAACACATCCATCTTTAACGAATATGTGTTTGTATGTAAATATCGGACTGAGTTATCAACAGTTTCTTAATGTTAAAAATTTAAAAAAGTATTTTAATTTACATATATCTCCTTATTAAACGCCCCACCAGCGGCCAAGTGATTCTGCGATTAAAATGTGATAGACGGAAAGTGCCGGGTTCGCTCGTCGACCTAGCTGCTCGAAGGTCTCCGCGGTATTCTCCAAAACTCGCGTAAATACGAGCTATGACCGTAATAAAGACCAACATGGAGGGCACATCACCTCGTGCAGTCAATCGGCCTTAATCTTCACCCCAGCAGGACCACCATCTTATTAAACAGTGGCCGAAAGGTTTTGCATGCAAAACTGGTAGACGGGAAGTGCCGGACTAGATACCAGGTCGCGCTCGTCGATTTAATTGCTAGAATTTTTCCGTGGTTTTCGCTGAAACTCGCATAAACACGGGCTAGGACCCCTCAGAAAGACCCTGAAGAGGGCTCACCACCCAGACCTAGGACCCTCGTATAGTTAATCAACCTAAATCTTCACACCAGCATCACCAACCTCCACTTTATTAACAGTGGCCGAGCGGTTCTGCGCTCAAATCTGGTAGACGGGAAGTGCCAGGTTTGAATCCAGGTTACGGCTGTCGAAGTCATTCGTATGTTTTGTGTTTTTTATTCCGTAAATATGGGCTAGGAAACCCTTCGAAAAACCCTCACGATGTCCCAAGTGTAGCTATTTGGCTTTAATTCAAGCACCAACACTTTATTAAAAATTTATGTGTGATTTACGAATTAAGGCCGACTGTCTACACGATAAACCTGGGGAGGTCTTTCTAAAATGTCCTAGTATTCAAGCGATGAACTACGAACGGCTAAGCCGACGAGGACGACCTGGATTTTCATTTGGCACCTCCTGCCTCTCCTAAAACATCTAGAATAATATATATGTATATTTACATATTTTTTATTGAAAAGATGTTAGTGAAAAAAAGATAATGTGCGTGATTGACCATAAAATAAAATAATAATAATAATAATAATAATAATAATCAGATAAATTTATACTTACTATTATTTTTTTAAGAATACCCCCCCCCCCTCTTTATTTTTTTTTCGTCTTAAGATATTTGTAACATTAAGCCATACATTATTATTTATTATTATTATTATTATTATTATTTTAAACCGTATCAATCCTTAATGAATTTCCATTTGCATGTCTAAGTGATGAGTAAAATTCTTAATTCCATATGCGACTTCTAAAACTATAGAGATTTGTAAAGTACCATAAGCAGAAATACTTCAAAGAAATGGGTCCACCAGTGGCTGGGCGGTTCTGCGCTCAAAGCTGGTAGACGTGAGGTGCCGGGTTCTATCCCAGGTTGTGCTCGTCGGCCTAGTCGTTCGGAATTCTCCGTGGTTTTCTCCGAAACTTGCGAAATACGGGCTAAAATCCCTTAGAAAGACCCCCCCCCCCACTGAGGGCACTCCTCCTCAGGCCTAGGACCTACAGCAGTTAATCGGCCTTATTCCCAAAAATCCTTCAAAGAAATGTATGCAATATTTCTAAGAGGAATTTTAATTGTGGGATAGCATTTAGATAAATGTAGCTTCTTCTATTTTTATTTTTTGTTAATCGCGGCATGGTATACTTTGCAAACAAGTAAATATATGGATTGTTGTTGTTGTTGTACCGAATAAGGCCGATTGACTGCACTAGGTTTCTAGGCCTGATTAGGAGTTCCCTCTGTGGGCTTTTTCTAAGGGGTCCTAGCTCACATTCACGCAAGTTTCGGAGAAAATCACGGAAAACTCCGAACGGCTAGGACAACGAGCGCGACTAGGATTGAACCCACGCAATAAATGGATTGACCTCTTCTCATACTAAGCCAGGTCATGTCTGAAAACGAAGGTGATCTGGATTCGCATTTGGCACCTTCCCCTTGTCCTAAAACATGCATATATATATATTATTGTAAATGTTAGTGGAAGGATCTTCAGGAAAAATTAACGTTCACTGGTAATTCGCAACAAATCTGGTAAGATTACGGCAGAAATTTGGTTTTCTTGAAAATCGCTGTAATGATTTATATACATGTATAAATATAGTGTTTTTTTTTTGTTTTTTTTTTTTTTTTTAGATGAAAAAAAAATCTGATTATTAGATAATAGATTTAAATATTAGCAGTCGCTGGTGTCCCGTGCTTTTCCTGGAACATAACCTAGCAGAAACCCTGTTTTCTAGGAAATTGCTAGATTTAGGTATTTGAGATGATAATTCGTTTTGAATTTGTTTTATCTCCAGGAAAATTAGATTTCACTGGTAGCCCGCAATCCATCCGAGACAAAAAAAAACAAAACATACCACATGGCCTTTATTATCACATTTTCGAAAACGAATCCCTATATTACGCTACGAATAATTTTTACAACGGAACTAAGTAAACAGTCAATCAGGTACTGAATATAAATAGAGAAAAACCTGGTACAGGTTATTAAAATGCTGCACATTAAGGTTTAATTAAAACAGTGCTTTACGCTAAATATTTGGTTAGTTAATAAATAATGATAATAATATCAACAATAATAAAGCTGCTGATTTCACAAGTAATTGTCATTATATTATTCTAATACTTTATATCTTGTATCATAAGATTCCTATGAAAAAAAAAAAAAAAAAAAAATCGTCATTTAAAAGAGATAATTAAAGTTAAAAAAAAAAAAAAAAAAAAAAGATTATTATGCGAAGTTCTGTTCAGCCGAGCAATATTTAAACTGATTTTACAAATTATCACCATCACTTCTAGAACAGTTTTCATTATTTATAACTATTACTTACTTTTCATGAAAATCGCAATGAGCGGATTTCTTTTAAATTGAGTTTTAATTATTAAAATATAATGAGAAAAAGTTGTCTTTAATATTAGGGAATGCCGTATTTCAAACGGAAAAACTAAAAGCAAAGTGCGTTTCAAATTTTTAGAAGGTAAATATGTATAATTTTCATTTTTTATTACTATAACATTTAATCTCTTTTCAGTATATAAAAAAAAATATTTATAATAATCAAGCATCGATTAACCTTTCATATATATTGTGAAAAAATAATTTGAAGCTTTGTGAGAAAAAATTAAATCAGTCCAATAGAAGAGGTATATCCTATATCAGTAAAAATATTTCATTTTATTTTTATTTGTCTTAATCTTTTAAATATTACCTTTTTATATGCATTTAAACATCTTTGTGCCGAGTTTTCATAGAATAAAAAGACACACTCTCTTTTTTACCACCTGCAGAAAACGTAAAGGCGCTTCCTATGTTATGTTCAGTATAAAACAAAATTCTTTTCAAAATACCGATCATGAACTTTAATGCATCAGAAATTTTTTTTGCAAGTCCCTCTACACACATTAGTTGCGAAAATTATACAATTTTCAACAGACAATATCGATATGCCATAGAAAACTTGAATTAGGTATACCAGCTCCAAGTCCTTCAATAAATATTATCGGGGAGAAAAAATCTTGATCACAGAGGTTAACAGACAAACAGAAAGACAAAACGAAGCCAACTCATTATTAGATATTCTTAGAAGCTTTAAAACGCATTTTTATTTATTTGTTTAATGGATTTTTTCTGGGGACTTTTTTTCCGGGGACTTTTTTTCCTAGGGACTTTTTTTCCTGGGGACTTTTTTTCCGGGGACTTTTTTTTCCGTGACTTTTTTTCCGGGGACTTTTTTTCCGCCATTCCCTTCCTGCATCTACTTCCAGAGGCAGCACTTACCCTAGAGTGTCTGGATTATTATCCAATCTAGACACCCTAACTTACCCCAGCCAAAACCGTGTATTCGGTGTATTCCCAAATTTCACAATCTCAAGTGATCGATGAGGATTAATAGTTTTTTTGCCCTCCTCTGTGAAGAGATAAAGGATTTTTAACGGAGAAGAAATTGTCCCTTTATTTTCTTCTTTTAAAACTACAGGTGCGTTGTGCGTTCTTAGAAAAAGGACAACAGATAAGAATTGCCACATGCATGAATTTGTATGAAGGATAAAAGACACGAGTTGTTTCTTTAGTTTGAGACCATATACATTTTTCAAGGAAATGACGTAAAACGATATTTAAAAAGACTTAAAATCAAAATATACGTGTTATTTTATTTTAATTAATTATTTAATTAATTATTTATATTAAAGATAGTTAATAAATTTTAAAATAAAAGTACTAATTATGATTGCTTAACTTGAACACGAATAAAAATATATTATTAATAAATATTAAACATTAAAGATAGGCATTAATTGCAAAATAACTTTAATAAACAAATATCTGAATCATTGATTTTCTATGGGTATTAAATTTAGCATTACGAATAAAGTTTTTGTTTTTTTTTCTCCTTAGAGCGACGTAAAAAGAATAATAATAATAAACATAATCATAAAATTTCTCACAAAATTTAAGGTAATTAATATCTGAAGAAATAAGGAATTAGGTAGAAAGTTTGCTAATACTAGAAAAGAGAAAAAAAAAAAGATTTATAGTCGATATTCGAATCGTATAAACCAAACAATTTTGTATTATAATCAATAGGAAAGAATTTTAACTATACCTGTACAAAATAGATATATAAAACGTAAAAGACTAATAAATGAAAAATGTAGAAACGATATTTAACTGCGTATAAATATACACAGTAATCTTTTTGTTTGTTTGTTTGTTTGCTTCCTTTCAAGACAGACAGAAGGACTGAAAGGCATACATATTAAGACTGAATTCATAGTCACTCTTAAATATTGTTGGAAATGTTTAAAATGCTTAACACGAATGAAAATGCAGTCTTCAGATTTTAACTGCAATCTTTAATAGATCTGAACATTTTTCTGCAGCCCTGACAATCTCGAGGTTAACCATATCATATTGTATACAAAGCATTATTTTAGTATACTAGCATTAAATGTTGATTTCTTTATGATTTTTAAAGTAGTAAGTTATTTAAATGGGGTTTATAAAAATCTGTCTTAAAACGCATTTTTTTTTTTTTTTTTTTTTTTTTTTTTATTTATTTATTTTTTTTTTTTGGGGGGGGGGGGAGCGGGATGTTTTTGTACACCAACTAATGTACAGGACCTATTAACACCATTTTAAATAGGGAACATTCCATAGTGAACTTGAACAACTGAGTATCGTTATTTAAAAACTTCCAGAATATTTATAGAATATCGGAACGGACAGATGGACAGTCAGATAGATAGACATACAAATTAGAATCATATTCACACTTAAAAATTGTTAGAAAGGGTTAAGCACGCTTAATGTTTAACGGAAATGCAATTCCAGTCACTTTCTAACAATATGTAACTGAATAATGTAACTGAATATTTTTGTGTGGCCCTACAAATCTAATGCGGATCATACTAAACTCAATTGAAAATATTTTTGTTTACATATGAATAGTACACTTCAATTTTATTACGATATGTGAAAAGTAAAGTTATTAAAATTTCGTGTATAGAAATGCCTCTCATAGAACGGAATGCTTTGGAATACTTTCGGGAATTCTTGTATACAAATCAGCGGTGGTATGTACTCCATTTTTTTTCTTTCTTCTTCTTCTTATTTTTTTTTTTTTTTTTTTTAAGGAAACATCCGATGGTAAACTTGAATAACATATTTCAGTTTCATTAAGATTTGTGAGAAGTAAAATTATTATTATATGATTTTTAGAAATACCTCTCATAGAACACAATGCTTTGGAATGTTTTTAGGTGTACCTGTAGACAAACCAGTAGAGGTATTCACACCATTTTAAATAAGAAATATCCAATAGTAAAATTAAATAATATATGTCAGTTCAAGAAATTTCATGAATATTTTCGAAAGTTAGAACGCGGACAAAAAGACATGCAGACACAGAGAGACAAACCGAAGTCATTAACACTTTTCAAACTTGTTAGGAAGTATTAAAAGAGAGACAGAGACAGAGAGAATACATAAACATCTATAATGCTATTTATTTATTTATTTTTAAGAAATGAAATATAGATCTATTATAATCGCACTGTAGGTGTTAAATTAAGGCGAACACAGGCATTAAAATTTTAGTCTCTTATTTTAAATGCGTGCGTTATTTCTCCATTTTATATAAAGCTTTCAGGCTTCGCCCGCTTCGCTGCTCACTATATTTAAATGAATTTTTAAAAGAGTTGGATTAGTAATAATTTTTTTCATCCCATCATAAATAAAAATTAAAAAATTTGTATTGAAATCGCTCTAAACCTCGCTTCGGGTACCTGCTGCCTATAGCCCCTTTTTCTCTACCCGCACTACAGCGGGTCCGGGTTTCCACTGCCTGCAGAAATGCTTTCCAGGATATTTCATTTTGGATATTTATCGACGACAGGTGGATCTCCTATCATTAAAAAAAAAAAAAAAAAAAAAAAAACTACGATTTTAAAGGTGACTGTATCTCAACATCTATTAAATAGTTTAGATTTTGAACCATGTATTTTATATTTCCCTCTATTTCCACTATATTATCATATCATTCCGAGCAATATAATAAATGAAATAAAAAGTATACTTTCTTTTAAAAGGAATTAAATTCATAAAAAAAAAAACAGTTTAATGGTTTCTATGATATGCTACCATTTTTTTCCCGATAAATACTATAAATTAAAATAAAAGAATGAATGAATAAAAGAAAAAAGACAGAGAAAGAAAAAAAAAATTTTTTTTAAGGAATAATATTTAAAAGTGAAATATAAAAAGTTCTTATACTATAAAAATTATGCATAAACTGTTATAAATCAGTTTTTAAATTTAAAATTTAATATAATTAATTTTCTCTTCTACTGCATTGCCATTTTATTTTCAATATATATAATAAATTAAAACAATCTGGTGTGTCACTCACACGACTTTCTCTTACCCTGAAATTTAATACTATAAATACAGGTTGGAGATTAAGGGGTAAGATAATGAGTACTATTATGTAAACCTATGTTAAACAATTCAAATTAAGCTTCGGAAGAGTTTTATATGATAATTAGTTCTGTGTGAGGGGGGGGGAGGGGGCTATGCACCTACATTTATATAGAATTTTTATTTGTTATTAAAATTAATAGTTTACTTAAAATTATACAGACAATTTTCACACGCAACATACATCGAAACTTATCAATATTGATCAAACTTTTCCGGCAACAAACATATTAACTTCAAAATACAACATTTGGATCTCCTAAAATTATTCGTTTTTAAGTTACTCTAAAAGACACAGACAAAGATCAAACGTTAAAAAACTTGACTACGGTAATCAGGAAGCCTCAAAATGTGTAAATATACAAAAAACAAGCGATGAATATTTAGCTTAAAACATACATTATTTACCATATCTCTAAGAGGAATTTATTTCAATTCCCGAACAGCTTTCTTGCAAATGGTAAAATATTATTAGTAAAGCACATCTACTAACAACAAATAACTAGAGTGTGGCGGCCACCACACGACTTTCTTCTATATTTTCTTATACAAATTCACTCAGTAAAAATAATTTATTAAAATTATTATTTAAAAAAATTATCTTCCATGTTAATGCAGACGATTTCCATATTAGAGAAATAGTATAACACTAAATATGCAAAAAAAGTTGAATTTATTAATTTATTCTCAATATTACATTAAAAAAAAAAAAAAAAAAAAAAAATGTTAAAAATGAAAAAAAATCGATAACTTTATTTTGAATTATCGCAGATCGATGGTTCAACCATTCGTTTTAAAAGAATTGGCGAGCGCTTTTGAAAGATACCCATCATGAAAATTTATCTCCTCGAGTGGGGACTTTCCCCCCAGGGGAGAGGCGATGCTCCTACATACGGACCCTTGAGTGGGTAAGGTGACCGGGAGCCAAGCTTGAGTGGTTCTCCGCCCCCCTCATCATTTTTTTTTTAGCCCCTTGGTACTCCTGAACTGGACACTTAAATGGGTAAGGTGACCGGGAGCCAAGCTTGAGTGGCTCTCCCCCCCCTCCCCCCCATTTTTTTTTTTTTTTTTTTTTTTTGAGCCCCTTGATACTCCTGAACCGGACTCTCAAATGGGTAGGTGACCGGTAGCCGAGCTTGAGTGGCTCTCCCCCCACTATATGTTATTATTATTATTATTTTTTTTTTCTGAGCCCCTTGGTTTTCCTGAACCGGACCCTTAAGTGGGTAAGGTGACCGGGGGCCAAGCTTGAGTGGCTCATCCTTCCCATCTACTACTTAAATTTTTTTTTTTTCTTTTTTCATCCCTTGGTTCCCCTGTGCGGCCCACTGACGGAGTGATTGATTCCATCTAAGAACCATCTCGTTCCAGCTTTCATCAGGCCCCTCTGTGTTCCTCTCGCCTTTTTGCTGCTCCCAGAAGCCTCGAGGGTTACTAACTTTTCAACAAATGTTCAGTATCCCATATTAACAACCTTACAAATTAGAATTACTTTAATCTTCAATATTCATTTTTTTTTCTTTTGCCATTTTCCCGAGGGTGTGGCGGCGTCTGGTCCTCGTAAAAATGTGCTGCACCGTCAAGTGCTCAATGGGGTCGCTAAGCAGTCGTCGGGCTACCAACGCGGGGCACCATCCCCCCGTGGTGGATCAAAATTGTGATGGTTCCTCTTTCCTCTCCTTTTAGGCCTTTAGCGCATGGTTCCATTCCCCCTCTCGCCCAGCCACTTCAAAATTCTAGACTATGCGCTACAAAAGCTTTCTTTCCTCCCACCAGTGGCAAGATCTAAAAATTCCAGTTTCCTTTTTTTTTTTTTTTTTTTTCTGAAGTTTCGTCTGTCGTTCAGCTATATTTGGTGTTTAGCTTCCCCCCCCCCCCAACAAAGCCTCCTCTTTTCGGCGTAACTCTGAGTGCACAACTTATCATCTTGGCTCCCCTAGCGCTTCCCCCCTGTCCAAAATTAAAAAAAAAAAAAAAAAAATCAGTTCCTCCTCTTTGGCTCTCTGATAGTTGTGCATTTTTTCAAAAAATTTCAGCACCCAGGTAGCGTGTCTGTGCGCTTTCTACCTTGTGCGATCTGGAGGTGTGGTGTGCCAGTCGAGCTTAATGTGTCCAGAAGCAGAAGTCGCAACCTGCCTTACCAGAGCTGTCTTTTGATGTCACATTGTTGCCTAGCAGAAGAGCAGTCCTCTCTCCCGATCGAAGCCAGAAGCCTGAACGAGTCATCGGACACAGCTCATTCTCTGTTGCGACTAGATTACTGTCTGGCAGTAGGCAGCTATCATGCAGTGATCCGGCGATTTATTCGCTCCGGCGGACAGTATCCAACCCGTTAAGCTTGGCACGTCCAGGCAGGCAGGGGCTGTCCAAAGGTTTTAATGAGGTTTCAATGAGGCTCCTACATACACAAAATTTTTTTCCCAGTTGACTATCTCTATTACAAAATATATATATTCGTTTCATTTTGTTTAGTGCAGTCTATAGATGTTAAACTCTACTTACCTGCAATTTCTCCTATAGACGTAATGTATTTGAATACTTTTGAGTGTTCCTGTACACGAATCATTGGCTTCATCTCAACGGAAAGCTTAGTGTAAAATCCCTATATGATACACATTTGGAATAGCGAGTTTGGAATTTCTGCTAGTATTTCTTCTTGAGATATGCTGATAACAGACAGACACACAGACCATTCGCTAAAAACATGATTTTCGTATTCAGGGGACCTCAGAACTTGTAAGTATAACAAAAACTCACGTTCGAAAATTTGACCCTAAAACAGTACTTTCTCGACCCTATGGGTAAGAGAAAGTAATAAATTGTGCAATAGCCGTTGCTAAGAATGCAGACGATTACAATGGAAGAATAAATTCATGAAAGATGAAACATAAAAGCCAATATTTAAAATTGAAAAAAAAAAAAAAAAAAAAAAATTCAAAAAAATTCAAATTCGAAAAAATCTCGATGAGGTGCACAGCTACAGGGTTCCAGGTACCCATATGACAAGTTTTATAGCTCTGTGATCGTTAGTGTGAGCAGCAGAGCGGAGACAGACACAGACACTTCTCTTTATTTATATAGATAAGGGTCATTTTGCTGAAAATCAGTATTTATAAATCTTATCTAATAGTATTATTTTAGGGTAACTTTTTAGTTAAATGTTGAATTATCAGTATTCTGGGATTTTCTCTTTTTTTCCGTGTTCGAATTTTCAAGATTTTGTGTATAATTTAGACAAAAACTACATATTTAAGAACAATTTTCATTCTTATGTAGCTATTAATCTAAACATGTTTAACAAGGCATTGTACAATAGACTTTTAAATTGCGCTTTCTAAATTTTCGAATTAATAGCGATTGACAACACTTACGTCCCACGTCTGTTTGTGATGCTGTCATGGAAATCTAGAGGGAATTAAGCCGTATTATAAGCGAGTTTAATAGAAAACCACGGAATAATAGCAGCAATTAACATCCAATAAATTTCAATATTGATTGCCCAGGTAAGGTGCTTCAGCAGGCAGTAGTGACCGAGATCCGACATGACATAAGCGACGAAGACACTGAAAAAATTAGCAGTTATCAGAATCGAGGTTTAAAATCGAGGTTTCTTTCTTTTTAAGCTATTATCACTTTCTTCTGTATGTATATATAGAAAAAGTATTGGATTCGTGAAACTTTTCGATGTATTTTCATGTTTTGGGATGTCCTGAACACGATTTGACTGTTTTTAGAAAATGTTTGTCAGTATCACGAATTTTGTGGGTGCTGTATTTCAAGGACCAATGAATAAAATTTAAACAAATTTTGCATATCTCAGGAACTACTGTTCAGAATTACATATAAAGTTGTATGTTGGTGCATCTTAACAAAAATTAGTGCC
Organism: Salticus scenicus; assembly: GCA_963930645.1. Classification (NCBI taxonomy): domain Eukaryota; kingdom Metazoa; phylum Arthropoda; class Arachnida; order Araneae; family Salticidae; genus Salticus; species Salticus scenicus. The sequence continues at coordinate 121,389,009 of OZ005648.1, read as the reverse complement.
TGCCAACTTTTGGTGCAAACCGCTCAACAGGTGGCGCTGCTACACAGCGATTTCTGAAATTACGAGGGAGTCTATATCTCAGGTCCTATTGCGTATAATCAAACAAAACTTGATAAGTGAGATGACTATTATAAGATATTATGCTTATTCAATTTGAATGCTTATCGGCCAACAGATTTCGTACTATACAACTATTTCCGCAATTTAAGGAATGGCTATATCTCAGAAACTACTGCACACAATTGCACATAAATTTGTATGTAGATGCATCTTAATAAAAAGTAGTGCCCTCAACTTTTGGTGTAAACAGATTAACAGGTGGCGCTTCTTCACAGCGATTTCCACAATTTAATGGAAGGCTATATCTCGGATTTTATTGCGTATCATCAAACATAACTTGATATGTAAGAAGGCCATTATGAGACATTATGCTGACTCAACTTGGATGCTTATTGGTCAATAGGTGGCGCTGCTATGCTGCTAATTTCATCAATAATTGATGGCTATATCTCAACGTCTGGGGCATATAACTGTACGAAACTTGATATATGAGATAACCACTATAAAAACGCATTTTTTAAGATGTTATTTATAGGGGATAAAACTGTATTCCTTTGGCTACTTGGTGTTAGATTTTCCTAAGATGAAAAGGATTTGCATTAATCATGTTAAATAATTTTAATAAATAATAGAATTAATAAATTATTCGCCCTCAGTGAATTTGTACAGAAAAATATTGAAGAAAGTTTTGTGGTGGGCACAACATACTATTTTTTCTTGCGATTCGGGTTTAGATCAGGTTGGCTGAATTTTTTTCTGCGTGTCGGGTTTTGCTTTCAAGAGGTTGAGAGACTTGAAAACACCTATTAAAAGATATCATAATAAGCAGGAATTTGTTTGGTATAATTTTAACTATTATAAACATATTACACATATAATACTCCGTGATTAAATATCCTTCAAATGTATTTTGTTGCTATGGAAACTCCTATCGCCTATTGAAATTTAGATTACGTGATAGAATATAATTTAATTATCAATTAAAATGTAACTGCTTTGTTTATTAATGAAATTTGATGAAATTTTAACTGCAGGTTGGTTTTGTGCTGAATAGGTTGTATATTAAGTGTTGTGTACGAAAAAGAAAATTTGAAGCACTTTGAAATTTGCAATTTTTAACCCCAGTTAAAGATCATGTGACATTAATGACTTGCACATGTTTTTTTTTTCTGTTAGAGACTGCTGTTAAAATCGTCTGCTGAATGCTGATAGAATGCCTCTTTTTAAGCAATAAGGATTTTTGGTCATTTTCGCGATCGATATGGGTCAGCATTTTAATTAATATCTCCGAAACTAATTAAGATTTTTAAATTCTGTTTCGAGGAAAACATCGGAAAGGCTCCAGAGCATCCGTATGTCAATTCTTGTACTTCTGCGTTCAATAGGGGCTGAACGTATAAAAGAACAGACAGACAGACAGACAGACAGACAGACAGACAAACCTTTCCATTTATTATTATAGATTACATTTCTAAGTAGTGTTTTTTTTTTTTTTTTTTTTTTTTTTTTTTATTCAAAGAGCCTAATTTTTGAATTTTTTTTTTTTTTTTTCTTTTCTAAATAAAAGTAATATGATGCAGTATTCCAGGGAAACGAAACAAATATTTGCGACTCCTTATATTTTCTGGCCTAGTGTGACCGCACTTTTCGCATCTGTCTAACTAAGCATGGTCCTGCATGTTTGCCTAAACATTCGAGTTTTTCATGGTTTTCTCCGAAGTTCGCCTGAAGATATTTCAATAGATATGCAAGGAGGATGTCGCACGCAGATGTAGATTTGCGCAAAGAATTGGCATTAATCTACATATTGACACATGCATTTTTTTTAGAACGAAAAACGAAACCTAGCATTAATATTGAAACTAAATTACAAGTCATCGAAAATAACAAATTAGCTTCTAAGAAACTTAAACTTCAACCAAAATCGTGTAAAGTTAGTAGTGCCAGATAATATATTGGTGTATTGATACTAACGAATTTAATCGAAGAATGAATTTCAAATAAAACAAATTTTTTAACCTTTCATATTTCATTTACATTATCATCCAGACCCACTAATGGCTGAGTTGATCTACTAACAAATCTGGTAAATGTAAGGTGTCATGTTCAAACACAAGTAGCATTCATTGTTACAGCCATTCGAATTTTTTCGTGATTTTCTCCAAAACTTGCATGAATAGGAACTAAGAACCATTAGAAAGACTATCCACGGAAAGTATTTTCTCATCGTTTAATTTGAAAATTCTATAACAATAATTTTGAAAATAAAATGATATAAATTTCAAACCGTTTAGAAATTAGAAAAAAGAAAGAAAAGGAAAAAAAAAAATATATATATATATACATATTTGTAAACTAAATGTTTTATAAAGTGTCATCATGGAGGCTAATACGTTAAAGTTGATGAGTAAACTACGCGTGTGTACAGATGGAATAATTACAGATGTGTATGTACAGTGTTTGAAAATGTTTGTAATCTATGCGCCGCATATTTATTTTCACTGTTGTTCTCGTTTATTTTTCGAAAGAAGATAATGGCACCTCAGCATTTTATATGCGTAAAAATAAATAAATAAATAATAATAATAAAAAAAAAAAAAAATGGTGTGATGGTGAATTTCGAAACGTCAGCAAATAATGGAGTAATTTTTCTCGAAAAATTTTCTACCCATACACCAATTGTTAATATTTCATTCGAGTTTTCCGTCTTATTAAGTGAAAAAATTTACTTTATAATTACTGATACTTATAAATTCAATTTATAAGAACTAAATCAATCATATATTCTGTGAGTTAAAATAGCGATTTATGACATATATTTATATGTATGTATGAATTAATAGGTGCTTTTATAATATATATATAAATTCATTCTTATTGGTCTATGTGGTTTCAGTGATATTGTATCTGTTGCTTAGCTTTTATGTATAATAACCGATTATTATTTATATATGTATATATTCAAATATAAAAATTCAAGTATTTTAAAGTTTTATTTTAAATTAAAATTCATTAAAATCGATAATAAAAATGGATTTGTTTTTAATTTCTGAATGTATAAGAAGTTTCTAATTTCTTGAAGAAAAAAAAAAAAAGTTCTTGGGATGTCGTGTATACATGCTAATTAACCAGCACACAAACTAGCTAAAAAACTGAAACCATATCAGTTTTATGATTTTTAAATTCCTCACACCACCTCAAAGCATGTAGAAATCTTAAAAAAACCCAAGATGAAAATTTTTATGACTGTCTAATATCTTCATAGCTACAATATGATGAGTAATGAAAAAGGGCACATATTGATAACTATTTTATTTCATTTTATTTTTTAAATGCAGATTGCTTTAAAAAAATGCACTACGACAAAAATTTAAAAACATATTTGATTTATTTACACAATGAAATAATTTATTATTATAAAAGACAACTTTTTCTCAATATTGCCTATTAAAAGTATGAAAGTAATAAACTATCAGAGTTTTAGGTAATTTTTAGTTTTTTTTTTTTTTTTTTTTTTCCATATTATATCCTGGATTAATTGATATGATACAAGACAAAATATGTTAATTGATCGAAAAACAAAAAAAAAATAGATTAGGCAAAATGTTTAATATTTACTTTTCTAGCTATTACGTATTAAGAATCTTAAAGTAATAAAATATTTTTTTTTCGTTTCAAACTATAAAATAATATTTTTTTTTCACTCAAAGTAATAATAGTAATAATAATAGCAGTATATATATATATATATATACATAAATGATAGATATCATAATAAAGTCTGACTTTAAAATTATAGCATTTAATAGTTACATGCTAAAACCAACACAACAAAAATAAAACTGATTGTAACACAGTGCAAAAACTAGCACAGAAATGTTGCAATTCATATAGATCCAGCAAGAGCCAAAACCAATTTAAATTAATTACACCCACATGAGTAAAATAACGTAGTGACGTACAGAATTGACGAAGGAACTCATTAAAAGTCTTAAAAGTGATTCAGGAATTAAGAATCCAGTTCAAAAAGAAGAAATAAATAAATAAAATATAAATAAAGGATCACAGGAATATTAATTGGAATAAAAAATGCTTAAAATTAGAAGCATTATCACATCAAGAAGCATGTACTTCTTTAAAGCAGAAAGAGAGCTGCAAGATTATGTAAAACAATATAGCTAACAATAGCAAAGATATATTGTTCAATATATATATATATATATACATATATATATATATATATATATATATATACTAGCAGACCCGGCCACGCGTTGCTGCGGCTAAGTACTACGTTGATAATTTGATAAGGTATATAGTATTTCCCCACAACTGGATTTGGCGATTTTTTTTTTTTTTTTTTTTTTTTTTTGGCGCCTTTTTGAACGATAACGAAGTCGTTCTGGATTCTTTGCAATAAAATATGGTAACCTGTATGCTTTTATTTTAGATTTATGATTTAGCTTATGATTTTATCATTTATGATTTTTAGATTTATGATTTAGCCATAATCGCCAAATCCAGTTGTGGGGAAATACTATAGTTGTTACCCACAACTATAACTTATAACTTCAGTAATTATATTCGGATAATTATAACTTCAGTATATCCCCACAGCTGAATTTGGCGATTTTTCTTTGGCGCCGTTTTGAACGATAACGATGTCGCTCTGGACTGTTTGTGATATAATATGGCAGCCTATATGTTGTTTATTTTGGATTTATTATTTTATGTTTTTGATTTATGATTTAGATTATCATTTATGATTTATAGATTTATGATTTAGCCATAATCGCCAACAAAAAATCGCCAAATATCGTTGTGGGGATATACTGATTAATATATTACTGAAAAGATTAATATATTTTAACGAAGTGGTGAGAAGATTCTGAGTATGTTAAAATTTTAATAGCAAATTCAAGTTAATCAAGAAGGAAAGCATTGAGGATTAAGATAAGAAAATTGCAATATTTTAAGTTCGCATTTTCAGCAATAAGTGAGTCAAAATTTATTGCAAAATACATATATAAATCACAAATTTAATCAGGAACGTTAAATTGGTAAGTTATTAAAGAACAAGTAAAAAAAAATAAGAGAAATAATTAATTAAAGTTTCGAACATCGATCATATAGATTAGAGTTACAAAACAAATAAACAGACTTAAACTCTTCCAGACTTTTAAATAAGTTTTAATTTAAGTTTTAAAATTTAATGTTAAATAAAACAGACTTTTAAATAAGTTTTAAAATATTGAAATGGTTACTTTTTATTTAGAACGTTATGTATCGATCACAAATTTCTTAAAGAAAACGAAGTGATACAGATTAGAATAATGCAACAAAAATTAAAAAAGCAAGGTTATGTCGTAAATAAATTTTTAACACACGTGTCACGTGAAATAAATTGTAGCATATACATAATGTATTTGATATAAGATATTAACATGTTGCAGTGAAATAAATTTCATATCTATCATCCTTGGCGGAAAAAAAAATAATATCGCCAAATTATCTGGCACACACATTTAATTCCTTTCAAAAATCATGGTTATTTTAACAACTTATATTAAGAGAGTAATGAATAATATGAAACAATATTTCGCACAATACATATTACGAAAATATACATCTAGCTTGTATATTTTCGTGTTACGTTTTTGATCGCTAAATGCGAAAAACTCAAAGGACGATAGAGCTTTGAAATTTAAAATTAAAATTTTGTCAATTTGACAGCAAAATAACTCAATCTAACGTATGCACATGATAATAAATCTTTTTCTTGATTTCACAAACGGTCAGTGATGTCACACTTCGCTTGTGTATAACTACATACTTTATCAATGCGAATAAAATCTTTAAATTGATTATGACGTGAATTTTCGTGAGATGTATAATTTAACTTTTTGTAATTTTTTAACGTTCACGTTTGATTAAATGTATTTACTTTTATGTCGAAAGAAAATGAACTCGTATTTTTTCTTTTTGGCAACAATTAAACTTATGGAACTCACATATATTTTGGAGCAACTGTAACAAAGGTCTATAATTAACAAATAATCGAAATAAAACAATATTGTGACAATAAATTGAGATAAAAACTATCCTATCTCTCAAGTTGGACCAAACTGCGCACAGTGTGCAAAATTTCATTAAAATCGGTTCCTTAGTTTAAGAGTTTATCGCGGACAAACATCGTGACACGTAATTTTTATATATATATACAGATATATTGAAAACCTTTTCAAACATTGCATTATATATCTGTACTGATAAGTATAAAGGATTTAAGTCCAAAAATGTCGATTTTGAGTTAAGTACATAGTCAGACTCAGAAAAAAATTCTCTGTCGATTGGTATAAAGGATTTAAATCCATGTCATTTAGTCTTTGAGAAAATCCATTGGTAAAAAAAGCTTCAAGTTAGAAATTTACCATTCATGTATGGTATAAAATATTTAATTCAATTTTTTTCTCTTTATTAAATGAAGATTTACAATCACTGAATGGTATAAAGCGTATAAACCAACATAATCCCTTTTTCCTAATCGATTCTGCTGATTAGTTTTTAGTTAGTTTAACTTTATTTTTCGTCTCCTGAAAAATCAAGAATATGGACTTATATCCTTTATACTTATCAGTACAGATATATATTAGAGGGTGGTAGGGGACAATTATAATACATTTGCAAAAATAATAAGAATGATATATATAGAACAGAATTGAAAAGAATAATAGAGTATTTCTTAATAAAAGACATATTTTCTCATTGTTATGTATTAAGAATTTAAATGTAATGCAAAAATCACTTTAATTAATTTAATTATTTAAAAAAATATTGTGGGCATTGCACGCTTGGCAATTTTTTCTCGCTCATATGTATTAAAAATCTGAAAACAGTAGTAATAATAGGTAGTTTTGCTACATCTAAATGGAAATAGAAGAAACAATTTAAAAAACTAAAAGTTATTAAAAAGCCGATTTTTTCATTTATGAAGAAGACTGCACTATTTTTCCGGGAGACTATTTTTCCGCATAACATTTTTTCGGTGGTTTTTTTTTTTTTTTTTTTTTTCCGTTAACACCCCCCTCCCCACCCCCGCCATCTCTCTCTCTCTCTAATAAAAGTTAGAGAGATATAAGTATAAAGAAGCAGCCGATAAAGATAACATATGAAAAAAAAAAAAAAAAAAAAATTTCTTTCTGAAAGAAACAGCTAATTTATGTAATAATAATTTCGTCCAGTTTCATGAAAGTAACCCTTCTGTAAGAAATATACAGACAAGCGTACATATGCATATGTATGTCTTCTTTTAAAATTCTTAATCAGAGTCCTCCGTTTTATCTTTATCTAAAATTTTTCTCTTCTCTCTGAATCTCATCACTCACCAAACCAAGGGATCGATTTTCACCTCAATGACCCCTAGCCAAAGAACCACGTATTGAAAGATCTTTGCCCTAGGATTGTTCTTATCATTTCACAACCTGTTTGACAAAACTGTTTTCAATAACTAAACAAGATGGAGCGCTTATTTAAAGGAAAGAGAAAAAATTACTAAGAAACATGCGATGTAGAATGTAGTTTACAATAATTGGAGGGGGAGGGGGAGACTCCTCAACAAATTCTAAACGATGATTTTTCATTTGCGTATAATTTCTAAACAAGTAAAAAAATAAACTGAAAATTTGAAGGGCATGTCAAAGTAAGCTTTGAAAAAAAAAAAAAAAAAGTAATGAAAACTGGTGTTAAGGATTCATTACAGATAGATAACGACGCCTTTGCCTTCAAATGTTAAACTTAATCGCGATTTTTCTTTCCGTTTTTCTTTCACTTTTACAACAGATGTTTTGAAAATATATGACACTGCTCGTCATGAAAATTGCCTCTGACACCATTTCAGCGTATTCTTATGTAAAATGACCTCCTGAATCCGAATATGACCACCATTTTGCCCAATCGCCCACCGTTTTCTAGATACACCCCCTCCCTCATTTTTATCATTGTTTGGTAATTTTATACCCATCAGTTTGATTTGGAGAGGGACGATGATTATTTTAACCGTTAAATGTCTTTTCACCTAAAGAGCTACAGAGATAGACAGTTCTAAAACACGAACATTTGTAGTAAGGAGGAAATTTGAGGGTATTTGTGCCCAGAAAACAAAAAAAAAAAATCAATAAAACAATCGGTTTCTGTTTTTTTTTTTTTTTTTTCGCAATATTTCTCGTATTTTTTTACATATTACAGCTTCCAGTTTGCCATTTTCTTACCAAAACACCCAAAATAATAAAAATTATACAATGAAAATTGTTTTCAAAATGTTGGTGAGTGGAGTGAAGTCTCAAAGCCCTCGCAAGAAAGTTTGACTTATTCACTGTACGGCGTTTGCTTTCAATAACTCCCACGTTAAATGTTTTGGGCAGTAAAACATGAACAGTAAAATCTCCTGCTTTGACACATGTCAAAGGTTATTTCTCTTATCATTGCAGTCGTCAGTCATTATCTACCTTTAGTACACGTTTTGCGATAAGAGAGTGAACTTTATGGTGTTCTTGACGGTGGTGATCTTTAACATGTGTCAAAAGAGGATAATTTACTGTTCATGTTTTACTGCCCAAAACATTTAAGGGGGGAGTTACTGAAAGCAAACATCGCATCGAACAGTGGATCAGTCAAACTTTCTTGCGAGGGCTTTGAGATTTTACTCCACTCACCAACATTTTGAAAAAAAACAAAGTTGCACTCCGGGAGTGCCGACAGAAGTGAAAACGTGAACAATTACGTGTGTATTTCTTGAATCGTCAGAAAATATTTTATTTTGCAGGAAATACTTTTAAATGAAGTGTTTTTTTTATTCATTAATATAAACTACTACTACAAAAGTTATATTACAATTTTATTTAATGCGCTAACTGGAATAGAGACAGTGTTCGAAGATGAGAGAAGTCGTGTAGAGCCGCACCAGATTCTAAAAACGTGAGAAAAATGGCGGCTTTGGCCTTTCTGACTGTTTTGTGAAGTCTAACTGGTACGTTTCCGGCTGCAATCTTTAAGAGACAGTGTTCGGAGATGAGAGAAGTCGTGTAGAGCCGCAACAGATTGTAAAAACGTAAGAAAAATGGCAGCTTTGGGCTTTCTCACGGTTTTGTGAGGTCTAACTGCAATAGAGACAGTGCCCGGAGATGTGAGAAGTCGTGTAGAGCCGCACCAGATTTTAAAATAATATACAGTATATAATTATTAACACTTCACTTTAGCAAGTTAATCGTATGATACATTATTTGTATCATATAAGGATGGAAAGCGTTTGCTGACGATGACGCGAGTTCAATGATTTTTGTTCACCCAAAAGTTTTCACTTCAAATGGAGAGCGTTAGCTGTCGATGACGTGAGTTCAATGATTTTTGTTCACCTAAAAGTGCTCAACGCACCTAAAGAAGTTTTCACTTCAAAAATTTTCACTGAATAATTTTTATAACTTGGGGTGTTTTGATAAGAAAATGACAAACTGGAAGCTGGGATATGTAAAAAATAAGAGAAACATTGGGAATAAAAAAAAAAAAGAAAGAAAGGAAAAAGAAACAGAAACTGGTTGTTTTTATTGATTTTCTTTTGTTTTCTGGGCACAAATCCCCTCAAATTTCCTCCTTACTACAAATGTTCGCGTTTTAGAACTTTCTACCTCTGTAGCTCCTCAGGTCTGAAGACATTTAACGGTTAAAATAATCATGGTTCCTCTCCAAATCAAACTGATGGGTATAAAATTACCAAACAATGATAACAATGAAGGAGGGGGTGTATCTAGAAAACAGTGGGTGATTGGGCAAAATGGTGGTCATATTCGGATTCATTTTACATAAGAATCTGTAAAAATGGTATCAGATCTCGATTTTTTTTTTTTTTTTTTCAGAGCAGTGTTATTACTAATTTATAAACTATGAGAATCATCAGAATAATAAAAACATTGATAAATAATTTTATAATGAACATTTTATCGAATTTTTATGATAGTATGATTTTTTTTAAAAAGTTATTCACATGCAAAAAAATGAATGAAAAAAAAAAAAAAAAAAAAAAAAAACAGAAAAATGAATACAGGAAGAAAAATCTGGTTGTAATCTAACACATGGATGTATAAGCATCTTCACTGTAATGCATCCTTATGGCCATTTTTCATCACATTACCCTTTCTAAAATTGTTATTTATTTATTTATTTTTTTTTTCAAAGTTTATTTTTGAAAAAAGAAAAAAAAATATTTATTTAAAAAAAATTACTTAAAAACGATTTATAAAATTTGATTAATTATATGATAACAAATATGCTATCCAAATTTTATGTTTCTATGCTTATTTCTTTGAAAATTACGTGTAAACGAATAAAATGGGAAAGCAGATTGTTCCTTTAATTTTGTACATGCAATCTATTTATCAACTTATACAAAAAGACAATTTTGTTTTTACTTAACATGATATACTTCTTTTTTAATATTTCATAAGGTATAAATTTAAGAAGTGGATGAAAGTGATTAGAAAAACTTCATTGGAGATTCAATGAAATAAATGTATAAATGGCGGAAAAATATATAATTATGCAGTAAAGTGACACTATAGTAGGGTGACTATACAGTAGTGACTATGCAATAGAGTGATATAAATCTGGTTGCTTCTAAAACATCAGATTACGCAAGATATTTCAAACTCTTTCTCAAATAATTACTGGTTTTGAGAATTTGGTCGTATTGCCGTGGAAAAAATCTATTAAAGTGACAAAGAATAGTGAAAATGTTTAACATCAATGTTATAAAAAGATAAGTGCTCCCACCAGTGACCGAAAAGTTTTGCTTTGCAGGCTTATTGGCTCAGCCATTCGAGTTTCCCGTGATTTCTTCCGAAACTTCCATGAATAGAAACTAGAAATCATTCTAAAATCCGCTCGTGAAATGCTTTTTTTTTTTTTTTTTTTTTTTTTCATCGTTTAATTTGAATTTTCTATAATAAAAATTTTGAATATAAAATGATAAAATTTTCGAACTGTTTAGAAATTAGGTGGAAAAACAAATAAATAAATAAATAAAGAGGGGGTGGAGACAAATATATAAAGGTTTGAATTTTTATTGAAATAAATATGGTAAACGTTGCTAAAGAATTAAACTTTATATTTTAAAGCAAATATTTTATTTTTATTTTTATTTTCTTCTTTATTTACGGTTTTCCTATACTTGAATGAAAAATTAAGATTATATTGTATTATATATATACATACAAAACATTTTTCTTAAAAGAAAATAAATGTAACACTCGAGCCCTGTATTAGTTTCGGATCTTTTCTCTTTACGTATCTATAAACTCTAAGTCTATAATGGACTATTTCTTATAATGCAAAATTAGAAGTGATTTAAAGCAAATTGTAACCTATAGGTCGATTTTGTAGTCTCGCAACAAATGTAAATTCATTTTTATTAGAAATTTATTCACATATTTTAATTTTATATTTGATAGATTTAGTATAAAACATAAAATCACTTCACAGAAGTAATGTACATAAATTTGCATAAGAGTGATATATTTTTCTTTTTAATAATTTTTAATTAAATAAAAAAAAAAAAAAAAAATCCCTGTAATTTTTTTAGTACTTCGTGTCCCTGGTGAGTGAAATTCAATAAATTTCGGTTTGCCATCTCACTCGTTTATTTTTGAAAACAGACAAAATTGTAGTGAATTTCCCGCATGAAAAAATACAAAAAAAAAAAAAAAAAAAAGAATTAAAAGTTTAAGTCAAAATTTTCAAAAAGTCATTCGATCAAAATAATACATACGTATGTATAGAATGTATTATTATTATTATTATTATTATTATTTTAATCCTAACTCTGTTTTTCTGTCCAGGAATATGTCAGAACTTCATGTTACAAATATGGAAAAAATAAATTTTTATTTATTTACTTATTTTATTTTATTTTTTAATTATTTGCTTTAAGGCTCCGCTTGGCAGGCCTGGAAAGTAAAATCGTACTCCAGAAAAACTCGTGTTGCCAACAAAGGGCGTGTCTTATTCAGGGTGATTGATATTCCACAAAATCCAATAGTGTCACACTTCAGGTTGTAGATGATACATATGTGCCTCTGATATCCAAATTTAACCCGGGGGCAAACCACAAGATGAAAGGGTGACTACGGAGAGGGAATGTGTGGGGGGATCTGACCGGACAAGAATTATTTCAGGTAGATAAGAAAGCTTTACTAGTCAAAGATTCATTAGTACCTTTTTCTGTCAGAAAACGTTTCAATCCATTTTCATTGCCCGATATATGCAGAGTCGATATAGGGATTCGTATAATTTGCAATCTTTTTACACACAGCAATAATTGTGGGCATTGCGTATTGTAAGTGGAACAACGTCTTTACTGTTACGATTTTATTTATTTATTTCTTAGAATATAAAATGAGAATATGTTTACAAAAAAAAAAAAAAAAAAAAAAAAAAAAAAAAAATCTATAAGCGTGCGAGCATGCGTGTGTGTGTATACATGCATACATACGCACGCACATGAGTACATGTATCTGTATATGTATAATAAAAAGAAATTGTTACATTTATTACAATACTTTCAGTCTCATAAGTGAAGATTTTAATTTTTGATTTTTCTGTCAAACACTGCCAAATAAGTCTTCAGATGATACAAGGTTTTAAATTAGAATATAGTCACACTGTATGAAAGATATTTTACATAATAACTAGCTGTAATAATACAATTCAAAATGACATCATTTAAATGTTATCTTCATTTAACATATATTTTTAATATTTTTATTTATTTTACACAATATAAATATGTATAGGAATAGGTTACCATTCAGTATCTTTTTCACCAAACTTTTTTATGTGTTGGAGTTATCTACCCTCGCACCACCGGCTTCTTCACACCTGAAATTTTCTGATTGCGTCATTAGATATATATGCTAAGTATTTACCTCTTCCTGTTATAATATAACTAATTCTGAAGTTTGAAATTCACTTCGTTCCCTCATCTCCTGAACTAGAGGTGTTAGAAATGATTTTCAGTAACAAAATTCTTTCAAGAGAAACAAAGGAAAAATAAAAATTAAAATTAAACAAGAAGAAGATTTCCCCCCCCCCTGTATTTTTTAAAATAACAAACCTGTCTCTAAACGAATGATTCTACGTAATTTACTTTTAATTTATTTTTCCCCTAACTATATATATATATGTATATATATTTAGCATAATTAGAGGGCTCGGCCCCCTTATCGTTCCTCTCACCAACTCCAGAAAGAAGCGTCGCCTCCCCCAACCCGCTTTTCTTACTAATCCCTGCGGGGCTCTGGCCGCTTGTTCGCTGCGTTGCCTTTCACTAAATAGGAATAATAAAATACAGTAGAACCTCGATTAACCGAAACTCACCTCGATTAACCGAAACTCTCCGTTAACCGAAGTCAGTTTCTTCTTCACTTTTTTTTTCACTTTCTACTATCATCCAAAATTTTCTCTTAACAAACATGTATTTTTATTTTATTTATTTTTTTTTCCCACATTCCTTTTGTATGCAAGCCATCCTTTCCAAACTACGAGTGCTAATAAATATTTTAGATGATTATTGATGAATTCTCGATTATCCGATAATCTCGATTATCCGAAGTACGTTCGCCCCCAATTACTTCGGATAATCGAGGTTTTACTGTATTATAGAAAGCCCATATTTAGAGTCAAATTAAAATACATAATTTTTAATACCACTTTTTTTTTTTTTTTTTTTTTAATATTACGCTTAAAATCAACAATTTTTTATTTTATTTATTTATTTTTTTAATTAGAAAGAAATTCGCAATATCTTGACCATGTTGCGTTACAGCTAATTTATATGACCTCTCTTGGTGGCTTTTAAATTTCTGTTACTATTTGGGAGATGAATTTTTTGGTATATAATTGCTTGTTTAAAAAAAAAAAAAAAAAAAAAAAGAGTAAATTTATTATTGAATTTTTTTAGTTAATTTGGAGGAAAAAAGAAAGAATCATGTGATTTTATAGAAACTGCACTAGTAGGTCTAATTTTTTTACGTATGAGAAAGTAATTTCTTTAATTAATTAATTAATTAATTTATTTATTTTTTAATCTAATGTCAGAAAGAATTCCTGAAATTCAGCATTGAAATTCTATATACATATATATATGCAATTAAACTCCATTCCTGAAATTCTATATACATATATATATGCAATTAAACTCCAATTCATGACAGTTTTAAAGATTTAAGAATTATTACAAAAATAATACATTAAAATAGTTAATTTAATTATCAATGAAATCTCCCATTTGTAGAACCTTTTTTGAAATTGGGATTAGTCTCGATTATAATTTTTCTTATTTGAATAGTTCCCTTTGCCAACTTGTTATGTGTTACTCTCTGAGTTTTGTGTCCGAATAACATATGGATAAATATTATTTTTCTATCTTTGGTGTGTCCCTGTACACGAAAAATAAGCGATATGTAGACCAAAAAAATTATACAGTTATTTCTGCATAGCCCCTAAACATGTAAAAAAAAAAAAAAGTAATAATAAAATAAAAAATAAAATAAAACTAAATAAGCTTTCTAATGATACCAATTTTATACCTATAAGTTAATTAGGGAACAAAATATGCATAAACCTTACGTTATGATATTATGAAAATACTGATGGAAAGTTACGTTTTAATTTAAAACTCAGCAGCCTATGTCCGTCCCATGTTTTTACAGTAATTAAAGATAATATATGTAAATAATTAAAAATAATTATGCATAATTAAAAAATATATGTAACGTATTAATTACTGGATAAAAGAGAGATGACAGGCGTGGCACACAATGAGGACTATGATTTCTTTCAGGAAACATATTTATTGCTTCAGTATTTCTAAGTCGGGACAGGGTAAGGCGAATGGAGTCTTAGTCCGACACTCTGCCGATCCACGGGCGGTTCACGCGGCGCCCCGGGCCGCCGAATCTGTTGGGAGGCCTGTAGGACTTAAGTAATATCAGAGGAAGACTGCAGCGTAGAATTGTTTAACAAATCAAAATCGTGGCAAGTGTCTCCGTTTGTTTAATGTTTGGGCTTTTATACCTAATTTTCTGAGCTCCTGGTTGGTTCTTTAGATCGTCTGGACTCTTAAAAGGAATTTATGGGATTAATTAATATGCAGCTCAATGCAGTGACAGTTACAAATTGCACTAACGTCAGCGAATTTCTACTTAGAATTTCGTTCCTTTTCTGATTTCTGAGTTATGAAGTCTTCTGCTAGGAAACAATCTTTAAAGGGGCAATTACGAATTATTCACGATTATAATTTCGATTAGCGATTTTCACTCTTAAATTGGGTTTTTTAATAATTTAAAACTATTTATTTTTATCCCTTTTATATATATATACAGGGTGCATAGAAAAGTCCCTTTAACCTGAAAATACTTGCGAACGGAGAGCGCTACAGCCACGCAAGTGAGGTAACGGTATAGTAAAGCGACTATAACCGACCTAATGCAAACGACAGAAGCGCCCCTAGTGGCGAAATTTGGAAGTTAGCCATTGCAAATCGAAAACGAAAAGAGATAGAGTATAATTTCCAATTAGAAAGTTTTAGAGCACCAATTAATTAGTACGAAACGATACTTGGTTTACACGGATAAGATAAATTGGCGCCTGTATACCCAAAAAATATCCAAAATCGATGCACTCCATTTTGTGTAAATATTTGAAAAGAATAGCCAGAGGAAAGAAGAAATATGCACAATTTAATGAATAAATACTATGTACTTACATCAATACATTTTCATAACATCACACACAAAAACAAAATAGGTAAACTAAACTCTAAGTCTCATAGTGATAAAAAGTTAATGTTGAGAATGTTCGAAAAGTTCGCCATTGCTCACAATACACGTTCGTATTCGTATGAGTAATTCTGCATCCACATTTCTCAGCATGGAAGGTGCTACACAATTGAAAGCATCTGTAATACGATGACGTAGATCCAGCACACTTGTATGTGGAGTTGCATAAACCTGATCTTTTATGTAACCCCACAGGAAGAAATCCATCGGAGTCAGGTCCAGCGATCGTGGAGGCCATTCAATACTACTACTATGCCCAATAATTTGATGTCCAAAGCAATGTTTTAGAAAGCTTCGCACTCCAGATTGCTGGTGTGCAGGAGCACCATCATGTTGGAACCACGTGTCCCGTAATGCGGACAGGGGAATATCATCCAAAAAGTCGGGCATGATATCCTGTAATAGTTGGAGGTACCTCTGTCCGTTTAATGTGCCTTCGTAGAACACAGGTCCCAGTAAGCGATCCTTCCAGATATTGCCCCACACATTAATGGACCAGCGCACTTGGTGTTTTGTGGACAGTCCCCACGAGGGATTTTCCAGTGCCCAGTAGTGGGCATTATGTCAGTTTAGTACTCCGGTACGCTGCAACAGTGCCTCGTCCGACCAAACAATGTTGGACAAAAAATCTGATTTATCTTCAACATTATTTAATGCCCGGTTGCACCAATCAAATCGACGCTCATTATTCCGTTGCAACAGTTCTTGCTGCAGAGTGACATGATAGGGATGTGCATGTTGACTATGCAGTATTTGCCATACTCTGGCCCATGTTAAGCCACAAGCCATGCTGATTTCTCTTGTACTGCTGTGTGGATAGGCTAGTGCATATGCCAAAATACTCTCTGGCGGTATACGCATACCTGCACTCACTGGTCTGCCAGAACGCGGACGACTTTTAGTGCTTCCTGTCTCCATGAGCCTTCCTGTCTCCATGTGGCCCACCTGGAAAACGAACGGCATACTCCCGTGCAGCATGCGTTGCGTTTCGTTGACATTCGCCATAAATAAGCACCATCTCGCAATATTGAAAGTTAGTGAAGCATGACATTCTCACACAGCTCCAGAATTCTAAATCCAAACGTTTATTTTTAAGAAATTTATTTTTTGTAGGATCTCATTCATTTAGGATCATTCAAAATTCCATTTGTTTTGTCACTTTCAAAAAAGAACACATATTTTCTACCCGTCGTTAGACAACGATTGAAATTGCCACAACACAGAAAATAAAATTTTTAAAATGAAAGCGCTCGCACATTAGGAATAAAATTATCGTCTGCCATCAATAATTTTATGCTATGAGATTATGTTGTTTGTATCAAGCCAGCACCAACACCTTTTAAACTAAAATTTTAAATGCATTGGAAATTAAAGTTTTCAGACATTACAGTACAGTACAAAGTCACAAACTGCATTTTCACACTGCTACATTTCCGAAATGTGAATATGTAGAGTAGAACAGTCGCGCATGAATTACGGACATTGTTGGGTATACAGGCGCCTATTTATCTTATCCGTGTGAGCCAAATACCGTTTCGTACTAATTAATTGATGCTCTAAAACTTTCTAATTGGAAATTTTGCTCTATCTCTTTTCGTTTTCGATTTGCAATGGCTAACTTCCAAATTTTGCCACTACGGGCGCTGCTGTCGTTTGTATTAGTTCGGGCATAGTCACTTGACTATACTGTTACCTCACTTGCGTGGCTGTAGCACTCTCCGTTCGCAAGTATTTTCAGGTTAAAGGGACTTTCCTATGCACCCTGTATATATATCTATATTATTATTATTATTTTGAGATATTGAAGGGCAAAGGACAAAATGTTTGATTTTGATATTAAAAAATTAAAAAATATATACATGTGATCTATCATTTGAAAGCCTGTATTATAAGCTTTCTAATGATACATGTTTGTTATCACTTCACGTTCTCTGTTAACCCTTAATCAGCTAACTGTAATATATAGCAGAATTTGGATTTACTCACAAATAAATACAATGATTTTTGATGAAAGTTTGGGGTTAAGCTTTTTTAGGGAGCTAAATTTATTCCACATATTCAGTTCTTCTGGAAAATTTGCGTTCGCTGACAACCCTTTATCGGCCAGTTGTACCATATGGCGGAAATCGGTTTATTCGAAAATGGATGCCACGATTTCAATGAAAGTTTGGGGATAAGTGTTTTTCATGAAGTAAAATCGAGTGGGCATATCCTCATTTTCAGGAAAATTCGTGTTTACATTAATTCCTTTATTAGCCAGTTGCACCGTACTGCAATAATTGGGTTTAATCGAATATGAATGCACTATTTTAATGATAGTTTAGGGTTAAGTCTTTTTTAGGAAGCTAAATCGTTTGGACATATCCTTATCTTTAAGAAAATTAACGTTTGATATTAACACCTTATCGGCCAGTTGCACCACATCACAGAAATTTTGTTTACTCTGAAATGGATGAAACGATTTTAATGAAAGTTTGGAGGTTGTTTTTAAGATTGCCAAATCGGTGGGACATATCCGAATTTCCAGGAAAATTTCCGTTCACTGTTAACTTTTTATCGACCATTTGCACGGTATGATAGAAACTGGGTTTACTGGGAAAGGGATAAAACAATACAAATGAAAGTTTGGGGTTAAGGGAGATAAATTGGATGGACGTATGCTCATCTTCAGGAAAAATCCCTTTTGATATTAACCCTTTATCGATCATTTGCACCGTATAACATAAATTGGGTGTGCTATGAAATGTATAAAACTATTTTAATAAAAGTTTGGAGTTAAGTGTTTTTGAGACAGCTGAATCGATGGGAAATATCCTCATTTTCAGGAAAATTCCCGTTCGGTGCTAACCCTTTATAGGCCAATTGCGTCATATGGCAGAAATTCGGTTTACTTGAAAATGAATATAATAATTCTGATGAAAATTTGTGGTTAAGTATTATTTGAAGAGTTAAAGTGATTGGAAATATCGTCATCTTGAGGAAAATTCGCGTCCGTTGTTAACCCTTTATCGGACAATTGTAACATACGGCTTTACAGTCGGCAGCAAAATCATTCGAGTGCTAGCAATAATTCCTATGTAAAAAAAGTACATTTAATAGTGTTTTGTTAAATAAATCCTTGTCGACTCATTTTCTTAGTCAGTCTAAGAACATTGCTCGAACGATTTTGATAAGTATTTAAGGTATGGGTTTTTTAGATGACGATTCAATTTGAATTTTCTTCATTTTTAGGAAAATTAACGTACACAATTAGCACTCACTCTGCCTCTTACAAAATTACGACAGAAACTTTCCAGAAAATGGGAGATGAGAAACCCATCTAGAGAAACCCTATTTTTGAGAGGAGGAGAAACCCATCTGATTTATCCCCATCTTCATAAAAATTAGAGTTTACTGTAAACCTTCGTTTCGTACATAGCAAAATATGGAAAAGACATGTTTTTCTAGAAACTATTTCAATAATTTTGATAAAAACTTAGATTTAGGGAATTTTTGAGCTTACAATTGAATTGATTTTTTTTTTAACCCTCGAATTTTAATAAATATTTAGAGTTGGTGTGTTTTTGAGATGACATTTCAATTTAGTTTGAATAACACTCATCTTCATTATAATTAGCGTTCACTGGTAAACCGCATACCACAAAAATTACGTCATAGCCTTTTTTTTTTTTTTTTTTTTTATAGAAACTGCTGAAAGGATTAAAGAAAAACTGTTAGAGGTTATTTTTAAAACGAAAAACGGCTTCATTTATCATCATTTTTAGAAAAGTGAACCGTAAGTGTCCTAGAATAATGTGTAGCAGAAACCTTGTCTTTTAAGAAACTACTTAAATGATTTTGGTAATAAACTGTAGTTAGAGATTTAATATGATAATTGGATTTGAATTTTCCTTATATCAAGGAAAATTAACTTGATTGGTAACCCATTCTCCGCCTTGAGCAAACAAATAATAAACATATTTATGTTTACCTAAAAACAAATCACAGTATCTACACTGCGAATGATTTTTTACGATGAGACCGAGTGAACTCGGTCATCCAAGTACTAAGTTATTATATGTGGAAATGAAGCACAGAAATAAAAGAAAATATGTTGAACAATTCAATTAGCGTAGAAAAATACCTTTGAGATTGTCCAAAAATTGCAATATCTCTAACAACGGCATTTACAGTAACAGGGTTAAAAAATAATGAGCTGTTTCTGAGACAGTGATGCATTAAATCATGTAAAATCACTATCATTGTCCAAAATCTCAAAGATTTCTACTAGGAGTTAAAAAAAAATGTAAAAATGTGCAAAAAAAAAAATTCTAGTTATTATGCATTAATATATAGATTTACACAAAGCAAGAACAGTTTAAGAATACTAAATACGATACAATTATCCATATATTCATTTATGCTAAAAAATATATACAAAGTATTTCAGTTTCATCACTCTAAAAATGCACGTTAATAATATTATATCGAATGTAAATTAACAGTATTAAAATGCAACCTATGGTCTGTAATGAAGCGATAAAAAATATACAAATAATTCCATGTTGCTTGTGAACATTTGAACCAACTTTTAAGCAGGGCCTATATAACACGGACAAAAATTTGATTATAAATATACAGTCAGATCCTAATATTATCAGATCTAACAGAGGATAAACCTGGAAAATACATTTTAAAGAACTCGTCAGCAGCCAGCGGATCATTCAAATTTACTCATAACTTTGATGAAATCTAATTTAGAAATTTATTCATCAAGCCTGAAAGTTCATTTCATAAAATTATGGAGTGGAAGGTTGATTTTTTATACCAACTATGTGAAAAATACCAGAGCCGGGAATCGAACCCGGGACTTCCGCTTTTCTTGCGGATGCTCAAGCGGAAATCCAGAGTTCTATTCCCGGCTCTGGTATTTTTCACATAGTTGGTATAAAAAATCAGCCTTCCATTCCATAATTTTCTAAAATTGATGAAATCATTTTTTTTTCCCCTGACCAATCGAAAAAGAGTAATCTGGTGTATCACTGACATTTCCTTCCGTTATCCACATTAGTGCAGAATATTACTATAGTTTAATGTGTAAGAAGTTATTTATTTCAAAATTTCTAGAGTAATTAAAAAACATTTAAAATTAGTTTAAAAAATTGTTTTAAAAACCCTTTTATTTTTAATGACATACATTTCAGTTGAAAGACTATAGCCTCGCCGATTCACAATCCGCTGTTTGAATATTATGTACACATTAACAAAAAAATATTTAAGTTGTTATTAAATTTAAAAATATGTTTCAAATTATTCAACGAGTTGTCGCCCACTCACTTCTTAAAAACACATTAAACTATTTTAACTAATCCTGTTTAACAACGAGTATAAAAAAATTCTGTAAACATCACAAAATGGAATAAATCGCGACAAATGTTCCGAGGTTAAGATCGAAATGAAACTGTGACCCTGAGTCAGGCAAATAAAGTCCGAAAGAATGTAGCAAAGCGGCAAAACACAAAAATGATCCAAGAGACAAGCTAAATTAAAATCAATAAAAGGTCTGGTGTGATAAGAATTATATAAAAGAACAGGAAAAATATCAAAAATAAATTTAATCAAAAAATAAATGGTGACATTAAAAAAAAAAGAAAAAAAAGAAAGAAAAGACCGATCATGAGAAAGTTATGTGAGTAATTTCCAAACATCAGATGTGAAAGGCGTTGAAGAAATATTAATAAGATTTTTAAAAAATTTTAAATGTAAAAAAAAAAAAAAAATTCCAAGAAATCCAAATGGGAAGAGGGGCTAGGAGAGGAAATAATGCCAATTTTAGAAATTAAAAATAAAAAAATAAATAGTAAAAATAAAAATACCAATGAGACCAATAAGGGAAAGTAATAAAAAATTTGGAGATATTTTCTTCACGAGCATTTATTTAATTAATTTTTATTTTAATTTAATTTTATTTTGTTGTGTGTGGGCTTATTTATATGATATTTCAAAAGGCTTCTAGTTCATCTATTTCAACAAATAATTTAGGTATTATTAAACACCATGTCAATTCTCAGTTGGAATGGAATTTTTAGGAAAAGCGAATTTAATATTGTTAACGAATTAAAAAAATATATTAATTCCAAATTATGAAAAAATTTTAGATACTCTGAAAAAAAAGAACAATAACAATGTAAAATTACATGATTGAAACATTGGTAATTCAAGTTAAAAAGATAATATTTAGAATTTTTGATTTTTAGAGCTCTATCGGTCATAGAGGGACTATAGCTAGAGAAAGAGCAAGATACTTTCAATTTTAATTTCTTCTTAAAATCAGAAGAATCAGAGAAAATGAAAGCAAATGAAACCGGTAAGAATAAATACAGAAAGCAGCCATTTTCTGTTGGGGTGGGTGATTATAGAGATTATGTGGAAGAGAGACATAGTAAAGTTTTCTGAAGACAATGTTTAAAAACTAATCATTTTATATAGAAATCAAAACGTCAAGAAAAAATAGAGAATTATTCTTTTCAATTTCGAAAGTAAACTGATTTAGAAGGCGTTTAAAATATCGTGTAAATTTGCGCACCGAAGGAATACTCGTAATGAAGAGATCTTCCCTTGCTTTCGACTGTTCGGAACATTTTTGATTAAAACGTAGTTTTAGAACGTTTCCTAATCATTTCATCTTTTCTAATTTCGAATTTTTTGGAACATCCACTTAGAAAAAATTATAAATCAGAGATAATATCAAATTTGAATTTTCTAGATACATTATTACTATAGGAAACATACAAAAGTGTGGTTTTCCAGCGAGTTTTTTCTCACCCCCTCCCATTGTGCGTGCACTGACATTTTTAAACACCCGCAGTGCTTCGAACATTGTGATAAGCACTGATTGTGTCAAGTTTGGTTGAAATCGGTTCACGGGTTTAGGAGATGAAAGACATACAATCATATATACAATGACTTTCATTCATATTAATAAAAGTATTTTTATTCTTCATGGAAGCTAAAACCTGTTGAACCATCTGTTAGTCGGCTAGTTATGGCTATAGCTCATTAAGTACTGCCTTAAGGATCCTTCAGATACTAGCAACATACAGAGCGTCAAAACTCATAAATTATCGATTGTCCGAAAGCGACCCTTGATATTTTGCACACATTTACAATGAAGGACATTACTTTTTATTGCTCTTTTATAAAAGAGACCCCCTTCTCATGCAATTATCGCACCAGGAGGTTTGTGATCTTCGAATGCAGCCAGCGTCGATCTCCTAAACCACATCAAAGAAATATCAATAGAGCCGACTTGCAGTTTTCTAAAGTTGCCAGTATCTGAAGGGTCCTTTACAGGTATACATTATTTCCTCGCTTGGTGGCGAGCATTACATCCTAAATAGTTGATGTGTATTATGCCTCTGTTTGCCTGTGTGTAAAAGGTCTTGACTTTCCGGTGTGTATCACGTCTTCATTTGCCTGTATGTATCACGCCTTCATTTGCCGGTGTGTGTCACGTCTTCATTTGAAAGGTCTTGACTTGCCGGTGCGTATCTTCATTTGCCTGTGTGTAATAGGTCTTGATTTGTCGGTGTGTATCACGTCTTCATTTGCCTGTGTGCAAAAGGTCTTGACTTGCCGGTGTGTATCACGTCCTCATTTGCCTGTGTGTAAAAGGTCTTGACTTGCCGGTGTGTATCACGTCCTCATTTGCCTGCGTGTAAAAGGTCTTGACTTGCCGGTGTGTATCATGTCCTCATTTGCCTGTGTGTAAAAGGTCTTCAATTGCCGTTGTGTATTAAGTCTTCGCTTGCAGGTGTGTATTATGTCCTCGTTTGTCAGTGTGTATTACGTCCTAACTCAGCACGTGTGTATTATGCCGTTGTTTGTCGGTTTGTATTATGTCCGAGCTTGCCAGTGTGTATTATGTCTTAACTTGCCGCTATGTATTCGTCTCAGTTTGTCGATGTATGTTATAAGTTGGTTTACCAATCTGCATTATGTTCTTGAATGTCAGTTTGTATTAGCACAATTTTCTTACTTGATAATTTTACCAACAGGAAGCACTGCGAAACACTTTTAAATTATTTTTAAAACTATTCAATCACTTAAACACATAATGTATCTTAATCTCACTCAAATTCTTTCATTACAACACATTCAGTTAAGATTCTTGATCTTATGGGGCACTGTAAGCATTTTATCACAATAAAATCCTAATTTCCCACCATGTGATGAACATACTTAATCATGTGTGCGAAATAATACTTATAATAGATTATAAATTCGTATTTTGACCACCAGAGAAGCTGTAACACACTCTAAAATATGATGAAAACCATACACTCACATAAACAAGCAATATATTCTAATCTCAAACAAACCCTTCCAATACAACACTGTTAATACATTTTTCCCATTAGGGGGCGCTGTAAATTATCTTAACCATAGCCTTCTAAACTAGATGCCTTCCGCGTGGCTCGGAAACTTTGTGGTAGGCAGCGCCACCTGGTACAGATTGTTCGACTTTTTTTATTCAACAGCCACCAAAAATTTTTAAACTGTGATTTGATATACATAAAAGGCGAATAGAATCGAAGAAACGTCGATTATATATATCATATATCACTTATAAAAATTATTGGTGACAGTTGAATAAAAAAGTCGCGCAATCTGCACCAGGTGGCGCTGTTTACCGTTTGAACTCTTACCAAGTTTCCGAGCCACGCGGAAGGCAGCTAGTTTAGGAGGCAACGTATTAACATCAAAGAAATCTCAGCTTCAAATTATACAGTATCAACAGACTTACAATACAATATACTTAATATTGTGTATGAAATTTCATTTATTCATAATAAATTATAAAGTGGTATTTTGATCACCAGAAGCCACTTTGAAACTCATTAAAATACTAGTAAAACTATTCACTTGTATTACAAAAACTATTCACATAATTACAAATACTTTCATTACAACACATTTAACAAATTTCTTTTTCCCGAAAACTTTATGCGGCGTTTAATTCGCCATCGTGCATCGTCACAGAGTCACTTAGCAAGTATAAGCGTTATTATTATTGTAAAATATTTTCTTAAACTATGTGCAATATGTATAATGTGAATTGTACCATAACATAAAAAAAAAAAAAAAAAAAAAAAAAAAAAAAAAAATCTTCATGTCCTCATTTGATTGTGTGTATCAACATAGTCAATGTCCTCATTTGATTGTAAAATTACAAAGTCCCCAGTTGATTGTGTGTATCGAGTTCACTGTGTGTGTTGCGGTGTATTGAGGTCCCCATTTAGACGGTAAAAATACATATTAAGAAATATTGAGAAATTTTGGAATTTTAAGAAAAATCAAAGCTGATTCATAATTGAATGAGTTTTATTAATAGTTATTTATCAAAAATATGCTTTTAAGTCAATTATTTACGAAGTCCCCGATTGGCGGTGTATACACATAGTCCTCAGTTTGCACGTCTTGCCAACCTGTGTGTGTGTGTGTGTGTGTGTCTGTCTGTTATCAGCATATCTCAAAAACAAATTATGGCAGAACGTTCAAACTTGGTATTCTAAATGTGTATCATATAGGGATGCTACAGTAAGCTTTTCGTTAAGATCAAGCAAATGGTTCGTGTACAGGGACAATCAAGATAATTCTAATACATTACGTCTATGGGGTAAATTGCAGGAAAATAGAGTTTAACGTCTTAGACTGCACTAAAATAAATGAAACAAATACATATATTTTGTGATAGAGACAGTTAACTGGGAAAAAAAATTGTGTATGTAGGAGCCCTTCGCCTACCCCCCCTCGAGGGAAGTAAATTTTCATGATGGGTATCTTTCAAAAGAGCTCACCAATACCTTTAAAACGAATGGTTGAACCATCGATCTGCGATAATTTAAAACAAAGTTATCGATTTTTTTGTTACTTTTAACGAAAAAAAATAAAAACTTTGAAAAAAAATCGTACTTTTTTTTTTTTTTTTTTTTTTTTTTTATTGAGAATAAAATGGACTTTTTTTTGGATATTTGGTGTTATACTACTTCTCTAATATGGAAATAGTCTGCCTTATCATAAAAGATAATTTTTTTAAATAATAATTTTAATAAATTATTTTTTACAAAGAGAAATATTTTTTAATAACCGAATTAAATTCTATATAAATGTAGGTGCATTAATGAAATGGGGGGTTGAGGAGGGTGGTAGCCCCCCTCACACAGAACTAATTATCATATAAAACTCTTCAGAAGCCTAATATGAATTGTTTAACATAGGTTTACATAACAGTACTCGTTATGTTACCTATTAATCTTCAACCTGTATTTAAAGTATTGTTGCGTACTTGGGGGTTCGTGAGTTGTCCGAGAATGAAAGGCCAAACTTACAAAAATTCAGTAATTTATTCACAGAAAAATACAGGTTAATAAACCAATTATCAGCTTCAATTCAAGCAGTAAACACAGCTTAAACAACAGCTGTCAATAGCAAATCCACAGTACAAACTGTATAGCAATAACACTTGAAGCAAGTCTCTCTCAAAGAGGCTCAGTGCAATACAAGTACTAGCGAAGCTGGCCGACAACTGAACTGAACTGACTGCTTTGGCGAGAAAGCGCTTCCTTATATACTGTTCCATGGAACCCAGATTTTTCGAGAAAACTCTAGAAAGTGGTCAACCAATCAACTTACAGCTTCCATATTTGGTATATCCCATATAAGGATTTTCTCGCCAAGGTCGCCAAAAAAAATCGCCAAGGTGGGGAAAAGTCGCCAAATTTGGCGCCAAATCCATTACCTGCATTACTGGGGCTTTTTAATGCGTTTTTAAGGGAAAATAAGGCTATTTCAACGCTAAAACGACTAGAAATGCATAAAATTAGCACTTTATCAACTTACTAAGCCTCTTTGAAAGAATTTATACAGAAATAAACACAATTATTTACAATTTTGTAACACTGCCCCCCTCCCAAGGACTGCACGTCCCGGGCAGTGCAACCCTTGGTCAAGAGGCGAAACTAAACAAATTTACACAATCTAAAATACAAAAACTAAGTTGCATATAACGATAAAATAGAAATACAAATCAAGTGAGAAATATTTACAAAATTCACAAATATGTACAAATATTTATATACAAATATTTACAGTGCGCATGCGCAAATTTTACCAGTATTTACATTTTAATTTTTAATATTACCGTTACTTGTGGTACTTGGCTAGCCTATTATAGTGCACCACCTTCGGTTTTGATGAAGGTGTTTTAGTGATCCGCACCACTACATCATTCAGCCTTTTTTAGACTGTGTATGGTCCGTCCCAGTTGCACTGTAACTTGGGGGAGAGTCCTTTGCATCGAACAGGATTCCACAACCAGACCTTCTCTCCTTCCTGGAACTCATGTTGCGTAGCCTTTAGATCGTACCTTGTCTTCATTTTCTCCGTTGCAATGTCAATTCGCTCCCGAGCAAAGTTGTGTACGTCCTCAAATCGTGCCTGGAGATCTTGGATGTACTCCTCGGGCGATGAAGGCGCATCGGGTGGACAACCAAACAGGAGATCACAAGGGAGACGAAGTTCACGTCCAAACAGCATCTGGGCTGGAGTGTAGCCGGTGGTTTCATGGACAGCACTTCGATAAGCCAGCAGGAACAATGGCAACTTCAAGTCCCAATCTTGCTGGTTCCTTGATACTAGAAAGGAGAGGTTATTCAGGATGGTACGATTGATCCTCTCGACCATGCCGTCCGACTGGGGATGTAAGGGTGTTGTCCGGGTTTTGTCTATGCCGAGTAGTTCACACAGTCCTTTGAAAACATCAGAGGTAAAGTTCCTACCTTGGTCGGTATGAAGTTGTAGGGGCGTGCCGTACCGTGACACCCATTGCTGCACTAGGACCTCTGCGACTGTGCATGCCTCTTGATTGGGAATGGGATATGTCTCAGGCCACTTGGTGAAATAGTCCATCTCGACGAGGATGTATTTATTTCCACTGGAGGTCCGTGGCAAAGGACCCAAGATGTCGATTGCAATCCGTTC
Organism: Salticus scenicus; assembly: GCA_963930645.1. NCBI lineage: Eukaryota > Metazoa > Arthropoda > Arachnida > Araneae > Salticidae > Salticus > Salticus scenicus. The sequence continues at coordinate 121,361,044 of OZ005648.1, read as the reverse complement.
AAATGGTGCTCCCACGTTATACCGTTGCAGTCTTCCTCGACTTCGTTTCTGCGGGCCTTTACGTGCCGCACATGCATCACAGGATTTACACCATTTCTCCACATCCTCCTTTGCCTTGCACCAGTAGAAGCGTTCCCGAACTTTCTGCAGAGTCTTCATTACCCCAAAATGGCCTCCGGTAGAGCTACTATGCAGTTGTTCTAAAACAGCTGGAATTTTCTATCTTGGTAATAAAATCTGCCATCTGAAGATTTTCCCATCATCAGATTCCCACTTTCTGTATAATACGCCGTTTCTTATATGAAGAGAGTCCCAAAGTCCCCAATAACTTTTCGTAATGGGACTAAATCTGGAAATGTCCTGCCAGGTAGGTCTGTTGCTGGTCATCTCCTTCAGTTGAAATATAGGCTTTACGTCAGGATCTTCCATCTGTGCTTTTCTAAATTCTTCGTCACTCCATGGGTCGGGATCTTGTTCTGATGGTGTTGCAACAGTAACTTGGCGAACAACTGGCTTTATTCTTTGGTGTTTATCCTCGGCTTTAGAGATATATTTATGATCTTCAGATGGAAGCTTCCGCAAGAATGCATCTGAATTTTCCCGAAGAGCTCATTCCGGGTGGCATACTTCAGAGACATTCTGGGTTGCTCCACTAGGTGTTCTTACTGGGCAGCTTCGTTTGATATGCCCGTCTTTTCCACAGACCCAGCATTTAGTTGTTGGAGTCTTCCCTTCTTTCTTCCTCTCAAGAATGCGTAGTCTTCTATTAATTTCTGCAATCAGTTCCTGAATCTCTTTAAGATCATCTTGAGAGCCGTTCACTTTGTGTATTGTGCTGTTCTGGCGATGTTTATAGGAGGCTTGTTGGGCTGTATCGAGCTTTAGGGCATACACCAAGGCTGACTCCACATCCTTCACGCCGGAGAGTCTGAGGGCTTTTTGAATATCTGGATCTCCGACAGCATCAATGAAATATTCTAGAGCCAGATCTTTACGTGTTTCAGGATGACAGTCTGAGAAAGCCAAATGTGAAAGCCTCTGGATGTTTGATGCCAGTTCTTGTAAGCTTTCCCCTGGTCTCTGACGACGGGACCTTAGCTGGAGTCGACTATATTCTTTGGACCATTTCGCTCCAAAACGTAGCTCTAGTGCTCTGGTTACAGCTTCGAAGTCATATCGCTGTTCCTTCGAAAGGGTCTCCAGAATATCTGCGGCGTCGCCCCGCAACGACCCTACCAGATGAGCCGTCTTTGCAACAGAGTCCCAGCCGTTTGCTTCATCTACGATGGAAAACTGCGTCCTATATACATGCCAGGAGGAACTTCCATCGTAGGTAGATAGCTTAATCAATTCCTGATTCTGGATTCTTCTCTCTTTCTTTTCAGTTTCCTGGGGCAGGGATTCTAACTTTTCTTCCACTTTTCTCTCCAGATCTTCTTCTATTCTCTTCAGTTTACCTTCTATCTCTGAAAACTTTCCTTTCAGCATTTGATCAAAGTTTTCTTTAACTTTCTCCTCGAAATTCTCTTCTATCTTCGTAAATCTCTCTTCAAAATTTCTTTCTACTTTCATAACCTTCTCTTCTATTCCATCCATTATATTTTCCATCACCATTAATTTACCCTCTATTGATTCTTTCGCCGTTGAAAGCTCTCTCTTCATCTCATCTTGATTAGATTTAATTTCTTCGGTCAAACTGGCTTCCATCTTTTCTGAACTGCTTTCATTTCCTTCATTTCTTCAGTCAAGCCGTCTTTCATTTCTCTTTGCGATGTTTCCATTTTCTCTTGTGCTGCCTTCATTTCTTTCATCTCTTGACTCAGGCTATCTTTCATCTCTCTTTGCGATGCTTCCATACTTTCTTTCATCTCTCTTTGTCCTTCCTTCATTTCTCTTTGCCCTTCTTTCATTTCATTCATCTGGGTAGCTAAGCTTTCTAGAAGTTTCTTCATCTGTTCCTCCATAGCTCTAGTTCTGGTCCACACATGTGGGCGTGGGTTCGAATCCCACTTCTGACACCAGAAATGTTGCGTACTTGGGGGTTCGTGAGTTGTCCGAGAATGAATGGCCAAACTTACAAAAATTCAGTAATTTATTCACAGAAAGTTCCAGAAAAATACAGGTCAATAAACCAATTATCAGCCTCAATTCAAGCAGTAAACACAGCTTAAACAACAGCTGTCAATAGCAAATCCACAGTACAAACTGTATAGCAATAACACTTGAAGCAAGTCTCTCTCAAAGAGGCTCAGAGCAATACAAGTACTAGCGAAGCTGGCCGAAAACTGAACTGAACTGACTGCCTTGGCGAGAAAGCGCTTCCTTACATACTGTTCCATGGAACCCAGATTTTTCGAGAAAACTCTAGAAAGTGGTCAACCAATCAACTTACAGCTTCCATATTTGGTATATCCCATATAAGGATTTTCTCGCCAAGGTCGCTAAAAAATCGCCAAGGTGGGGAAAAGTCGCCAAATTTGGCGCCAAATCCATTACCTGCATTACTGGGGCTTTTTAATGCGTTTTTAAGGGAAAATAAGGCTATTTCAACGCTAAAACGACTAGAAATGCACAAAATTAGCACTTTATCAACTTACTAAGCCTCTTTGAAAGAATTTATACAGAAATAAACACAATTATTTACAATTTTGTAACAGTATTAAATTTCAGGGTAAGAGAAAGTCGTGTGAGTGACACACCAGATTATTTTATTTATTATTCTTTTAATATCAAGCGAGGTTCGCCCTTATATTGATGTAATTCATCTTTCATAGTTTTACGAAATTTAACCGTGCTCCGGATAAGGCAGATTGTTAAGATTTTTGTTAAGTATTTAATCCGAAAACCCCATTTAAAAATATCTAAACAAAAAATATATATAAAATAAAAGTATGTTTTAATAAGAAGTTTCGAACAAGCTAACAGATAATTCCTTCTCGTTTGAAATTTCAAAGTTAACTACTTAGATGCCCCCTATTTCTCCCAAATCCAAACTTTTTCAACCAAACGATGTCTCCATCAAATAAATTAGGTACTTCTTTGTAGTTTTCAGAAATCCCATGTTCTCGAGATACTGTATGACAAGGGGAACTACTTTAATTAAATTTTTAATCAGTCATATGTTCCTAAAGTGTAAAATAGATTTAAAAATATGACTAAATGTTTGTTTTCTAAAGACATTTACATCCAACTAACAAATCCTAATATACAAGGTGTGGGATGTAACTTTTGGTGGATCCTGTATATATATTAGAATCTAATTACACATTTTTTTATATCAGCTGTCGTTTTCCCTAAGAAAATGTGTTGACTAGCTTTTAATTTCTGATGAATCATGATATATATATATATATATATATATATATATATATATCAATTGAGTCACGTGAATGATGTTTTGGGATCACTCCGCATGGATAGTTGAAAACAATACATTAAATTGGATATATAAGTATCTTACTGGTGATTCGCTTATTTCGAGAAACGGCGTTGATATGACGCCATTTCGCAGCCTTTCTCTCTCTATATATACATATACATATATAGCGTAATAAAGTGAGCATAAAAAATAAACATATTATGCCTTCAATCATGCTACTCGTGACGTTGGAAGTCTCTGCACAAGTCTGATTCATTCAGTTCTATATTAAAATATATCTGATAACCCCAGAGTTGATAACTGTTATAATTTATTCCAGAGCATTGTTAGCCACGCCTTTTATTTATACCATTAATTTTATACAATATTTTTCTTCTTATTTAATACCTATCACATATTGGAGAAAATTATTCTACAAAAATTCTAGTTCAAAAATAAGGCAGGAATAACATTGCTCCGAAATAAATTATAAACGTTGGCAACTTTGTAACCCTTGTGGTTGAGAGAAAATAGCGATAAGTGAATGGCGAATGACTGGATTCCAAATCCCAACTTGTCGATCAAATCCCCTCAAATCCTTTGGAATCATCCTCAATGCCAGATTTGATAAACGTGATTACACTTTATCAATGCCAGATTCATCTAAAAAGTTATATGAATGTAGTAATAAATAGTAAAAATAAAGACGAATTACTCCACAATACTCAATTTGTAGTGAATAATAAAACCAACTCACTTCAATAACGAAATGTTAATGAAATTCCAAATATACATCAATGTCTAATTAATTATAAATTAAATCTTTCAGGGGAGAATGAAAGGCGTAACTGGATTGATCCAAATTTACATTCAAGTAACTTTTTGCTAGAACTTCTGAAGTTGAGTACGAAGGGAATAGTCAAGGTACGACGTTGGCAGTCGATTTCGTTTTGTAAACATGAAACTTTCTGGTATACTTTTTCGTAACAAATCCATTCGCCAGACATATCATTAAAGTTTAATAGTTTACCCCGTGCATATCGAAGGATACTTAATCCATAAATTCAGATTTAAAAAAAAAAAAAATAAGAAAGCAATACATAAAAAATAATTTTATTTTAAAACATAACCTATAAAAAAAAAAAAAAAAAAAAAAAAACCTAACTTGCTTTCTCTTCCTTAAAATCTAATTTAGTTTCTGCTCATTTATTTATTTTAATTTTAAATTAAAAAGTAATTAACCTAATTCTGTTTTGAAATGTTATTAAATCAGAATTACTATTATGAATGCAGCTGAAAATTCTTACCTTATTTTAAAACTTTCCTTTTTGCTATCACGAAAGTAAAATAATATTAATTATTATTTTTTAAAACTCCTTAAATATATGCATATATTAACTGTTTTTTCTTATTTAGAGACGACTTTAGTTTGATATATTTTATTTATTTTTAATTTAAATTCAATACTAACTAAGGAATTTCTCTTTTGTTTCTAAATCAGAACTACACTTGTGGATGACACTAAAAAAATTTTTTTTTATTGAACCCTGCTTCTTTTACCATGTTTTTCTTAACTTCGATTCTTGTTTTTTTTTTTTTTTTTTTTTTTTTTTTTTTTTTGTCCAATATAAGTCCTGCAATCGATTTCTATCTAACTTCCCGACAAGCTAGATATTTGAAACTTTCAGGACAGCTCAGAACGCGGTGACAGTACATTTTTGTAATACTTTTAGTCAACTGGTTCAGTTACCACTGCCTTCGGCAGCGTTTATATGTTTCGACGGAAAATTTATTTAACTAACTTCCCGACTAGCTAGACATTTGAAACTTTTAGAATAGTTCAAAACACGGTGAAAATGCATTTTTTTAATACCTTTAGCCAACTGTCTCCGGCTTCCAATCGATTTTTAACTAAGGTCCCGACTAGTTAGACATTTCAAGCTTTCAGGATAGCTCAGAACACGGTGACAGTACAATTTTTTGATACTTTCATTCAACTGTTTCAGATCCCTACTACCTTCGGCAGCGTTTATATGATTTAACAGAAAATTTATTTAACTAACTTCCCGACTAGCTAGACATTTGAAACTTTCAGAATAATTCAGAATACGGCGAAAATGCATTTGTAAAATATTTTTAACCAATTGCATCGGGACATTGCTGCCTTCGGCAGCGTTACTAGTACTAAGCTTGCAATCAATTTTTAACTGTCTTACCGGCTAAATAGCCATTTGAAACTTTTATAATAGGCTCAAAACAAGATATCAATGAATTTTTTTAATACTTTTATAAAATTGCTCCGGGTTTCTGCTGCTTTCGGTAGCGTTTATATGATTCAACAGAAAATTTAAAAACATGGTATACAAAAATATTTTTTATCTTGTAATTATTCCATTTACGTTAGTTTTTTTTTTTTTTTTTTTTTTTTTTCATTATTATATATTTTTCTGTCATTTGACTTCAGTGCCAAATTTTAAATACTGCCAAGAGGTCCAAGCTGTTTAAATATTTCTGCACAATTTTTCTCAATTTTATTTTAAATATTTTTGTAATGAGAATGGGGAAAAAAAGAAAAGCATTTTTTTTTTTTAAATTGGTCTAATTACAGAAAATATCCCCATGTAAAATATAATACTTTTTCCGTTCTGTTTATTATCAAAATCAAAATGACTAATGCAGCTTTTATTGTATTGTTTATATTTCTATAAATTAAATTAAATTATCCAGTACTAAGACGTTCCGGTGAAGAAGTCTCTGCTGAATTTAGCGAGGGCCCGAAGCGAAGTTTTTAAGCAATTTCAATTTATTTTCTTTTTAATTTTAATTTGCAGAACGGTATAAAAATATTCATTCTTTTTTTAATTCATTTAAATGTAATTTTTTTATTCATTTAAATACCAACGAAGCGGGCAAATCCTGCTAGTTATACTATAAACTAGCAGGCTTTGCACATTTCGTTGTTCAATGTATTTAAATGAAATCTCAAAATTTCATATCATTATTAATAAAATCTCAAGGGAAAAATAAAATCGCTGAAATCAGTCTTTTCGGTAGTGATTTTCCCGCTCGCAACATGAAATAACGGGCCCACTGCCTACAGCACGAATTACACTCTTTTTACTCTCCCCTCCTCCTTTCTTGCGAGTAGGTTAATAGTTTCGCGAAATACAAGTAAGTGCATATTGCGTACATTTAAACAAAACCCTAATACCAAAATCTCTTATTTAAAGGTAATTTAAAGTGGATTTCAACTTGAAACGCGGTTTTTTTGTGCCGTCGGCCTCAAGAGGGGGGAAATAAATTTCGAAAGATCCTTTTATAGTGCGTGTTGCATACACATAATCAACTGATGCATCAATTAATCGCCTTTTTGAGATAATTTAGAGCACAGTTATGCTTCAAAACGTGGTTTGTTTCCAGATTCTAAAGGGTGGGAAAGAAGAATTTCGCAAAATATCTTTATATTACGTATGATGGATACGTATAATCGACCAACAAAACAAAAATTACTTTTCTAAGATATCTGGAGCAGACTAAAGCTTGAATACAGATTTTTTATAAGATACTTTCGTAAAATCTTTTTGTAGTATGTGTTTTGGGTACGCATAACCAACCGACACACCAAAAGTTTTTTTTTTTTTTTTTTTTTTTTTAATTTGGAGCGGAATAACTCTTGAAAACGTGTTTCTCTCTCGCCTTTAACCCTCAAATGCATGATGTTTTTAAAAATCTTTTTTTTTTTTTTCAATCTTTTTTTGGCTTTCATTTCTTAAACAAATAATATTTAAAAAAAAAAAAAAAATCGTATATTATTTTAAGTATAGTTTACGGCAAAAAAGCCATTTGTTGCGAATCAATCGGAAAGATTAATATTTTATTGAAATAATAATTTTTCCTTGATAAAATTCTGAATATGGACTACATACATTACCATGTAATAATTTTGAAAACTAGTGTTGTCCTTTACATGTAGAAAATTGACTTAATAATACTGTCAGTATGTAACGTATTGGGAAAATTAGTCACTAGAGCTTCAATGTAATTCTAATAGCATTTAAGAAGATAAAATTGGGTATGTTGCCGAAAGGCAACACACGGCATTTAAGAGATATAATTTAAAAAAAATTGACAGTTGATGTTTATTTTTTTTACTTTTGTTCAAAAAAACATTATGAACGGCTATACATACAGCCACCTATTAAAAACAAACCAATTGCAAGCGTACAATCCAATTTAAAAGCCCAGTATCAAATTTTAAACTTAGGGTATTTAAAAGTTAAATGGTGTTAAATGGGTGGAAAAGAAAAATTTCACGAAAATTCCTTTATGATGTGTGTTGGGTACGCATTACAAACCCACACATAAGAAATAGACTTACTGAAATTTTCTGGAGGAGGGATACTTTTAGAAACGTGTTTGTTCCCCCCCAAACCAAAAGGGGAGATAGAGGAAAATTTTATCAATTCCCTTTACAATAGGAGTCGGATACATGCAAATAATTCATGCACCGAAATTCGTGATCGCAGCTACCATATGTTTCGCAGAAAAAATGTAATGAAAAAAAAAGAAAAGATTTTTTTTTTTTTTTTTTTTTTTAAATATACTAAAGAAGACGCTGGCATTTTTCAACCTCTTTGTACCATTTTCGGTAGAGTTCTACTCAAAAATAGGAAATTACCAAAATTTCTTCCCTGCAAATCGATTTTCCTCCTTCCTCCTCGAAAAATTCTAAAGTCGCAGAAAATATCTCGTTTTGTACGCAAGTCTAGTTTATAGGGACATTTCTTTACCGTGAAGTAATTTGGAGCCGAGTTATACTAACAATCGGTTTTTCTCCTGACTCATCAAGAGGGAAGAGGGGGGGGATTTCTCATGAGTTGACAGATATAATTTTAAATTGGGTATAGTTCTAAGTATCGTTAAATTCCAACCAGCTGTTCTTTGGTGATACCCGGACAAAAATAGCGTTACATACATACAGAACCAACGTGACACACACTCAGAATTTCTTCTGAAGTCATTTTTGGCTTTCACGATGTGTGAAACATGAAGATACTGACTGAAAAATGATTCGTTTCTGAGCAATTTGAAGAAAATCGTCTCATTTTATTAATATAAATTATTCGACATTAATTTTTATATATAGCTTTTTGAATTCTCCGATAAAAACAGAACGTCTGACGATAACAGTAAAAAACTCTATGGAAATTAAATGAGCTCAAAAGTAAATGCTTATTATATTACAATATATTTTTATTTCATAACTTTTCAGTATGTATTGCAATTAAAAAATAATTACAAATTATTTTAATGTAAGTTTAATTAAATACAGTCGGTAACAAAAGTGTCCGAACACTAGAAAAAATTCCTATGTAAGAAAAGTACACTTGATACGGTTTTGTTAAATAAATCCTTGTCGAATCCTGTTCTTAATCAGTGTAAGAACATGATTCGATAAGGATTTATTTAACAAAACCGTATAAAGTGTACTTTTTTACATAGGAATTTTTGCTAGTGTTCGGACACTTTTGTTACCGACTGTACGTACAAAACAGTGTCCATATAAGGCATTTAACTGTAAAATTAATTGAAGTTTTAATTAGGCATTCTGATTAAACTTAAATTTTATCCTACTATTGACATCAATATATAACAATTTTATTTAGCGTTACAAGAAGAATTATAAATCATAATTAAATATTTCCCAATGAACATTTTAGATTGTCATTTCAAATCTCGTTTTCAATTTCCATGAACTTCTTCATCATTGTTTGGAATTTAATGAGCTTACTATCGAATTCAACAAAGATTTATCATGACGAAATAATGTATATTAATGGTAACTTTTAATCTACTCACATCCGTTGAACACCTGAAATAAAAGAATAAAATAAAGTGTAAACTTTTAAGTATTCCAAGAGTCAGAATTACATGATCTTATTTGTTTAGCATTCTAGTATCGTTATACATTTTAAAGTATCATGAATATATTTATACCTTATTTATGTCAATTGATATCACATTAAAATAAGTATTGTATCTTCCTCAATTTCATATTTCACGCTTTGAACATTTCAAGTTGTATTTATGACATTTTTATTTATTTTTTTCTTATTTATCGGCACCAACATCACTCGCTTATTTACAAAAATATTTCTCGTATTATGTTACAGCACAATAATTTCAACGCATTATCATTTTTATAAAATTTCATTTTGAACCCACTTTTTTAAAACCTTTTATTTTTGAAACTAGGTAACATGAATGTTTTCTATGACAATTAAATTTTAATGCTGCTATACTAACACGTTAGCATATAAGCAAATATTTTTAAATTGTTCCTAGTCACGGCCCGTTGATATTTCGCGTCAGTCCCAATTATATCCAGAAAAATAAAATAAGTTATAAACGAATAATAATAAAATTGTAAAAATAAAAACATTTTTTTTTTTGTTTGTGATACATATAACGTTGGTTTCTTTCAGTGAATTTCACATGCGTTGGAAATTTAAATGAATGATCATATGATCAATTGCATCAATTTGTTTCAAGTTTATATAAAATAATCTAGTGTATCACTTACAGGACTTTTTCTTAACCTACATTTCAATACTATAAAGATGCATTGCAGATTAAGTCGAAAGACCAATAAGGTAAGATAATAAAGTTCAATTTACTTTAAAAATTATCTAAAATAGGTTTAAGAACAGTATTGTTTGACATATAATTCTGTGCGATGGGGCTGCCGCTTTCCCTAACCCCCCGCCCCTCCCCGCACAATTATGGTGCTTACATTTTTTTTTTTTTTTTTTTAATTCAAGTCTATAATTAACTTGCATTGAAACTTGCAAAACTTAATCATTTTTTTTTTTTTTTAATGTGGCAACTTTATACTAACTAACACCAAATTTGTATTTCTGCGGATTTTTATTTTACGTTATGTTAATTACACGTTTATATACAGATCGACCGACAAAAATTGGACTATCGTATTCAGGGAACCTCAAAACGTTATGCTATATAAAAACCAGGGATGAAAATAGAACTTCAAAAATACTTTGTTTAGAGTATGGGTATGATAGATTATTTTTTTCTTAAGCACTTCCATCGATTACATTCAATTTAAAAAAAAAAATGTTTATATTAATTTTGGGCTACCCTATATTTATAGACTAAATGAATATCACATACTGTACTTAAATTTTAAGTCTTGTGTGAAAAACACCTATCATGAAATGAAATATACATCCAGCAATTTACTAGTATAGCCCCGATATATCCAAATATTTTGAGTAGCCCTGTAAACAAATGATGAATGATTTCCATGCCACAATCTGCACAAAACATGCTTTTATGGATATAAAAAAATATACTTTCATTCCATTTTGTTTAGGGAAAGCAATAAGTGTTACATAGTACATACCAAATTTCCCCCCACAGAAATAATGTATTTGAAATATCTTGAATGGCACTGTCTATGAACCATTTGCTTGCAACGAAAAGTTTAGTGTAGCATCACTATATTATACAGATTCAGAATACCGAGTTTGGACTTTTTGCTGCTATTTGTTCTTGAGATATTCTGATAGCAGACACACACACAGACAAACACACACGCAAACGAACTTCTAAAAACAAGTTTTTAGGATTCAAACGACCTCAAAACGTGTAAAAATAACGAAAACTTACTTTTGAAAATGTGACACAAAAACAATATTTTCTCTACCATATATATGGATAAGAGAAAGTAAAAATATTAAAGTCGTAGTTAAACAATAAATACCGTGAATAAGTTTCAATGCAATGTATTCTAGAAAGGGTTGCCTAACTTTGATTTGAACTAGTCATCAACAAAAAAAATAAATAAATAAACAAGCGGCATGTTGTATAGGATAACGTTTGGGGAGATTACGTGACAGGAGTGAGTACTCATATGGAGCATTGGCGGGAGAGAGTAGAGTGAGCGAGATGTGTTTTTAAGTGGTTGTACAACATAAAATGGTGAAGTGCTGACTTAGATGTGCATACTGGTATACAATGGTAGTAGTACAAAATATTTTTCATTTAAACAATTTCTCATAATCTACTAACCTAGACTAACGGTACGATTTTCACCAAGATATTCCCTAAAAGCTAATAACTATTTAATAAAAGACTGCACAATCTCCCCTTCAAAATGGGAGAGTTTTGTGCTTCTGCTAATTTGGAGAGATTGCGCATTGATTTTCATAAAATTCTATACTAATAGAGATTTGACAGTTTATAGGTAATTTTTTATCTTAGCTCTGTTAGTGTTTTAAATGCACGTGGTTTTGAGCTCTGGGATAAAATATTGTGTACATTATGCAGTACGAGTGATTCGGATTCTAATTTTAGTATAAATGCCTCTGAGACTGATTTGGAAATAAGTGACATTTATGAATGTTCGATAGCGAATCTGTGAACAGTGCTATGGTACTGTATGGTATTGTATGATACAAAAAAATTCTTTTAATAAAATTCTCTTTTCATGTTTAAAACACATACCTTTTATTTTTTCTACTTGCTGGAAAACTAACATTCAGTCATAATAGTTCTGATTGTTCTTTTTTCTGAAAAATTAAATTTTCTTGATTCCAAGCTAAAAAAAAAAATTCCAAAAATTTAAAGTGAATACATATATATTGTTCATACACATTATTTTATAAAATTTTCTTGAATAATAATAAAAAATAATCTGGTGTGTCACTCACACGACTTTCTCTTACCCTGAAATTTAATACAATAAACACAATTTGCAGATTAATAGATAAGCGTGACCCGTCAAATAAGCCCAAGACAAAACGGCCCCGACAAAAAAGCCCCGACAAATAAGCCCAAAGGACAAAAGAGCCCCGACAAAAGAGCTCCGACAAAACAGCCCCGACAAAACAGCCTCGACAAAATAGCCCCAGACAAAATAGCCCCAGACAAAACAGCCCCAAGTCAAAATAGCCTCAACAAAACAGCCCCGACAAAATAGCCCCCGACAAAAGAGCCCCGACAAAATAGCCCCCGACAAAATAGCCCCCCGACAAAACAACCCCGATAAAACAGCCCCGACAAAATAGCCCCCGACAAAATAGCCCCCAACAAAATAGCCCCGACAAAATTTGTATGTATCTTTCTGTGTACACGGAAAATCTTCTGACTATCATATCTCAAAAAAAAAAAAAAAAAAAAAAAAGAAAAGAGATAGAACTACGAAACTTGAATTGAGTCAGGTCTGGTGTATATATGATTTTCCGAACTTTTGGTGAAAATTGGATAACCGGAAGTGTGTCGTATAGTTTTTTCAGAATCAAAGAAAAATACAGCGTATTAGCGCCACCTATCGCCTTATGCACACAAAAACTTAAACATCAGTAGGAAAAAAATGGTGCACTTATAAACAATAGATTTTGATGTGTAGTATTTTATAGGCAAGGAAAATTCAGAGAAATTTACAACATAAAAACGCTACCTTCCGACCGATAACAAACAACATTTCGTGTAATATTCACATAATTTAAAAAATGATGCAGTTATGACCATTACATTTTAAGATAAACTTTTTCATAAACAAAGAAAATGACAGCATATCAGCATCAGCGCTATCTTTCGGCGATATAAACACAAATTTAAACAAAATTTACAACGTAACTACACCACCTTTCAGTCCTTTTTTTTTTCGTTGTTGTTGTTGTTGTTGCTTTAAATTACACAAGATTAAATTATTTCAGCGATGCATAACACTGACGTCTGCCGTCGATGTTCACATAAACTTGAAGTGGTTGCTGATTAAATCAATTTATCTTAAAACAAAATTATGCAATTTTTTTTTTAATTATGAAAGTGTAAAATTATTTAAAGGATAGATTAAGGGACAGTAGGCCCCAAATGGGAGTTCGCCACGGCCTTAGAATAAATGAGTTTAATCGCTGGATGAAAGCTCACCTGTTTGGCGATGTATCACAAAAGTTATCAGAACACATTTAACTCAAGATGAAAAAAAAAAAAAATCAAGTATTGTTAAATTCTGCTTATTGATTTAGTTACAGCGACCAGAACTTTTGCTGACACACACAGACATATATCTCGAAATGTGTAAATTCATAGAAAACCTTAAATCAAAAATTTTCAGGAATATTTCATCCCCTATTTAGGTATATAAAAGAAATTAACAAATCCACATTTGAAAAAAATAGTCATTTACAATTTATGAAAATACATTATGTTTTACAATAAATAATTACAAGATAAAAAGAACTTTTTATATACCATGTTTTTAAATTTTTCTGTTGAATCATATAAACATACAGTCGGTAACAAAAGTCTCCGAACACTAGCAAAAAATCCTATATAAAAAATGTACATTTAATACAGTTTTGTTAAATAAATCCTTGTAGAATACTGTTCTTAGTCAGTCTAAGAACATGATTCGACAAGGATTTATTTAACAAAACTGTATTAACTTTCCTTTTTTTACATAGGAAGTTTTGCTAGTGTTCGGAGACTTTTGTTACCGACTGTACCTGGTAACTTTTATAATTTATTCCGGAGTACTGTTAACCTCGCCCTTTATTCATACCAGTATATTTTAAAACCACTTTTCTTCTTATTTCATCGTAATTACATATTGCAGAAAATTTCTCTACAATCATACTGGTGTGAAAAAAAGGCGGAGCTAACAGTACTCCGGAATAAAATATAAAAGTTACCAGATATGTTTAAACTCTACCGAAGGCAGCGGGGACCCATAATAATTGGCTGAAAGTAATAAAAAAAAATGCATTGTCCTCGTGTTCTGAGCTTTTCTAAAAGTTTCAAATTTCTAGCTAGTCAAGATAGAGGTCTGCACGGGGTGAAATTTTGAGGCCCAAGCCCCTCTCGGCCCGTTTCAAAAATATGTAAAAAAAAAAAAAAATGCATGTTTTTCTATGAAAAAAATTTTTAGTACGTGTTTTGTAGAGATTTTATATAGCCAATTAACAGAATATCCTTTAACAAAGCTGCTGAACTTTTACAAGATAATTATATATAAACAGAAATTCATTATTACAGACGTACAAAAGACTCAAAGAACGACAGAAAATCGAGTCGAAAATATTAGCATTCATCAAACAATATAGGAAAGTATTTAAAATAATTAATACTACTAAAAATGTACTTTCAACCATTTCCTCTTATATACCGTAATGTATCTGAAATTTTCATGTGATCCGATAAACAAAACTTTAATGCTAATGCAACCATATTCAATAGAAAAGATGCTTTTGCACATGCTAGAATTGGTGCTACTTTCATCCAGTGCACAGGAGATAAGAAAAACTAGCTTTCGCGAAAAAGTTACTGCGGAACGATTTTTACTGCCTTTATACAAACTAAACTCTTCAGACCGTAGGACATAAAGCCTTATACACAGTAACGTATCTAATTTCTTTTGTTTGTACATGTGTGCAAACTAATAATGACATGCATACTATTTTGAATAAGAAACCATCTAATATTACATTAAATAAAATATATTAAATTCGAGACATGCTAAAAATATTTGCGGAAAATTAAATCTCAAACAGGCACACGGATATTCATTTTAATTGAAGTTATAGACATTGTTTAACAAAATAAAATTTTATGTGCTACACAAGCTTGTGAAATTATGTAAAATAAATGACTGAAGAAATATTTTATCTTTTTCATTTTCCTTGATTAACGAGGAAACTAAAAAAAGATTCGGGCTGACACGGCCCGGAATAAATATCATCCACGCAGGCCCGGCACGAGTATACACAAAATAACTGAGCACGAGCCCGGCCCGAGCGCAAATTGAAAAATTCGCCCTGAACCCGGCCCGGGCAGACCTTTAAGTTGGGAAGTTATATGATTATTGAATCATAAAAACGCTACCGAAGGCAGCGGGGACCCGAAAAAATTGGCTAAAAGTATTTAAAAAATGCATTGTCATCGTATTTTGAGCTATTCTAAATATCTAGCTAGTCGAGTAATTAAATAAATTTTCTGTTAAATCATATAAATGCTTCCGGGCTATTTTGTTGGGGCTATTTTGTCGGGGCTATTTTGTCGAGGCTGTTTTGTTGGGGCTATTTTGTCTGGGCTATTTTGTTGAGGCAATTCTGTCTTGGGCTATTTTGTCGGGGCTGTTTTGTCCTGGGGCTATTTTGTCGGGGCTGTTTTGTCCTGGAGCTATTTTGTCGGGGGCTATTTTGACCTGGGGCTATTTTGTCGGGGCTGTTTTGTCGGGGCTATTTTGTCTGGGGCTATTTTGTCCTGGGGCTGTTTTGTCGGGGGCTATTTTGTCGGGGCTATTTTGTCGGGGCTATTTTGTCTTGGGCTATTTTGACGGGGTACCATAGATAAGATAACGAGTACTGTTATATAAACCTATGTTAAACAATTCATATTAGGCTTCTGAAGAGTTTTATATGATAATTAGTTCTGTATGAGGGGGGCACGTTTCATTAATGCACCTACATTTATACAGAATTTAATTCGGTTATTAAAAAATAAGTCTGTTAAAAAAAAAGAAAAAAAAAATTATAATAATTATTATTTAAAAAAATTTTCTTTCATGATAATGCAGACGATTTCCATATTAGAGAAGTAGAATAACACCAAATATCAAAAAAAAAAAGTCAATTTTATTCTCAAAATTAAAAAAAAAAAAAAAAAAAAAAAAGTACGATCTAAGTTTTTTTTTTCGTTAAAAGTAAAAAAAATCGATAACTTTCTTTTAAATTATCGCAGATCGATGGTTCAACCATTCGTTTTAAAGGTATTGGCGAGCTCTTTTGAAAGATACCTATCATGAAAATTTACTCCCCTCGAGGGGGGACTTCCCCCCCCCCAGGGGGGAGGCGAGGCATACATACACAAAATTTTTTCCCAGTTAACTATCTCTATTACAAAATATATATATTCGTTTCATTTGGTTTAGTGCAGTCTATAGACGTTAAACTCTATTTTCCTGCAATTTCCCCATAGACGTAATGTATGAGAATTCTCTTTATTGTCCCTGTACACAAACCATTAGCTTGATCTAAACGAAAAGCTTACTGTAGCATCCCTATATGATACACATTTAGAATACCAAGTTTGACCTTTCTGCCATAATTTGTTTTTGAGATATGTTGATAACAGACAGACACACAGGCAGACACACAGACAGACACACAGACATACAGACATACACACAGACCATTTGCTAAAAACATGATTTTCGTATTCAGGGCACCTCAAAACGTGTAAATATAACAAAATCTCGCGTTCGAAAATTTGACCCAAAAACAATACTTTCTCTACCTTATGGGGTAAGAAGGTAAAAAGGGCACTTTTTTTTTTACCGTTTTCTTGAAAATTACGAGATTGTTAAGTGATTAAGTGCAATATCTCCTACCAGTACGCGCAATAGCTCCTATCCTATAAGCAAAATAGCTCTCTTGGTTTCATTACAGATTTTGTTTAAAATTATAACACAGCAACATAATAATTATGAAATGCATAAAAGAAGGATGAATTCAAAATTATACAACCGTAGTCTAGCAAAGAAGTAATATTTGGATTTTTTTGTCTTTTTTAACTTACCTTATGTCTATTTAAATCAACGATATAAAGATATATCTATGCTGTAGTTCCAATTGAGATTTTTTTAATACTTTGGTCAGGTAGTTTTGTTCTACATTTATTAATACCAAAATACTATTTATATTTATTGCATTCCATTCAAGAAACATAGACTTTATAAATTTCTTGTGCTGTTTTCATCTAAAATTTTGCTTTTAATAATTTAAAAAAATAATAATAATTTATCCACCCACTCATCTATATTAACTAATAGTAATTATTTAAATTCAATATTACTGTTAAAAATAAATAATTAGTATAGTAATTAAAAAAAAAAAATCTTAAGGATCGTCACTACTTGTTTTTTTTTTTCTAGGACCAAAAATTTTTCTCTGTATTTGTATTTAATTTTAATTATATATTAATGCATGTTAATGAATAAATACATATTTATTCTGAATTTATATTGAAAAAAAAAAAAAAAAAAACGTCAAAATATCATTGAAAATTTTTACTCTATTTACCATATCTTCGTTATTTAAATCATTATTTAGGAAGTACTAGAGTCTTTTTAACGAGCACCAAAGTACAGATATCATTATTTTTCTAATGTTTCAGCAAAGCTCATTAGTCCAATGGCTGGAATTTGCATTCATATTCTTTCCAAAAACGTTTCCAATAAATATCTGACTTCAAATATTGTGACACATGGAAAACTTTTGAATTTGAAATCAGAAGAATACATTTTGAATTATGTGTTAATGGCTTCTCAAATTTATTCTTTCTTAAAATTCCTTTGAATGATAGTGTAGGAGAGAAGGAATATGTGTGAAATAGCATATCACCTTTAGATATGTTGTCAGAACGCCGCCGAATTTGCATTATATTTTGTTTTCTAAGATTTTGTCGAGTTTCTCACTTAATATATTGTATAAACACATATGATATTTAAACATATCTATCTACCTGTCGATGTATATGTATAAACGAAATTAGAAAATTTTTAAAGTAATTACATGCATTGGTTAACCGCACTTTGTTTACTTTATTATAAATCATTTTTATAGTGTGAACAATATTTTACAGTGGTAACTTTGATTGAATTTTTATTTACATAAAAAAAAAAAAAAAAAAAAAAACGAGGGAGGGAAGGAATAATCAATTATTTTTTTTTTAATTTACTTTTTTAATTAATATTATACTACAAAGTAAATTTAATAAAAAATATTTTTATTATTATTTTTTTATTAGAATAATTTTATTATAACTATTATCATGTTATAAACATAATGAAGGAAATAATTTAATTGAATTAAACAAATTTTTCCAGGCTGTAGACAGCAAAGTGGAATCAGATTTTACATTGACAGTTTTATCACGATTAAGGTAAATAGCTACATTTTCCAAAAAATCCATTTCGGAAACGCGTTTGGCATGAAAGATAATTTTGGCACTTTTAAAATTAAGACTCTGATCAAATTCCCAACTGTGCTTTGCAATAGAAGAATTAGAAACTTCTTGATTAACAACATACCGACAATGTTCACGTAAACGGCATTCAAGATTTCTTTTTGCTTGACCAATATAAAATAAATCACAATTATTACAAGGGACATTATAGATACCAGTTGATTGATTGTACACATTTGTACACAGATACCAGTTGATCGTTTCACCCACAGATTGTATACAGATACCAGTTGATTGATTGATTGTAACCAGTTTTGAATTTAGTTTTGGAAAATATAAATAATTTTTGTAATTACTTAAATTTTAATTACCATCTGTAAAGTCCCTATATAATAATAATAATAATAATGATAATAATAATAATAATAATAATAATAACAATAATAGCATATATATATATATATATATATATCAGTATAAACGAGATTCATCTATTGCACCTGTTTTAAATAATTCTTAATGTCATATAATTGTAACATTGTAATATAATTCCTATTAAATAAGTTATACATTAATAAATGCACAATAATTTAAATATAGCCAAGAGTATAAATCATTATAAAAATGCCCAAGATTAAAAAAAGAAGAATAATAATCACTAAATGTATTCTAATTTTTGCAGACGGTTTCAATTTATTTATTTATTTATTTTTTAATATTTAAATATAATTCGTAGAGTTTGGATATTTATTCATGTAATATTCATATTAAACATATAAAGTGTGCATCAATATTTCACAATTTCTAAATTCATATAAATTTTCAAGGTATAAAACGTACATTATTTTTAATAGAAGTAGGATTTGAAGAACATTTAGCACGACTCTTAAGCCTTAAAAATAAATTAATGAAAAATAATCTTAAAAAATAAAATAAAATATAAATAAAATATAAAATAGATTTTTTTTTCATTAAATCATTATATACATATAACTAAGAAAACTTGTGTCCGAAGAAAGTTTGAATAAACAGTATATTGTTTCAACAATTTTTCGATATTTCTAATAATGAATGGTACACATCTGTTGCTGTCTCACATGAATCATTCCCGCAATATCGGGTAACTAAGATGTTTCGAGATTTACACTCATTTGATCTTAATGACTCTTCATTTATCGATAGTTTCTGTTTGCTTTTTAACAAGAATATTTCCTATTATATCTACTGGAATAATAAGAGAAACATTTCTTACATAAGTTAGTTGTGTTCAAAATAATGCAAACTGTAAACTCTTATCGTGTGAAATTGAAAAGATTTGTATTATGATAGTATTAGACTTGTTTTAAATATAACAAATCATTATAAATAATAAAATACATTTTATTACTAAATGAAATTTAAGATTAGTCCTACTTTTATGTTATTAAATCAATTGAAATTAGTGGATCTAGTTCTAAAACAGAAAAACAATCTGTATACATACATACACATATATATATATATATATAAATTCTATATAATTATAAAGCAGTAAAATATTCTCTCTCTCTCTATATATATATATATCTGCATTTATATATAGATATAACCGTAAAGGAAAAAAAAAAAAAAAAAAAAAAAAAAAACTTAAAATAATATAACAATAAAAGAAAATTTCAGATGAGAAAGAAACAAACAAACAAACAAACAAAAAAAAAAGCACAACTTATCCTTAAAAATGCAATGGCCATTATTTGAGGGCTTCTCAGCACAGGGTAGAAGGGTTGAATCAATAAGGACGTCTTTAACTTCTAAAATTAACATATGGAAATAAAGCTGAATCTCGTGCCATTATATTCAGCTTGTTGAATGAATTTCTCTGAAGTCAAAGTTATCCTGTCGATAAAGAGAACAAGATGAATTTTGTCAGCTATTGTCTCAGAAAATATGTTGGTCATGCAAAAATTGTTATTCGATTATAATCACAGAATTTACTAAATAAAGCAGGAGGAATTTATCAATGGATCCTAATGAATCCGAAAGTATATGTGAAATTAGTCATAAAGAGTTGCATATGGAAAAAAAAAAAAAAAAAGCCCACCTTCCATATCTAACAAAATTTAAGTAAATACCAAACAACAGACTGTGTCAGAATCGGTAAAGAAATCTTAATATTTAATAATGAGGTGAGAGCACCTTATTTCTAAAATCGTAAGTCATAATGAAACGTACATACCGTTTATATACGTTTCAGTTTGTCAAGGACGTACAACACGGGTTTTTAAGATAATTAACATCAATGCAAAAAGACATTGATAAATCAAAAAGCAATGCATGCTGTTTAATTGAAAAATACTATACATATCAAAGTCATCAAGCTTGTGTGACATAAGAAGGTTAATAGAATTTTGTTAACGAATACTTGTCTTCCAGAAATTTTGTAAGAATTAAGTATAAGAGAATATATGCTTCAGTATAATAATACATCGCCTTTTACTGCGAGGTAGATAGTCGAATTTCTTGAAAGATTATCAATTTTGTGATAGAAGATCAATCTCCTGATCTTACTATGAGAAATTTTGGTTATTTTTGATCTACAAAAAATTTTGCATCGTCGTCAATTGCATTTTGAAGATGATATTGGTGAGGCTATCCAAGCATATTTTTCAAAGTTAAATTCCTATACAAAAGCTTTTTATATTAGAGAGGACTACTTTAGAAACTCCTAATATTTAGCATGTTAGCATGTACCATTTACGCGTATCTTAAAAATTTTATAGTGATCTCGTAAAAATAACGAATAACAATAATACACTAAGAAGGTCGCAAAAATGCACTTGTATAAAACATAATTTAAGAACGGTTTAAATAAACTTTTGCAGAAAAAAAAAATATCCACATTAAAGAATTTATTGGACATAAATTAGCAGTTACGGATGCCAGTTAAGTTATTTTTTATTTTATTTTATTCTTTTTTTAACTGCCAGGGTGATTATAGTTTTTTTTTTTTTTTTTTTTTTGTGTGTGTGTGTGTGTGTGTTCTTTGAAACTTAGTTAGATCTTTTTAAAGCATGATTTTTCTTGTGTTTTTCCAGCCGTTTTTTAATAAAAATATTTTATTTAATCTTTTGGTTAGTTTAAATATTTGTATTAAATATTGTGAAATTTTGCAAATTAAAAAAAAAAAAGCTGCATCAGCGTAGAATACTTTTTGAGACAATTATAAACAAACAATGCTTTAAGAAACACATGCATGAAAAACTGAATATTCATTCCCATTACATATTACAGCTGTTTCGAGAGCTATTAATCGAGTACCGAATAGATCTACTAATGTGACTCTTACAATAAAATAATAAAAATATTTTCATTTAAAAAAATCACTGACATAAAGTATTTAAAATTGTTGTAAATCTAACCTCAGAACAACTTTTTTATTTATGTGTTCCGAAACACTTTTTTTCCCGCAAAAATGTTTCCGCTTTGCTCCTGTTTATCACGTGACAATATGTCGCGCCACTCTACGACTGCTGTAATCCTTGGGTCGGACGTTCCACCTTTAAGTTCTACTTTATCGTATTTTTGTGCTTAAGATTAAATGTTTTAAAAGGAATTTTTAGTTTAGACGTTATTGTTTCAATACGAAAATAACATGTACATATTGTTTAAGATTATATATTAATCTACATTGTTTTACAGAAAAATAAGTAGTTTCGTTTTCCTAAAAACAGAAGTTGGCTAAAATTAATATATGCATCATTCATCCAATTTATCAAGTAACATTTCTGTTTTCTGCTGATAATAAAGTTACGAGATTTTTCTTCAATAAAACTGAAGCGCTGGATTACCTGTGTTGACCCAGGTAAGTCAAACTTTTTAATTATTTGACATAGTACAGTCAAATTAGGAAAAATAAGGGAAAAAATTTATAAAGCTTTGAAAATTTGGAATTATACTTATGAAGGGTGTAATAATTCAAAACAAAAAAGTTCCCCACTCTGAGGGGGAAGCGTTCCCCCTAACCCCCCCCTCCGAAAAAAAAAAAACGTATAATTCGTTGAAATGAAGAAAAAAATAGGGAATTAATTTATCGAGTATTAGAATTATGGCTGATATTCTGAGGGGTCTAATAATGCAAATCAAAAAAGGTCCCCGCCGTGGGGTGGGAGCTTACCCCCCCCCCAAAAAAAAAAAAAAAAAAAAAAATGTATAATTCGTTTAAATAAAGAAAAGAAAAAAAATAGAAAATTAATTTAGAGAGTATTGAAATTTTGTTAAAACGTTCCTGAGTAATTTAATAATTGAAAACAAAAAAAAATTCCCACCCTCGGGTAAGAGCTTCCTTCTCCCCCCCCCCTCTAAAAAAAAATTATATAACTGATATTAAATTATATAAGTGATGATGATTTTTATACATTGAAAAAAAAAATGGTTAAATAGAATTTTGAAATTTTGGTATAACATATTCTTGAAGTGCTTAATAATGGAATACAAAATTTTAAAACATTCCACCATGCAGTGGGAACTCTCCTTTTTCACCTCCCCTCACCCCTCTACCAATAAAAAAATAGTTCAATTTTGTTGAAATTGAGAAAAATGCGAAAATAAGTTATATAAGAGTTTTTAGTTTTGTGGAAAGTTCTCTTGAAGGGTCTAATAATAGAAAACATAAAAGTTCCCTTCTCTGGGTTCCCCTCCCCCCTCCCCCCCCAAAATCGTATAATTTGTTGAAATTAAAAGAAATGGGGAAATAATATGTAGAATTTTATAGTCTGTGGACAAAATTGTTGAGTGGTCTAATAATAATAACAATAATTTACCCTCTTCTGGAGCAAGAGTTTTTCCCCCTGTCCCTTCGCCCCATACTTGTATAATCCATTGGAAGTAAGGAAAATTATTTATATAATAGAAATTATTTATATAATTTTGAAATTTTTTAGATAGTATGATTGAAAAGGTTTCAATGAAAACAAAAAACCATTCCCTAGTAAGGATGAACCCCTTCCGTTCCCCCCTCAAAAATTCTGCAGTTCCTTCAATTAAGGAAAAAAATAGTTAGAAAGAAGCATACATATTTAAAACTTTGGGACATTAATCATATGGGGTATCTCAATGGGAAACAGAAAAGTCCCCTCTTTCAGAGGGGCTGCCAACTCTTCCCCCATATAAACTACTTCAAAAATTTCTGTGAGTTTTCCTTTTTATTAATTTATTTTTTTTAATTAACACAAAATTATTTGGTTTTCAAAGACAGCTACGATTATAATAACTATATATATATATATATACCTTAAAAAATTCTACACAAAATGTCCTCTTCATTATGCATAAATGAAAAATTATTTTTCCTTTAAGTTTTTAAAAGCTACTAAATTGTAAAAAATAAAATAAATTGAAATGATAATAATAAAATTCAGGTAATAACTAGGTAAAATAAATATATCAATAATTAAGTAAAATGTAGATAAAATAATTTTAATGTAAGTCAATAATTTACTACTTACAAAATCGTCTGAACATCGAACAAAAAGTAATCAAGTTCATCATGAAAGTCATCTTCAAACTCTTCTGTCATGTCAATGGGTTCTTTATTGGTGCAGGTTTGCCCGTGACAATTTTCATACATTCTTGTACACAATAAATTTGCTTTTACACATTTGTATTTCCTTCCACAACCTTGCATACAGCCACATGAAATCAAATTTAGTATTTTTTCTGAAGCAGGCGCTTGTCTTAGATATACAGGAGACAAGTATGAATATGATACTTTCCAGCTCCAGGTCTTTGGATCCAAGCGATTCCCCAACCATATCTGTACTTCCAGGTAAACCCGATGAAAATGCAGCATCAGTGGTAGGTGGCAAGCACGATAGGATGACAGCATTGCTTGCCTGTCCTACTAATTCATTAAAACATTGCATTCTTAGATCGTTCAATTTCTTTATTTCAGGAGTTATCGATGCGTTCTTTTTCTTTTTTTTTTTTACTTTACTGTAAATCTCACTAATAAATTTTTCACCAGCTTTTTCAACTGAGTGCGAGTCGATCCTGGATCGTTGAACACTTTAGGTACATCATGGAGATGGTGAGATCGGTTAAACGATTGAACTACTTGCATTTTCCCTTTTCCAAACATGGCCGAAGTGGTGTCGCAACCACACATTGCGTGAAGAAATAGAATAAAATCCTCGACATTTTTAATAACAGATGAACATTTCAAATCCTTGGAACTATAAAATCTTGCTTTGACATTTCTCTTTCCTTCTTTCCTGGATAGAATGTCCTTATCTTCTGGGGAAAGTGCTATCAGTAAAACTATAAGGTCCACATCTTGTCCAACAATAACGACTTTCTTGTTTAAATCAGATGCATCAATTGCTTTCCTAACTATCAAAGCATCTGCGTCATCATTTGCTATGCTTGCTTCGATACCAGAAATTTCTAAGCGTTCAGCAAATTCAAAATATTTAAAACCCGTTCTTTGTATCTGACCAAGTTGAAAGAAGAGCGTACATTATTCTCATCTGTAAAAAATATATAAAACATACCAAAATCAGGAACTCATTTTTTTTCCTTTGCCAGTTACTCCGAAAAGATTGATCGTATTTATATATATGATATATAGATCTTTATGATCTATATGAATATATATATATATATATATATATATATATATATATATATATATATATATATATATCATATATCAGGTCTTAAAAAAGAATTATTTTTTGTAATAGTAAACTTAACGATTTTGAGTGAAAAATGAAAAAACTGAAAAGTCGCTGTTGGATTTCCTTAGATCGAAAAGAGGTAAACGGGATTTTGAGGAAAAGGGAGGGAGCTCCCCCCCCCCCCTTCCCAAGTAGGGAGACCTATTCTATTTTCCATTGCTAGTCAATTCATAAGTGCTGTCCTAAAATTTTAAAGCATTGTAAATTATTTTCTCGGTTTTTCTTAATCTGAAAAAGTTGTACAAATTCGGGAGGAAAGGGGGTATCCTCCGCCCTCATGTTAAGAGGGGTGTGGAATTTTCGTTTTTCCATTGCTAGAGCTCTCGAGAGCACTATTTCAAAATTTCAGAACATTATAAATATATACCTCTGTAATAAAATCCTTTAATCCTTTAGAGTCTCCTATTTTTAATAATTTAAAGAGACTGTATGTTTTCGGGAGAAGGGGGGGAGGGTGCTTATTCAGGGAAAGGGGATGTCTTCTTTTTTAATAAGAGTCTATTCATGAGTGTTATTACAATGTTTCAAAGTTTCAAATGTTTGTAAATTATTTCCTCTTTTTTTTTTTTTTTTTTTTTTTTTATCTGAAAGAGCTTACACTGTTTGCTTTTTTTGGGGGGGGGGGAGGGGGAGGAGTAGGGGGGAACCCTCAAGCATATTAATTCAAAATGTTATAACTTTATAAATATATATTCCTATACTATAATCCTTTTATAGTCCCTCATTTAAAAAGAAAAAAAATGAAGGAGCTAAACAATTTTGGGGGGAAAGAAGGGGGGTGGGTAGCATACCCACAGGGAGGAAGGTTTTTTTACTTGTCCATTACTAGAATTTTCATGAATGTTATCTTAAAATTTCAAGAGTTTATAAATTATTATATCTATTTTCCCTATTATGAAAGAGCTATATGGTCTAGAGGTGAAAAGGGTGGAAATGGGGGGAAGCTCCCCCCCCCCCCCCAGGGAGGGGGAACTTTTTTGTTTTGCATTACTAGAGTCCCCAAAAATGTTATTCCAAAATTTCAAAACTTTGTAATTTTTTTTTCCCTTATTTGGTGTTTTTTGGTCTAATCTGACTGTACTAACACTTAACTTTTAACTAAAGAATATTTATTATTCAAATATATTTCATAATAATAAAATAGAGGAATCTTTGAACTCATAGCCTCATATAATTTTATCAAAAATAACTATGAATGTAATCAAAGTGGGAAATTATAGTTTTAAAATTAATCATAAGATGACAAAACGAAGCATTAAAATATAAATGCTACGCAATTATAGATATAAAAAAAAATAATTTCAAAATACACAAAATTAGAATTAAGAATTTGAGATATACATCAATTTTAAATAATACAGTTATTTTTATTCAAAATAATAAAGTAATTAATCAAAAAATAAAAATACGCAATTAAATTATATCTCTTTCAGAAAACACTCATTAGATAAAAATAATAATCATTTAAAAGATTTAAAACTGTAAATATCAATTTCATTAATTGTGAAACCTCATTCAATTAAAGTTTGTTCCACTGATAATGTCATTATTATCCTTTTAATCTGAACTTTAAAAACGTACTGAATAATAAATCATAATTAAATACTTGTTAATGATCATTTTAGATTATCGTCTAAAATTGCCGTCTATATATATATATACTCTTTTTTTAAACACTATCTCGAACAAATGAAGCTAGTTTTTTTTTTTTTTTTTTTTTTTTTTTTTTTATGAAAATGAATTTATTTAATCTTAATCAAAGTTAATACTATACTTACGTAATTTATTCGAAAACTTTTGTTTGTAAACATTGTGTATTAGTTTAAATAACAAATTCGAATTTTCCAGAAAACATAAAAGGTCTTCATTAATGTATAAATATTATGAGTTTTTTTTTTATTATTATTATTATTAATATTATTACTATTATTATTATTATTATTATTATGAAATATATATGATTTGTTTAGTGATAAAATATTGTGTCTTTTTAAATGTAATATTGTTTCACAAAACAAGTAGCATGTATATGATACAATTGTAAAGCTAACTTTAACGCTGTCTCGTACATTATGAAATAATTATGCAATGCTGGCCTTGAATTTACATAAAATTTATTTTTTTTAACCTCTAATTTTCAACCGAGTTCAAAGGTTTTTACATAGTGAACATTTTATTCTTACCTTAAGGTATATATTCATATATATATTGTTAAAATGGTTAAAAACTTGCAAGAAGTAAATAATAATAATAATAATAATAATAATAATAATAATAATAATAATAATAATAATAATAATAATAATAATAATAATAATAAATAAATAAATAAATAAATAAATAAATAAATACTCTAATATTACCTTACAATTTTATTAAAAATATTACTCTAATATTGCCTTAATAAAAATAATAATAATAATAATAATAACAACAAAAACGTATGACTTATTAACAAAAGTTTAAATTGCCAGCTCGCAAATTTTGAAGTATCGTTTCAAAACAGCCCAGTTTTTCGAACTGAGAATTTAAAACCATTATTTATAGTCTCTCTTTCTCTTTCTCCCCCCCCCCTTTTTTCTCAAAATCCGTTTAAAATTTACAATACATAAGCAATAACTGTTCTGCACATCAATCCAATAAGCCACGTGACTCATTTCCAAGAAAGAAAATTGAAGGTAGACTTGAAAGACTGCCAACTGTAACATTATAAAATGCCAAGACAAATTTCTCCCTAAAAAAAAAAAAATAATAATAATAAAAACGCATTTAAATTAATGTAAATATGTCTATCAAATATTTTTTTTTGAACATAGCATAGAACCATCTCAATTAAACAAGCGTACAAAGGATTAAAAACCATACTGAATTCGATTTGTTCGTTTGTGAACTACAGTGCCAAAGTCACTCGCAAAGACAAATATTTCAAGCATCTAACAGCCGAGTTTTTAGTGGGTGTTAAAAATAAAGATCATTATATATATATATACATATATATCAATGAAAATAGTCAATAAATTTCTAATCGAATGTCTACAGTTCTGAATGCTATATAAATTTAATTTTCCAATCTTAATTTATAATGAAATTTTTAAAGAAAAAGAAATATTTGAAAAAAATTTATGATCTGTATTTTATTATTGATATTTTATAATTTGAAAAACTGTTGTACCGGATACACATACACACAAAGAACAACAACAACAACAATAATAATGATAATTACAATATTTTATTATGTAAAATTATAAATTCATTATAATATTTCTTGTGTTTCACAAATTGTGAATTTATTATTTAAAAACATGCATAAACTTAAAGAAGCATTTTTTGTAGAAAAGATTTATTATGTAACTGTTATCCGAAGGTTTCAGATAGTAAGGCGTATAAACTTAATTACACAGTGTTCTTGGTTAGATAGTTTTGAAGAAAAATTCTAACTCTTTTTAAAGAGGGAAGAAAGAATTAATTTGGTGCTTGTATCAATTTTAAAATATCATAAAAAAAAGCATATTTCAGACCGAGAAGCAAACATTAATTATCCCTTTACTTAACTAATAATTTTTTAATATAATTTTTTTTTTAATATGTTAGTTGTTCCCTGTTAAAAAAAAAAAAAAAAAAAAAAAAAAAACTTCTAATAAGGTTATTAGAGTAAGATTTTTCTCTGCTGACTTACACGTGGCAGTATATTTTAAAAATTACCAACAGTAATTTAGTGACTGAAAAATTAAAATTAAAACATACAAAATGGAGTGTTAGAATGATTTTGAATTTTTGACAGTAAGGTCCGCCTGTGGGCGTCATTCTCCCATTTTACAGTATTTCAGAACAATATTTTCTGTATTCACATTTGTATTACAAGTGGATATACATTATAATTTTATTCTTTCTAATCAAAGTATTTGTATCCGTAGTATATTTCATTGTAAAATTGTGAAAATTAATTATATATTTAAGAAAAAAATAGCATACAAATTGCAAAAGAAACGCCCATTGGTGGAGTTACAGATTTTCAAATGATTTGAATCTACGTCAGCGGTCGCGAAATTGGTAATATGTAAAAGTAATAAATTTAATTTGGAATATAGTTATACTGATGATATAAGCATGGTTGTAAGATATCATAAAAAACGCCAGGAAAGTGTTTGCGATCAACGCCCACTGGCGGGGGTGCCGCAAACATTAACGCCTACTTCTTTAATCCAGATGACGAGTCAGACTCGTCCACCGTAACTTCGCCCAAGTAAGCACATGACGAGTCTCACTCGTCAAATGTACCCAAAGGGTTAAGCTGATTTCAGAAATGTTTGTCTTTTAATCCTATCACGAAAGGATTTTTTTTTTCCAAAAGTAAGGATCGAGATCTTAAGAATTCACACAGAGGCTACAAAAATTGTTGGACTATTTTTGCACAAAATATATTAAAGTAGGCTATTTACACATTAACTTTAAATACCTTTCTTTTCATCGAAGTTTCCATTGGTGTTTTTTATCTCGTGCATGATCATAGACCTTATATAACTAGACCACGCCACCAATAGGACTGACCATTATAGCGAATGTCTTCAACATGAGGGTGTAATCTGATACCTCCATCCTTTGTTCTGAGTCTCGGAAGTCACGTGAACTGGACTTAGGGGTGATTCCTCTGAAATCTGTAAGAAAGCTCTCTCTTTTTTTTTTCTCCTTTCATTTGTATGCATGAACGATTTAAGATGGTTATGTCAATTCAAACGCAATTTTGGCTTGCAAAATGATTTATCATATTTTTTTTTTCTATGTAATTAATCTATGAAAGTTTAGCTTTCCATCCATGCGTAAATCAAAATGCTAAAATAAAAAGTGTGTGTACAATAAAAATATTACAAAACACAAAATTCGTTCCTACAGAAAAATAACACAGTGATCATTCTTCACTCTTCCTCCAGGCCAACATCACGTGACAATTTTGCTGGGGAAGCTCCTTCATGATGCAGACACATAACGAGGGAGGATGCGTGGTCTATATATAAAAGGTCTATGTGCATGATATAATGGCCTTTGCGAGGGAGGATTCTCTTTGCAGCATCTCTCTATATATAAACGGCTAAGAGAGTTTTTTCCTGTAAGTCCGTGGTTGGGCGCAAGTTGATTGGCTGAGAGAGATTTTCTTCTGTTTGTCTGTGTGTTGTTGCCACCAGCTTTTCATACATTAGTTAATTTAAAAAATTGTCACCAGCTTTTCATACTTTAGTTAATTAAAAAAAAAAGGAATTCTCCGATCTATAAGTTAATTAAACCGACGGATTCAAGAAAAATGACCCTTTCATTTGGTACCTTATTTGTAACGAAATTTTGATTAGATTTTTTTAAATTAATTAAAATGTAAAAGTAATATCCTGGTAAAAGCTTTAAATGTGGACATTTAAAATTTCAATTGTTGCTAATATATATAAACATATATTTTTTTACATAAAATGAAATTTGCTTTCACGCGAAAAAAAAAAAAAAAAATCGTGCATGTATCAGCATCCAAAAATACAAAAAAAAAAAAAAAAAAAAAAAAAAAAGCTCATTACAGACCTGTGTTGCAGTGAATTAAATAGAATGTGTAAATGGATTTAACTGTGTACATAACTTTTTAAAACATATGAAGTATAGGACACACGCAAAAAATAGTAAATATAATACGAAAACTAGTAATAAAAATAGAAGTAAAACTTTACTTTGTGAGATGTCTTTTTTACAACAGGCAGATATGAAACTGCTTTTAGACAACGACTAATTTTAAATAAAAATAGTTCCACGTTAATATGGTTATTAAACTAAAACAGGTGAACGAACATGCTCTATATTAATAAATGTAATAAAAGCTTATACGAAATTCAAAGTGTAGAGTGCAAACTCGATACACTATTGTACGACTCAACTTTTTTATTATTCGACAAATGCACTCTAAATAAATATAAAAACATTTGGCATATCATATGCTCGCAAAATATCACTTATATACATCACCATGTAAATAAAACAAAACTGCAACTTTACATTTGCGATATTAAATATAGTTCTATTTAAATAATGGATTATTCTTGATACCTTTATTGCTATTAGTTTAATGATAAATAATAGAACTTTACATTTATAATCACAGGCATGTATAAAATTTATGAATGCTTGTTTTTTTTTTTTTTTTTTTTTTTTTTTAAGAATTCTTTAGATTATTTTAAAAATTAATTTAACGTATAAGAAGAATTAATTTTTACTTATAATTAATTCATTTTATAATTTTGAATTAAAATATCATAAAACTCTTTTATTAAATCATGTTAATAAATATTAAATGTGTAAACATTATAATTTCCAATGTTAAACAAACAGAGATCATAAATTAAAATTGAGTTTTAACATTTTCATTCCATTCACCACTCGTAAAATATAAATGCAAAACTAAATAACTAAATATAACATAGTAATTAAAAATTATTTATTTTTTAATAATATGTAAAATGCAGTAATATCTCTAAATAAATTTAATGTAATACAATTTAGAAAATTCATTAATTTTCTACTAAGATAAAAATAATTGGAATTCCTAAATGTATACAAACACACGTTAAAAAAAAAAAAAATCGACGAGGTAATACATTTATATTTATTTCGCGATTATATTTGAAAACAGTCAATTCCTGAAAGATGGGGGAACATTATTTTTTAATATTTTCTCAAGAAAAGCTATTTGATTCTCGAAACAATTATCTGATAAGTACAAAATGATTAAAAGTTGTAAGAGTTTTTATTTCTTTATTTCTTATAAATGAATATATATATATAATTATACTGAATATTGCTTTTCTGTTCGGATATCCACGAATAATATTACAGTGCATACAAATTAATTATATATACATGCATTTTAAGAGGAAAAAGAAAAAACATTATTACCGAATACTTAAACGTTTCATTTTTTCAGTTATAGTGAAATTATTAAGTTGCATATATTTTTAAATAAAAGCACTTTTTTATTCCAAATCGACAAGAAAGTTGTATTCATCTAAAATTTCGTGCATGTTAAGAAGACTTGTTGATTTTTCTTTTTTTAGTGCTAGAGGCCTCTTTCAGTCGCTAAAGCGTTGTCGAATTTTTATACGTCATTCTTAATAGTGCTAAGGACCTATTTCAGTCGGTTTATTGAATGGGGATTTATTGAATGAAGATTTTGTAGATAATTTTATTACTCATAACGAAGGTTACAAGTTTTTAAAAAATATAAAAAATTCTCCCAAGGTACAACTTTGACATGAGTCCCCCCCCCAAGGCACAACTTTGACATGAGTCCCCCCCAAGGCACAACTTTGACATGAGTCCCCCCAAGCCCAACTTTGACATGAGTCCCCCCCAGGCCCAACTTTGACATATGTCCCCCCCCAAGGTACAACTTTGACATGAGTCCCCCCAAGGCCCAACTTTGACATGAGTCCCCCCCAGGCCCAACTTTGACATGAGTCCCCCCCAGGCCCAACTTTGACATGAGTCCCCCCCAAGGTACAACTTTGACATGAGTCCCCCCAAGGCCCAACTTTGACATGAGTCCCCCCCAGGCACAACTTTGACATGAGTCCCCCCAAGGCCCAACTTTGACATGAGTCCCCCCCAAGGTACAACTTTGACATGAGTCCCCCCCCAAGGCACATCTTTGACATGAGTCCCCCCCCAAAGGCACACCTCCCCCTCATTGGGAAAAAGAGAAAAAAACGTTGTTTTGCGGCTATAAGACAGTTTGGACTTCCAACGTTATTTGTTACAGTATCTGCAGCTGAAACACATTGGTTTGATTTAATGAAAACTTTATCATGGAATTTAGATCGTCACGAATTAACTAAAGAAGAATTTGTCGATATTAACAAGTTTAGCAGTAGGCCTCTGGCACTAAATTAAAATCTGTCAATGTCAGATTTTCATGTTTTAAATAATGAAATAATGTCGTGTCTGTATATATATATATATATATTTTTTTTTTCATTTTAAATTGGAAAAAGATTTTTACAAATAACACTATTATAGAATTATGTATCATTAGATAAAAAAATAGCATGCTTTCAATAATCACATATTAGTTAGATAAAAACCTTATATATAAATGTTATCTAATGTTTAAAAGTACAAGTTACTTTTTAAAATTTTCTTAAGAAATGACGTTCTAAATCTTAAAAATTGTAATAATTCTTAATAAATAAATAAATAAATATGTTTTTGAACAGCATATATATATATATATATATATATATATATATATATATTAATTATGTTTATAAATGTTTAATATTTCATGTTTTTCTTTACTGAAGTTTGGAAATTTAATTAATGAAAAAAATGTTTTGTGTATTTAAAATATGAGTGCTGGTAAATATCTAATGTAGATACTAAGAAAAAATTTACTGTATTGGTGAATTAGCGTTCTTTTATGTATATTTACGAAACTTTACTGATAATATAAATGTATAAAACTTCACAGATAAAAAATAGAAAACACGGTCTCTGCTCTCATTTGTCAAATAGCCTTTATTTTAAAAAATACCAGAATTTTACTTTAAAATTTTTATATAGGAAAACATAATTCAGTTATAAGGAAAGTGTGAACAATCACATTCAAAGCGCATTAATGTAATATTTATTTTAAAACACAAAAAAAAAAATAGTATATTAATAAATTCCATTTTGTACGAGAATAAATAAAAATAACATTTTTAAAAATGCTGGTAGGACTCAGTGAAATGTATGATCAAAAGGCTTACACTTAGTCAAATTGGTCGATTTTAAATGAAATTTTGAAAATTCCAAATTCTTAGAAAATTTAGTTAAATTTCAAGTTTTAACCAATAGATACTTTATTTATTTTATTTTTTATTTTTTTCTTTCTCTCTCTCTTTTTTTTTCTTTTGAAATAATATGGTATTAATAGTAATTTTATTTTAAATAGTAACCCAATTACGAAATATTATTAAAAATATAATAATATATTTTTTTAAATAATTTTATTATTTAAATATATAATATCCTTAAAATAAATAAAGAATGAATAAACCTCTGTAATTATTTACGGGATATAATCTCAAACGTTTTGGCTGTAATATGAAAATTTCTATGAATATTTCGGAATGAAAAAGCCAGATATGTTTTCAGACTGTTATCTTTTCGAACTCGAGTTGGGTTGGGTTGCGGGAATAAGGGCGATTGACGGTGGAATTGGAATAAGGCTGATTAAGCATAAGGTGGAGTGCCCTATGTGCGGATCTTCCAAAGGGGGTCTTAGCCCGTATTTACGTAAGTTTCTGAGTAAACCACGAAAAACTCTGAAAAAATCTAGGCTGACGAGCGCGATCTAGAATTTTTTAAAACTCGAATTAAAATATATAACCACTATATTTATTCTCAAATAAACAAAATTTTAAAAGAATGAAAAAAAAAAAAATATCGCAAATTAGAAAAAAGGTTTATTAATAAGTATAAAATGTATGCTCCTTCTTTTCGTATAAATAATAAATTAATTAATTAGTAAAATAATTATATTTTTAATAATAAAGAAAATAATTAATATTTTGTAATAAACGTTTTGTGATTTTTCTGGAATATTTTTGAGTTATGATGAAAAATATGATAAATCTCCTTAACAATTTTATAATACAGATTTAATAGTTAAACTCTCAGAACCTATGAAATATATTCATTTCCTATATTTTTATATAAATTCGCGCGCACATATGATAATATTCATGAAGAAATATTGAAGTTTAATTTAATATTTTTACGTAACATAGCCTTTTTTTTTAAGTATTTTCTTTCTGAGTTTAAATAACGTGCTTAAATTTATATAATGATGTTTCAATTTTTCTTTTAAATCCCACTAAATAGAGAACGAGTTTGAAATTTCAAGATAACGTTTATGAAACGTTATTCGTGCTTTGCGAATGCAATATCCATTTAAATAAATAAAAAAAAATAATATTTATATTAAAAAATAAATCTTTTCATATACTACTAACACATGAATTCCATCATACTAACATTAATAAATATAGAAACACCATAAATGTTTTTATAATTTTTAATTAATAAATCGGACTGAAAAAATGTATAATGCGTGAGAAAATATTACATAAACAAACGATTATTTTGAACTAGATTAATTAAAATTTACCAGTTTTACTTAGTATAATAGATAAACTCAAATTTATAAGACATGTCATTCAAAAAATAAATTTGAAGTAAAATTTGGAAAGTCCTTAATATTAAATTTGAAATGATATCCGATTCCAAATTCCAAAAACCAAAATCGACGAATTACAATACATGAAGCCAGATAGTCATCTAAAACATTTTGTGAGAATTGAAAAAATGCAAATTTTATATACTAAATCTATTAACATTTCTGAAAGTTTCTAAAACACCGTTTCTATTTTGTTTATTGAAAAAAGCATATACACAGTTAATTTTAAAATATATTTGTCACATTAAAATTATTAGATGTATGTGTATACTGTATTATACAGTTTAAAATACGCTAAGTTATTAATAGGCTGAATATTTAAAAATGTAAAATTATAAGACAAGCTTTAATAAAAATTATTAGTAATGTATAAAAATTAAATAGCTTCCTCGATTTCTAAAAATCAAATAAAATTATTAAATAAATAAATTTCATTTGAAAAGTCATTGAAAAATATGTATTACCTATATTTTACAATTCAAAAACTTAAACATCTTTGTGGGAATTATTTTTTAATCAATTATACATATTTTTCAATTTAGATAGAAAGCTTTTTAGTAACGCATAACTAAAATCAATTAACGTAATGTTTTAAAAACCTATACATCTCCACCGAAAAAATTAATTTTTCAAATTAATTATTTATGTTATTTAATTACCACATTTTTTTTCCCCTTGATAAAGTTTATATTTCATTATTGGCTTTATTAAAAAACTCATAACAGAAATTTATAATACAGTAATATTAAAACATATAAATTTATACTTTAAAAAACTAAGTTGTTTGTATTTGAGATAGCGTTTTAAAATAAAAAGATATATATGCTCAAATTTAAGACGCTAATATAAAATAATTATTCTAAAGATTTTATTTATGATTTAGTATTCTCTTCTCTTCTCTAGTTTAAATTGTCATGATAACAGTGACATTATTAGGGAAACAAAATTCATTTTAATGAGGTTGTACAAATAATGAAATTAATATTTATAATTCTAAATGCTTTAAATGATTATTAATTTTATCTAGTGACAGCTTCTAATAGAGATGTAACTTTAATTAGGTGTTTTTATATCCCGGTTAATCATTTTGAATTAAAAAAAAAGAAAAATATTGTTTAAAGTTAATAAATTATGTTGTATACTGTGAAATTCATTTTTTTATGTATGATTGCATTACACTTATTATTTTAATACATTTTTGAACATCTTATGATTATTTTTAAAACATAATGTCACTTTTTTACACATTCATAGTTATTTTAAAAAGTATTTATCTTGTGCAAAAAGTTTTCATTAGGAAATTCTACATACATACATATAAATATATATATATATATTAAAAGCCATTCTCTGAGAATAAATCTATGAACAATTAATAATTGTCGAGACAACAGTGACAGAGAATGTGGAAAGCCGGTCTATTTTTTAAAATAATGGCTAGATGGAGGCAGTGATGCCCAGATGGTCGAAAATTATTTCCCCAAAGAGGTCTTAAAATTTCTCCAAATCAGTGGGGGTTTTCGAAAAAATCCCCAACTTGATTTCTACTAAAAAGGGAAAATAAAAAATATTTCAAAAAAAAAAAAAAAAAAAAAAATATATATATATATATATATAGAGAGAGAGAGAGAGAGAGAGCAGATTTTTTTTTTATTTGAGCTCAGATTTTTCCACAAATGAAGGCAATTTTTGAAAAAAATCCCCAAATAACAATAAAGCTATTGAAAGTTTAGTCGTAGGGATAAATCATTACGTTGCCAACATTGACAGAAAGTTGAAGAACTCCCCAGATTCGTCTCTAAAAATTTTAGAATTCCCCAAAAAAGTCCCCGCAAACATTTGGTCCCCACAATTGTCCTCAGAAGCCTGAAAAATCCCCAAAATGAGGACAAAATCCCCTATCTGGCATCACTGGATGGAGGGAAAACTCCCTGAGCTTTTACCGCGCATGCTTTCTGATTTGGACTACTTTTCACTTTGCAAGTCACTGGCAACAATTTCATGGAATCGTGCAATAACCCTGACGCGACCCTGACCAAGCAGCGCCATTTTCAAATGACAATGACATTTTTAGTACTTTTTTTCTATTTGTTGTGTTTTTTGTTTATAAAAGATGAATTAAATATGTGCGAAGTGTAATATAAACGTGACAGCTTGTAAAAATTATTATCGACATCTTAAAAAGTGTCATCCCGACGACGAAATTACATATGATTGTGGGACATTTGTTTGTTCAATGTGTGATTAAATGTTTCCTGTAATGTCGACAATTAAGACATATTTCAGACGACCATAATATTAGTTTGAAATTTCTAGTTTCGATTTTTCATTCCATGTTAGATTTTGAAAACTGGAAATCCAAAATTGAAAGTGAAACATGCTCTTATTTTGTCAAAACATAGCGGTAAAAGAAAATGCGATTGTGATGAAAAAGTTTATTTTTATTGTAATAGAAGTTGTTGTTATAAACAGTTACTGAAGGTGCTAATTTAATGAACGATAATTCTGTAAATAATCACAAAAGAAAAAAAAAGTTTTTATCTTGATACTAAAAAATCAAATGCGGGTTGAACATTTATTGTAAATAATGTATAGTATGTAATATAAGAAAATAAGCCGAATTTTATATATGATATAACTTTGTGAATTATATGTATGATTACAAACGATTATAACTTGCGAAATTATGACGGAATAATTTGTAAAGAAACACGCTCTTTCCTTATTAATAAAACTCGCCAAAAGAGCTATAAACAGCCAAATACAGTGACGTTAAGGTAGTTTTCTACGCATGCGTAACGGGAGCTTTTCCTCTATCTAGGAGGTAGTGTTTTTGCAGCATGAGTTTTTGTCTGACTCAGTTATTAATATGAAATATAACATAAAACACACAAACACATATGGATTCGCAGAAAAAGTGACATTCAGAATAGATGTTACTCATTTTTTTTTTCCTTAAACTACCAAACAGTATACTTATGCAGTATACTTAAACAGTTCAACCTGAGGAATATCAAGAGGAAAAAAAAAATGTTTTACTGTAACAATCATAAAAACATACATCCATATGCAAATTTAGTTCATATCATGTGAATCTTTAGATTTAGCATTTGCTAAAATGGATTATATACTTATTAACATAGGAAATTTTATTTTTTGCACTGTGCCATCATTCCCATATTTATATTTGTAGATATAAATATGAGATATAAATATTTTTCATCTTCTAAGAAGGATGGTAAAAGAAACTGCATGTACTATGTTAGTGGGACAATTTCCGAGAGATTTTATATACATATATAAAAATACTTACTTTACTTTTTCAACAATTTGGTGACACATTTTTAGAAGAAAAATCATTTCTATAGACAAACAACTATAAAATGATAAAAGCTGTATAATAATACAGTGAGAAAAAATTCTGTGACTGGCATCTATAAACTAAATTGTGTCTCTTGTAAATACAGCCTATGTCATCCTTATAAATTTTAGTTCCATTTGGTAGCGAGTTTTTAAACCCCTATTAGGATACTAAATATTTTTCCTATATTACTGTGGTCAAACCTAAGCTTGCAAGTAAATGCGAAAAGAGGCGAGTTTTAGTAACTATAGTCATGGTTTATTACCTAATTGTAGGAAATCAAGCGAGGATTTATCGGCTTACAAAGGATTTGTAATCTAGGTAATAGTCATAATATTGTTTCAAAATGTAGGAAATTATATACTAAAAATTCTCGATCATTTCATTTATTCAGTTTATTTGTTCGCCTTATACGCATAGCTTGTGAATCATTATTTCAAGTTTAGGGTTACAAAAAATGATTACTTAATATTTCGACATGGAGGCAATAAATATATATATTGTTGAAGCAATCGGAGTGCGGGCGCCAGTACAGGAAACCAGCCGGTCACGTGATGAAAGAGAACTTTTTTTTATTATTGTTATTATTACTTTTGCTATCTCGGAAACATGTTCGTTTTCGGGCAGTCAAGTCAAACCGTTCGGGTTTTCATAATCTAATGAAATCATACCTGATAATTATCATTCTAATTTTATTCGTTAATCATTATTATTGTTTTATGATTACATTCGTTAAATCAAGTCAAGCTTTTGATTTATACGTAGTCTATTAAAATCATGCTAAATCATGTATGATTATTCTGTATCGAACTTAATTCTCTTTTATTATGTTTTATGGATTCTATCAGTCGAAATAAAAACATTCGTAAATTATAATCGAGTAATACTGACTGAACCATGAATCTGATTCTATATGAAAAATGAACTATTATTCTTTATTTGATATACTTCACTCGTACAAAATGTACAATATTGCTAATTCGAAAATCTTTTAAATGTGAGATGATTAATTCAGTGAAATAATATTATGTGGTTGTTTATACAACGCTCCTGAATAAGTCATCATCTATATAATTCGTGAAATCAAGAGAAAAATGTGTTTGAGATTTGTGTCGATCTCATAGTCTGATATGTTGTCTTGATATTCTGCAAGTCTGTCATTAAAT
This sequence comes from Salticus scenicus, assembly GCA_963930645.1. Taxonomy (NCBI): domain Eukaryota; kingdom Metazoa; phylum Arthropoda; class Arachnida; order Araneae; family Salticidae; genus Salticus; species Salticus scenicus. Next base: position 121,321,206 of record OZ005648.1, on the reverse strand, counting down.
TCCAGTATATAAGTAATTTAAATCTGAATCTATTTTATGTGTGTGGCGTACATTTACTTCAAGCATCAGGAAATTACAGGAGAGTGATGAGTTAGATTTAACTTAATATTATGCATGCTAAATTACTTTCGTTTTAAATTCAAACTGTTTTTTTATGGAGGTCAAACTTCTTTATACATAATTCGAATAACTCAACATAACTGCAAATAAATCAATTCTAACGGAAAAACTAACAATTTTAATAGTTTTAGGAAATAAAATAACTTTATTCGGTAATACTGAATGTTTAATAGTCGAATACTTTATGCGGGTCATTCACTAAATGCCTAATATTTTACAGAAAAAGACGAGAAAAATAATGTACAATGTGAACCACATATTATGGAATTTTGAAACAACTTTTGCATTTTCTTCTTTAAATAATACACAGTTAGATAAACGAAGGATTTTGGCAATCCCAATTAAATCTCTTTTATTATTAACATTTTCGTTTAAAAAATCATTTGGAATTTTATTTTATTTTATTTTTTAATTTTTTTTACGTGTTTACTAAAATTACATTACAATATTTTAAATCATTATTTGAAAATATATAATAAAAATCATTATTTTCGCGTATTTTAATTTTTGTAGGTATTGTTTATGACATATGTCCTAAATAGATCGTAATTACCTTGTTTTGTGTAGCACTGCATATTGTTTAAAAATGTCTTTTAAACAAGCTTCGCTCAATTTCCTTTCATATGCGACAAGAAAACATTTTATTTATTTCTTTCAATCGTTAGAGCTAATTGTATCATATTTTATAGGTAATATGATTTTCCGAATCTGAATAATGTTTGTTAATTTTGTTATGTTAACTATTTTGCGTGTTTTGTATTCAAATTTCTGGTGATATGTTTAATATTTAATTGAAATTATGTTATTCTAATGGCATTTATACAATGTCATTTATTATCTTCAAGAAACTCTAAAATTCTGTACTAAAGGAAGAGTACACGCATTCATAAAGACGTAATGAATAACATACTTAGCAGCTATCTTAAAAAAGTTAAAACACGGAACACATTTCAAAATGCAAATGTCAGATTTCCCCTTATGGAGCCAAATACGTTTTGTCTGATAGTCTAAATAAACTGTTAAATTTATTAAAACTTTTTCAAAGAAACCTTCTAGCATCTGGGAATTGTGTCGTAATTTCTTTGAATTTCGTGTAGCATAAAAATCCGAAAACATACTTAAATCATTTCTTACTTACAAGCAAACATTCAAAAGGTGTCATCTTCGAAAAGTATTGAAAAAAATATATGTGATTCTACTCTTCATAAAACACCAGGAAATGAAAAAAATATCGGCTGAAATTAATTACAGCGACCACAAAAAAATATCCACTTTAAGCCTATTTGGCGATTTCACACTGCTAGGCGATTGATTTTGAGTACTTGGTGGAAAAGCAAAACACGGTTCTGTTCGTACACGGCAATCTCGGTGCTAGCAAACGTATCACCTAACAGCGCTAAATCGCCAAATATGCTTAATTTTGATAATTTTTTGTGGCGCTGTAATTAATTCCAGTCGATATTTTTTTCATTTTTCTGGTGTTTATGAAGAGTAGAATCACATATTTTTTTTTTCAATACTTTTTGAGGATGATACCTATTGAATGTTTCCTTGTTAGACAAAGCTTATAAACGAAATTTTTGTAAATCCCTGTATATAACTTTTTTTTTTTAACGATAGCTTATAAATTTAAACACAAAAATTATTCAGCGAGATTAAAAAGTTAAATAACTTATATCAGTTTCAAGATATTCTAATGTTATTTACTAAAATTAGAACACCGATCAACAAACTGACAGGCGAACTGTAAATATGCACATATATTTATTTTATTGGTAAATGCTACAACAGCGTAATTCAACTGAAAATAAACTCTGCAGAATTCGCATCTTCAACGTATTTGAATATTTTCGCGGAATTCTGTAAACTTGCCTTTGATGTTAATCCTGTAATATTCTATAGGAGACATGCTTTTATACATCTGGATAATATATGTCTACTTAATTATGTTATGTGCAGTATACAAAGATATGAAATATGCTTCAAAGAAATAACTTACTTAATGAATAGACATAATGAGACCGAAGTATTTTGTAATGAGAACGAAGTCTTATTTATTACTTTTTAAGTAGTATACCATAACGAATCTAGGCGTTAAAAATTTATTAAATAAAGTTTAAGTGCGAGTAGGTAGAATGCTATTAACATATTTCCAGTATGACAGAAAATTTTACAAATCTGAATTTATTAATATTTGGGCATCAAAATTATTTATAATAAAATGATCGGTGATATTTTAATCTATCAAACATGCACCAAAATAGTGTAGCTAAATGAAATTTTAATTGAGTAAAAAACAACTGTCAATTGATGACAATCAAAAATCCTTTGAAGTGTATCATATTAAAATTTTACACTTTATAGACATCCCCCAGGTAGCACATACCGTTGTTATACCGTTGTTATAACTAATTTTTCAATGTTCAGACTTATTTGCAACGCTACAACAACGTTATGTGCTACCTATTTAGAACTTGGCTAAAGGTACTTAATTATTCAAAACGTGATAATTCAGCGAATTTTTCACTTAGGAAGATGGATTCCCCCCCCCCCACCCCCTCCAGATTAAACCAATATTTTTATGATTACAAGTTACAGTAAAGTAGGAACAGTATGAAAGTAACATGTTGTATTTAAAAACGTATACAGCTTCTTGTAAAGGAAATACCATGTTTATAAAATACTCTTAATAGGTGAAAGAATTTTATTTTTGATAATATGTTTCAACAATACTTTGCTTAAGAGAAATTCACCATTTTTTCTGTATCTTTCTGTATATATACATATATGTTTTTCCTATCAATTTTAATAAGTTTATGTAAGATTTCATATTCATAGTTTCAGAAATTTAAACTTATAAAAAAAAAAAAAAACTTTTACCTTTGAATAAGCATAAATTATGAGATTTTAGATATCTTAAATATAAGTTCTCATACTATACTACGTATTAATTATATGAATAATGTCCTACTTTTGCTTTTAATAATATAGAAAAATTTAGATGCATGACAAACTTAATATTTTTTATAACTCATTCGTTTCTTAATCATTAAAACTGTAAAACAATATTTAAATTTAATTTATTATTAAAATATATTTTCTGAGAAATAATACTTAAAAAATAAAATAAATTCTAATAATACAAATATTTCCTATCCCACACGATATTACACACACACACACACACACATATATATATATATATATATATATATATATATATATATATATATACAATTTAGAAAATATGGTGAAACTTGAAGACAAGTGGGCGTGTATAACAAGAAAAAACGTTAAAAAAAAGTAACGAATTATAGTAACGATGAACAATTGTAAAAAACAACACTACATGCGAAAAACAACCTTCCGCTTCCTCTTCAGTGGGTGGGAGCAGCAGAACAGACAATAAATTAAATTAAAAGAGGCCTAACAGGTTTCGGAAACATGGCGAAACTAGCATACTCCCAACAAAATCAAGAATAAATTGCTGGCAAATTATATATAACAATCTTCATGTAAAATTAGATATAACAAAATTGGTGCTTCATAAAAGTAACATAACTAAATTAATATAGTAATCCAAAAACTATTTGTGATAAAAATAATTTAATAAAAGGACATGCTAGATCGTCATGTTCCCACCCAGACCTGAAAGGCAAAAAGATATTGTAATGAACTGAACTTACTGCGATGTAGAAATAGGTCTTTAAAGCAAAATCAGATGATTCACATGTAGTGGCTCAATACTGGCGCTGTCTTGTCCGATGTTCCAAAATCATAGTCCAAACTCTCCGAGTCGCTCAGCACCAAGTAGCTGCAGTCCGACATAAGGCGTTCCACAAGTTGGACTTTGGCCAAGAGTCTTCATCAGCAAGCACTACTAGACACCAAGAACCATAAATGAAGAAACCTTACCGCAGCTATCACCCCAATCGCAAACATTTATTAAAGTTTTGGTGTAAAACTTTATAAAATTTAATGGATAGTTATTATTGTAAAAAAGATTAGCAATGAATTTAAAAACTTGTTTATTGTAATTTGAATATTTATTGCAAATCCTATAGAATCTATTTAGTTGACCAATTAAAATATTAATATAGATTTTTTTATGCAAATTACTATACCAGTGAGGCATGCTGTAACTATTAAATGAAAAATCTTTCTTTTTGTCATATAGATCCAGATTTAATGTATTATGTTGAACAACCAAAAAAATATCTAAGAAATTAACACAATCATCTTTATTATTAGTTTTATATAAATTTAAACAGGAAGGATTTATGTCTTTAAAAATATCTGTAAAATTAAAATTTAAGACTAGAATATCATCTATATATCGATAAATTTTCAATTTTTTGTTGTAATTGATAACATAAGTATATTCATAAAAGAATAAAAATAAATTAGCGGCTGTACTGGAGTAATTTGTGCCCATTCCGATACCATGTACTTGTTTATAAATTTTAATAACAAGTTTATTTATTTTTATTATTGTTTATTTAATAAAATTAATAAAATTAAATAAAATTTTTAATAAAATTTATAAACAAGTACATGGTATCGAAGTGGGCACCAATTACTCCAGTACAGCCGCTAATTTATTTTTATTCTTTTATGAATATACTTATGTTATCAATTACAACAAAAACTAGAAAATTTATCGATATATAGATGATATTCTAGTCTTAAATTTTAATTTTACAGATATTTTTAAAGACATATATCCTTCCTGTTTAAATTTAAATAAAACTAATAATAAAGATGATTGTGTTAATTTCTTAGATATTTTTTTGGTTGTTCAACATAATACATTAAATCTGGATCTATATGACAAAAAGAAAGATTTTTCATTTAATAGTTACAGCATGCCTCACTGGTATAGTAATTTGCATAAAAAAATCTATATTAATATTTTAATTGGTCAACTAAATAGATTCTATAGGATTTGCAATAAATATTCAAATTACAATAAACAAGTTTTTAAATTCATTGCTAATCTTTTTTACAATAATAACTATCCATTAAATTTTATAAAGTTTTACACCAATAATTTTAATAAATGTTTGCGATTGGGGTGATAGCTGCGGTAAGGTTTCTTCACTTATGGTTCTTGGTGTCTAGTAGTGCTTGCTGATGAAGACTCTTGGCCAAAGTCCAACTTGTGGAACGCCTTATGTCGGACTGCAGCTACTTGGTGCTGAGCGACTCGGAGAGTTTGGACTATGATTTTGGAACATCGGACAAGACAGCGCCAGTATTGAGCCACTACATGTGAATCATCTGCTTTTGCTTTAAAGACCTATTTCTACATCGCAGTAAGTTCAGTTCATTACAATATCTTTTTGCCTTTCAGGTCTGGGTGGGAACATGACGATCTAGCATGTCCTTTTACTAAATTATTTTTATCACAAATATCGACTTTATAGTTTTTGGATTACTATATTAATTTAGTTATGTTACTTTTATGAATCACCAATTTTGTTATATCTAATTTTACATGAAGATTGTTATATATAATTTGCCAGCAATTTATTCTTGATTTTGTTGGGAGTATGCTAGTTTCGCCATGTTTCCGAAACCTGTTAGGCCTCTTTTAATTTAATTTATTGTCTGTTCTGCTGCTCCCACCCACTGAAGAGGAAGCGGAAGGGTGTTTTTCGCATGTAGTGTTGTTTTTTACAATTGTTCATCGTTACTATAATTCGTTACTTTTTTTTAACGTTTTTTCTTGTTATACACGCCCACTTGTCTTCAAGTTTCACCATATTTTCTAAATTGTATATTTTTGTATAATTTTTAGTGCTGCCTTTGGCGCCTTTTTTATACAAATACACTTTTATTAATAAGTAATTAAAATATATATATATATATATATATATTAATAAAACTAACTGATATAAATGTGCCTTCTTCCATTATAGCATTAGATAAAAGAGAAAATATGTTTGTTAAAAAAGAAACATAAATCCTCGATAAATGAAGAGTCATTAAGATCAAATGAGTGTAAATCCGGAAACATCTTAGATACTCAATATTGCGGGAATGATTCATGTTAGACAGCAAGTGATGTGTGCCATTCATTATTCGAAATATCGAAAAATCATTGAAACAATATACTGATTATTCATACTTATATCTTCACTTATTTATTCTCGTAAAGTGTATTCTGACAAGAAACACAAAGAAGTTTTAGTTTTAAAATATCTTATCTTTCTTTTTGTTGTTTAAATATTTTTCAAAATTTTCTTTAAACTTCTAACCACTTTTTTATAAAAGTAGAATTGTAATGCTGTTTTCCCTACACTGATAAAATAATTATACAGCCTTCATCTAGAAAGAATAAATAGTCATTTTCTGAATCCCTAATATATAAATATATATTTCAGATTTATGCGTATAAGATAAACATATGACCTGGAAAGACGAAATGATTGAGAATTTCTAGTCTTCATTTTCCTAGACTGTGAAACGATATTATGAATTCTTTGTATTGCGAGAAATTATCATTTGATTTCAAAGAATTGGGACATAAAACTAAATTAGAGTTACTAAAACTCACTGCTGGTGTTCGTATTTCTTTTCAGAGATTTTTAAATGAGACTGGGTAAGATAATATAGGAAAACAATTTAGATCTCTAATAGGGGATTTATAACACACTAAGAAAAAGAACTAGAATTTATAAGGATGATATTAAGTATTTTTACCAGAAACGCAATTAAATTTCTGGATGTCAGCAACAGAACTTTTTTTCAATGTATGTAGTTTTTACAAAATATTAAAATAAACCATATTTCAACTTGAGTTTAAATTATAACTATGCATCTATAGATAAACCTTAAGGCTATATTTACGATTTTCATATTTAATAATGAATCTAATAGTCCATAAATATATAATTTTGAATTAAATCTGTATAGAAATCAACAGCACTGTTAACGGAATTATTCGTCAGCGTTGTCAGAATATTAAATACTAACTCTATTTAAATCAATGTGTTTTATTAACTGACTAATTTATTCAAATACTTCAAAAAAAAAAAAAAACAATAATAATAATAAGTAACAGTGCTTGTGTGCATTAATATAAATTTAGTAAAATTTGTTTCATCTCTACAATTTTCATTTTTCATATAAACGCATTTTTAAAAGGGAATACGTTAACATATATGATTTAACATAAATATATTAAGAATTATTTAAAATATGATTCGTAAGGTTATTTATTAATAATTCTACTGATAAAAAAATAACACTGTGATAGTGTGTAGGAATGTATTATTAATATTATTATCATTTAAAAAATAATTGAATTATTTTGTGATAAACACGGTACATTCAACAACTTACCTGTTTTCTTATTATATACTTTTATCATATACTTATTTTTAAACACGCAATTTAAATGAAATGAAATAATTAAAGAAATCTTGTATTTATATTTGATAAATTGTCTCTTTATATCTAAATTTTAAAAATAGGCCTTAATAGGCAGAAAATTGCACGTTATTGACCTTAAAGATATAATTTAAAAGTCAAATCATAACAAACAATACTCATAAAGCATACGCCTTATAACTAGTAAACTATTATATAAATATATTGCACATTTTTTCTCCGATTAGGAATGGTTTGTATTTAAATTATTAGAAAAATTTTAAGAAATTTATTCAATTATATTTTAAGAATCATAATCCTTTTAAATAAAAATCCCAGATCGAGTTCGTCGGCATAGCCGTTCGGAGTTTTCCTTGGTTTTCTCCGAAACTTGTGTACATACGGGCCTGCTCTTCTTAGAAAGATCCCCACGGAAGGCACTCCTCCTCAAACCTAAGACCCTAGTGTAACCAATCAGCCTTAATCCCCATAACTAAACCCAATCCTTTTAAATTAATATATATATATATATATATCAAGTGACCGCTAATTTTGAAATATGGAAAGAAATTTATATATAATTCTTCTTTATATATAATTTATATAGACTTCCCTCGTGATATTTCACTGACGTTCGAAAATTTTCCTATTTTAACTCCTTAAATGCCTAGAAAATTTTGCGAGATTCGCTTCAAAGTGCCTAATCTTTTAACTGCGAAATGAGTAAATCTTTCAAAAACATCGCCAAGATAACTTTCCAGTTTATTTTATTGTACTGTCAAACCATGTCAGAAGTAACAATGGTAGTAGTACAGTACAAAGTATCGAACTTCGGAAAAAAGTATATATATGCCCGAGGCAGTTAAGGAGTTAAAAATCAAGTTCGGATATTTGGTGTTAGCATATGCAATAAAAACGTAAACATTTTCGTACTCTTTTTTTAAGTTACTTATATTCTGTACTGATACATCACTGCAGTAAATTCGTTTAAAGAATATGAACCTTAGCAAAATTTCAATTGTTAATCATATATTACCTTTTCTCTCTCTCTCTCTCTCTCTCTCTCTCTGTGAAACTTAAATGGTCGACTTCAGCTGGAGCTTTCTTAGTTAAACAAGAATTATTGTTTATGTTTCAGAATATGTTAAAAGAAATTATCGAGCAAAGTAAATTTCTCATAATGCTAGGCAACGTAATTTTGTTTTCTTAAAAATTAACATGAAATAAATAATACAAATTAAAAATAAATAAATAAATAAAAATAAAATTGATATATTCTTAAAGTAGACGTTTAAACCATTATTTTATGCCAACGGACAAGGGAAATATAGGGCAACAGAGTTTTCGGACTTCCGGTTCAAATTTCGTTTTGGCAACAGGCATATACGTATTTAGTGGGGTCGAATTATCCTTAAAACGCTATTTCTTCAATTATTACATGAAATGAATCTTGCACTATATAGAGATAGATTACCTACTTTTGGACCTAGTCTAACACATTTAAGCCCATTTTGTGGAAAAATCCTTACGTGATAAAGAAAAAGGATGTTATATTTGAAATTAGCGCACCAAAGAATATCAGTTTCAGCTACTGGTTTGTAAACACTTTTATAGTTGCAGACCTGCGTAGTTAATTCATCAAGTAAAATAGATTTTGTTTTGTATTGTAACTAGATGTAGTTATTCGGATAGAATGTGTTAAAAGATTAACTTAGTGTTTGAAATTAACCACTAGTTATACCACTAGTGTCCCACTAATAGGCTCTTTTATTTGGATCCAGTTGTAGGCTTCTTATTTGAACAGGTGAGTTTAATTTTGTACAATTTTACTTTGTACATAGAAAGTGAATCCGTTTCGTCTATCTGCGTTCTTCTTTTTTCTTTTTTTCAACTACGATGGCCATGCGAATCTCATTGCCATCGATTTCATAATTTTTTTTTAGTACTGAAGGGATTTAGTGGTCACCGAAACAAAGTCGTTTACTTTGTATTCATGGTGCTCTGGAAGCCCTTTATTTAAAGGAACATTTGTTGTTGGTCTTGAATTTTCGGTACCTTTAAAGTTTCTTTGTGGTTAGCGTAAGTGATTTTGAATTATATGTCTCACCATCGTCATGGCAACAAGAGGAGGGAATTTATTCATGTTGGAGAGATTCTTTAGCCTTTGAACTGCCATCAGGCAGAGTTAACATACTATAAAAAAGCACCACAGAACTGGCGTTTAAAAGAGATAAACACAAAAATTTGAATAAACACCATAAAATATAGGAACTCGCAACAATTGTTTCGGATCCAAGTAACAAACATAACGAAACACAAGTATATTTGAAAACAGTTAGTGCGAAATGCTTTTCAGGAGAAAATTATTAAGACCATTTCTAATGTAGTTAACAATGTTCCATTGCCCAGTTACTCTAGTCAATAGTGTCCAATTACTCTAGTCCAAGTGGCAATCAAATGATTTTCACCTAGTACTATGTTGAAGTAGACGATGAAATAGAGAATAGGTATGGAATGTCAAAAGTTTATAGTTGTAACATTACAGGCGATACCACAAGTCTGCGTGGAGAAAATAGAATGCTTTATAGCCAAGACAATTATCAAAAAGAAGATATTTATATCATATTAATCACCCAGGACATATTTTTTGTTTCTATCCTGATGCACAATAATCCTACGAACTTCTAGGAAGTTTGCAGAGCCTCTTTCTAACCCATTGACAATAGAAGGAAAAAATGGATCGAGTGCCACATCTGTAGTAATGGGTTCATGGACCTTGTTCTGGGGTCCATCATTGCAAAGGATTTATTTATAATATATATGAGTAATTATGTAGCTCCCCATGTTCCCCACACACCATGCCTATCATACATATTATATGGGTAAGGCAGGCATATTGTTAACTATCATAAACATTTTAAAATATCAAACCGTTTGAATCAAACATAAAAGTCCAGGTATAGCATTCGAAATAAAAAGCATTTCCTATAATTTAAGGGGGTTTATTATTTATTTTTTTATTATCATTTTGTGACAATTTAAGCATATTTTAACTACGCTAAACCTCCTTCAAATATTTGTGATTTGTAGATCGCTATACATATATCTTATAGAGTAATGCTCTTTTTTACACCTTTTATTCCTTTTTCTTTATTAGTATTTAGTTTTGTGCATAATTTATACTGAAAAAATTACATCAGACTCTACAAGAAAATTTAATTAGTTAAAGTTAACACATGTTGAAAATATATTAATCAAAGGCTACCACAAGCCAAATACAAAACCGTGGTTTAAAATTAATTTCAAAATCGTTCATAAGATATTTCACTTCTACTAATTATTGTCATTAATTACAGGTATTTGCTTAAGAGGCCTCTCCACTTAACGTCCCCGGAAGCCAGAGCCAATTTTATTCTATGGAGAATTTTGCCCCATTATAACTTATTAACTCATATATATATATATATATATATATATTTAAATTTCGTTTTCACATTCAGAAACTTCACAACTATTAAACAATTTATCGCTTTCTAAAAATTATTATTTTTTTTTTAATTTTAAATATTTTATTTTGAGGTTGTAAAATGAGAATTTTCATAATGTGATTTTTTTCATATTTGAGCTTAAAAATAAAATCTTAAAAAAAAAAAAGTAATAATAATATATAAATAAATATATAAATAAATTTTTAGAAAGCGATAATTTTTTAATAGTTGTGAATTTTCGGAGGGTGAAAACGGAATTTTAAAGTATGTATTAGTTAATGATTTACAATGGGACGAAATTTCTCATAGAATAACATTAGATCCGGCTTTCGGAGACGGTACCTAGAGAGTCCACTTAAGACAAATGTATCAATGAAATATTCATTAGGTAAGTAAAAACTAATCATATCAAATGTTGATTTAAATTATAAATTAATGAACATTGATTAGAATAGTAAAATTAGTATAATTTATTCTTAAAAAATTACACTACCGAAACCATATGAAAATTAAAAACTTAAATAGCATTTTAAGGTTTATTATTATTATTATTACTATTACTATTATTATAATTTTAATTTGTGATTAACAAATCGAGAGAGATATATAACACAAATCAAAATAAATTTCAGTAAAAAAAAAAAAAAAAATTATACTTAAGTAAACAAATTCCTCTGCATTGCAATTACCCATTGCACAGTATTAGTGTGGCATTGAATCCAACCTATGCATTGCATAATTATGAAAAAAAGTAAATATAAATAAATAAATAATTAAATAATAGTTATTACATATGTTCAAATAAAAAGTTTAGCTAAATGAGAAAGTTCAAATTGCTAGATTTCTAGTATACAAATATGTTTTAAAATCGCCTAGAATTCCAAAAATATGTGTAAGGATGATGTATCAAATTTCGTTCATATTCCTATTCTTAAACAATGTCATTCAAAGGAACTTTAAGAAAGAAAAAACTGAAAAACCATTAACATGGAATTCAAAATGGATTATTCTAATTTTGAATTCAAAAGTTTTCTATGTGTCACAATATTTGAAGTCAGATAATTATTGGACACGTTTTGTGAAAGAAAAGGAATGCAAATTTAGGCCATTGGACTAATGAGCTTTGCAGACAAATTTCAAGATAATGATAGCTTGATTTTCGTATTTGACGTTACACTGTAACGTCAATATTGCATTTTAAATGACTAAGAAATGGTATGGACAGTAAAAATTGGAATACTATTTTCATATAAATGTAAGTATCATTTCCTATTTATTAGTTAATACCGGGTACATATTAATTAATTTAGAAACATGTTTTTAAAAATCTAAAATTAAATATTAAATACAAAGAAAAATATCACTTATTTGATAATAGTAAAGGAAAATTAAATGAAACCATCAACTCAATTTTTAGCATTTTTGTAATTACTGTAATAATTCTTTAGTTGGAACAAAATAATAATAATAATTGGAATTCTTTATTCATTTATTTATTTATTTTTGATTCACAATGCATACATATATATATATATATATATACACTAGCAGACCCGGCCACGCGTTGCTGTGACTAAGTTATACGTTGAATTATACGGCTGTAAACTATTTAGTACAGTTAAATTATTATTTACGAACAAAGACGAAAACGTTGTAGCCGATGTAAAAACCCACAGGGTTGAGATTTGAAACTTAGGTCAAAATTTGGAAGCGATTGATAAAAATTTTCGTAGTGTTGATATTAAGCACAAATTAATTTTATTGTAGGGTCCTATAAATTTTAATGGAGAAGTGATATATATTATTTCTAATGCTACTTTGGATAAAATTGCTAAAATGACTAATATATAAATTAAATTCTATTAAAATTCTATTAAAATAAAAGTATAAAAGAAACAGACGATTTTAAAATCAATTTTTATGGAGGAGTGAAATATAATATATGCTATAATGGATAATTTTACTATTAAATGACCTCATCATTTTAAATATTTTAAAGAGGGCAACAGCTGTAGTTATAAAAGGGAAAACAATAAGGCTAAACCAGAAAAATAAGTAAATTTGATAAATATTTTAAAACTTTAAAATTGGAAATCTTATGAAATATTGGACATTTAAAGTAAATACATGTATCATTTTAAATACAAAAAGATTTTGGAAAAGTTTAGTGTATTTTAACGAAGTGATGAGAAGTTTTTGAGTATGTTAAAATTTTAATAGTAAATTCAAGTCAATAAAGATGGGAAACATTGAGGATTAAGATAAGAATAATTATAAGATTAAAAAAAAAAAAAAAAAAAAAAAAAACTTTTTATATACCATGCTTTTAAATTTTAATATACTAATAATATACAAATTAAAAGGAAAATGATAAATATTCTATCATAGTTTGAAGTCAAATTTGTTTTAAAATGTCTAAATAAAATATCTGATGTAAGGTACTAATATTTTGCAGCGGAATAGATTTCATTTCTGTCATCCTTGGCGAAAAAAAAAGAATATCGCCAAATTATCTGGCGAAAATATTTAATTCCTTTCAAAAATCATGGTTCTTTTAACAACTTATATTAAAAGAGTAATGAATAATATGAAACAATATTTCGTACAATACATATTACATGTCATACATACGTACAATGAATAATACATATTGCATTTCGTACAATGCATACATCTGGCATGTATATTTTCGTGTTACGCTTTTGATCGCCAAATAATAATAATAATAATAAAAAAAGCCAAGGGCGACAGAGTTTAAAAATTTAAAATTAAAATTTTGTCAATTTGACAGCAAAATAATTCAATCTAACACCCGCGATAACTAATACATATCTATACCCAAATATAAGGATTAAAATCGGGAAATAAATTTCCTCGATTTTTAATAATTTCTTACAAAAAATCCAGTGGGCAATTAACATAGGAAATCTTTTTCTTGGCTGCACAGACGGTCAGTGAGTCACACTTCGCTTGCGTATGGAACTCATAGATATAGTATAGCATATATAGAATAGAGTGATCATTGGGGAGAAAAAAGTTATTCCTTTTCATTTGGGAAAAGACGACGTTTTTACCAAAATATGGCCGTCTTTCCCCGAGTGAATACACACGGGAATACATACTAATATTTTAGCAAATAAAATTTATGAATAATTTATTTGCTAAAGGGGAATGGAAGACTCCAGATACAGTTTAAAATTCATATTTCTTTCTTTCTTTTCTTTTTCTTTTTCTTTTTTTTTTTTTTTTTTTTTTTTTTTTTTTTCAATACCACTTAATGGCTGTTTCCAAAGCTTTTATTTTTTATCTTTTTTCGGCATCAAAAATCTTTCTACGATAACATGGGGATGAGAGATCTATATATATTACTATATCTATGATAGAACTACATTAGCACTTTATCAATGTGTATAAAATCTTTAAATTGATTATGACGTCAATTTTCGTGAGATGCATAATTTAACTTTTTATAATTTTTTAACGTTCACGTTTGATTAAATGTATTTATTTTTATGTCGAAAGAAAATGAACTCGTATTTTTTTTTTTTTTTTTTGGCAACAATTAAATTAATGGAACTCACAGATATTTTGGAGCAACTTTAATAAAGGTCTATAATTAACAAATAATTGCAATAAAACAATATTGTGACAATAAATTGAGATAAAAACCATCCTATCTCTCAAGTTGGATCAAACTGCACACAGTGTGCAAAATTTCATCAAAATCAGTTCCTTAGTTTAGGAGTTTACCCCGGACAAACATCGTGACACGTAATTTATATATATATACAGATTAAATTATAAAGTTTTGATCAATGAAGCACAAATAAGTAAAAAACAGGATTAATTTCACTGTATTATCTTCATTATAATATGAATTCAATTTACACTTCAGTCTAAGTAACACGTGGCCGGCTATGCTAACACCAAAAATTTAAAAAGTGGAAATAATTGAATTATACGAAATTTATTAATAGGTTAAAAAGTTGAAGATTCTTTGTGTAGATGGCAGCACCAAATATATTTCAGCTTTCATTTCAACCCAGTCGAAAGGTATCGACATCTGTTAGAATCATTTGGAGTTAACAGATAATTGTGACTGTCAAATAATAACAGACAAATAATTAGCAATAAATTAAAATTGCGACTATAATTTGAGATTTAAACTATCCTATCTCTCAAGTTGGATCGAACTGCAGATGGTGTGCGAATTTTATTATAATCGGTTAAGTGGTTTAGGAGTCCATTGAGGACAAACATTGTGACACGAGATTTATATATATTAAGATATGTAAATCATTAAAAAATTATGAATACGTGAAGTTTCTATTTCTGTATTATAGGATGAAAACATAAATTTTTGTTTTAGTAACTGAGATTGTAAAATGTGAAATCTCATTTCCTACCTTAACCTATTTGTGTTATGATTTAAATGACACACACACACAAACAACATGTATATACATATATATACATAGATGTATACTGATACACACATATACATATATGTATGTACTAGATAAAGAGAAACGAATATACATTTGAGTGGGCCGAAAAATGTATATCTTCGATAAGCGATTTATAATAGTTAAAATAAGATGTACTTTGATATCCTCAATTTAGGAAAAACAATAAAATAATAATAATAATAATAATAATAATAATAATAAACAAATGAATAAATATTTGTGTTATTAGTTTGCGCATGACCTTCAAAGTTCGAAAGAAAAGGTAAAATTATATCAAAATCCATATTATTATTATTATTTTTCCAATACAAATGTTACGATTTAAGAACAGAGGCAAAGATGAAAGGAATAATAAAAAAAAAATAAAAAAAAAATGAATGTTTCATCGTTGATGTTAAATTAAAGTTGTTTTCCAGTTATCGCATGTAGATGCATAATAACCTTTTAGTACTTTCATGGGGAAAACAAGAGTTATTGTGATTGACCTGTAAAAATAATTTGTAAATCTGAAAAAGAAAAAAAAAAGATCCGTATAGAATTTAAATGATCAGCAAAGTACCAGAAACACTTACATTATAAATCTAGAGAGGAAAGAAATATAAAAGACTTAAAAAGAAGGAACACAGAAAAGTACTAGACCAATTAAAAAAAAAATATATATATATTCAGCGATTCAGTAGTAAACATACATTTTAAAAAAAAAGAAAGAAAGGAAGAAACAAAGAAACAAAAGGAGGTGACGCATTTGTTGCTTTGACATCAAAAACTCAAATAAGAATTACGTTACCTGCTACCACTTGCGCAATCTAAAAATTATAAAAAAAATATATAAATATTTTTAAAGATATATGGAAAGAGGAATGGAGGAAGAATTACATGGATATATTGAGGGAGCATTTGAATGGTATTAGAAAAAAAAATAATAATATTCGAATTTCAATAATGTTTTCTGAAATTTGATCTTTTTTACGAACTTTGAAGGTCATGCGCGAACTAAAGATATAAACATTTATTTTATTTTTTTTATATTTTCTAAATTGAGGAAACCAAAGTGCAACTTTTTTTTGCTATTAGAAATAGCTTATCAAAAATATGCATTTTTCGGCCGAAACTAAAATGTATGCTCTATTTCACGCAAATAACGTTTAATTTTGTTTTAATGCTGTTGGTGTAGGGACTGAGGCCATTTATCTGCGTAAAGAACATAGGCCTGTGTTAAAGTCTATCACGATCAGGTTCTTACCCAACTCAAACGATGCAGGTGAATTTTAAATTGACGTGAACATCGACCCGAACCTGACACAGAAAAATTTAATCTACCCGAAAACCGCCCCGAATCCGCAATAGAGAATTTTTGCAAAGTACACCCGAATCTAAATAAAAGTTAACAATTCATCTAAAAATCATGCAAAACATTTTTAAGTTGTGAAATAAAGTAAATTTTCATTGTCACACACCAGGTAAACAATTTTAAAAATAGTTAAAAATGTATTTACTAATACACTAATTTAAACATTTAAAAATCGGAAAAATGGAATATAATAATTTTTAACTATTTATGTTTATTGTGAAATTTAAGTGAACAAAAATGGTCTTGAAGTTTAGTGTTAGTAGTTTATTATTTTATGTTTATCACCACAAACATATACGTTAGGATGATACAGTGTTACAGACGGCAGACTAATCGTCAGTTCTCATCTAAATCTACATTCCAAAAATACTGCTCAGCATGAAAATTGCTTCCAACACAATTTTGCAAAACCTTATGTAAAATGACTTCCTGAATCCGAATATGATGGCCATCTTTTCCCTACCAACCAACGTTTTGAGGGGACGCCCCCTATTTTTACCCCTTTCCGGTAATCTTATGGCTATAAATTTGATTTATAGTGAAGAAAAGAAATATTTTAACTGTTAAATATCTTCTAAGGGCCTAAAGAGGTGAAAAATTGTACAACATGAGCATTTTCAGCAAGGGGAACATTTAGGAGGGGGATTTGTCACTGAAATTATAAGTTACATTTATTATATTTTATTAATCAATTATTAGTATCACTTATTATTCATTATATATATATATATATATATAGATATATATATATGTATGTATATAATTTTTATTCTCCAAATCAAATTCTTGGCCATAAAATTACCGAAGAGTGATAAAAATTGGGGAGAAGGGGACGTCCCGAGAAAACAATGGGTGAGGGGACACAATGGGGGTCATATTCGGATTCAGGGGGTCATTTTACATAAGAATACGCAAAATGGTATCAGGGCTCGTTTTTTTTTTTTTTTTTTTTTTTCTTTTTGTTGTTGTTTGGCAACTTAGTGCAACCTCTTAAAAACATCTACAAGAAAAATAAAAATATAATTAACAGTTTATTTCACAGTCTATTTCAAAAGCATGCCAATAAACAAAATAAATGAAACACACATTTGGATAACGTCGGAGAGGGATCACATACATACATTTTTTCCACACAATTTTCCCACAGTTTTATTTTAAATAATAAGAATAATTGCAATTTCATTTTTCTTTGTTACTGGTTTTAGTCGAATACGGATGTTTATTTTACTATAATAATTTGGGTAAGCGTATACTAACTAATGGATAAGGGGAAAAAAAATCTGATTATCAAGGAATAAACTTTTTGAAAGATATTCTCAAGTCCGACCAACTCTTTGAAGTCTAAACCCGACCCGAAGTAAGAAAAAAAAAAATCCAGTCAACCTATTTGGATCCCAACCCGCAAGCGAAAATGAGACCAATAACCCGATACACAAGTTGGATCAAGTTCGTGTAAAATCTCGTTGCTCGACCCGATGTAGGACTCTATCCAATGTAGAGCGCCCTCCGTGGGGAATTTTCTAAGAAGCTACAGTTCGCATTCACACTTAATTTTATTCAATACTATATTTATAAACCAGTAGATAAAAACATAAAACAATACGTTATATTCATGTAATTTTCTTAATTCATAATATTTTCAACTTACAAATACATTATTAACTAAAATTATTGTTTTTGAAAATTTGTTTTTTTTTTGTCTATTCTTTGAAGTTTATATATTGTTCCTTCTATATCTATAATCATTATATTAGACCTTTGAACGTACGCTATATTTTCAATGCATGGTAATACTAGTGTCCATCCTACATTCTATGTGTCACAGATGAAACGTTTTTATAATTTTATCTTTATTATAATTTTATCTTTATTATTATTATTTAAATATTGACATGTTCTTATTTTTTAGACCAATATTTAAGATAAAAAAAATAATAAATAAATAAATAACATGTCTTCACGTAGAAATACTTTAAAATTTGTGTATATCTTTATGGTTGATAAAACACAAGCATTAAAATTTAAAGTGTGTGGGGAAACATTTATATCGCTAAAATCTACAGTCAAATGCGTTTCATAAAATGTATATAAAAAGTAATATTCTTAAGAAAATGATTTTGGGATAATACATTGCACCGTAAATGTTAGTCTACAAGTGGGCATCGTTTGCAGGTGCAAAATGTAATCGTATATTATTATATCAAAATATTATAATGAGATATTAATAAATTGTAAAATGGAATATTATATTTCAAAATTATTTAATACTTTATTTAAGATACTTCAAATTTCATAACTGTACTAGTATACTAAACCAAATCAGACGTTACAGTACTGAAATTTAAATACTTAAATAACTACATTTTAAAGTAATTATTCATTTCTAGCGTTCAACAGATGTAAGTAGTTTAATAATTTCCATTAATATTAAAATAAACGATTTCCGCATGACAAAGCTCTGCTAAACGCGATGCAAAGCTCATTATGTTCCAAACAATGATTAGGAGGAAGATAAAAATTAAAAGCGAATTTTGAGATAATAAACTAAAATGTTCATTAAAAAGTATTTAATAATGATTTAGTATTCTGAAGATATCTCTAATTTAAATTATTATGTTATAATGTATAATAGTGAGATAAAACTTAACTTTAATGAGAATACATAATTAAAGCTAATATTAATTATATAGTTAATAGTCTTTATATGCATACAATTTTATTCGTACGTCGCATATTAAAAAAATATTAAAACAACTTTTTTTTCTTATTTAACGATTTAATTAAAATAATGTAACAATTACTCGAAAATTTTTAGAATAAATCATAATTACAATACATTAAAATATTTCTTTACTAAATTTCTGTATTAAACTGGTAATTCATAACTATATATATATATATATATATATATATATATAATGTTTAGCACATTTTATGTGTTTGAAATATTTACATTACAGAAATGATTACTTTTTATTTTTTATAGAAATTAGAGTAGATAAATTTCTTTATTGGAGATGTAAGCGTTCAAACGACACATTTTAAATTCACAAATTTGTTAAAAAGATGATACATTATGTTCATCAGTTTTCATTTATAAAAGCGGATGAAGAAATATGTTTTTGGTAAATTATTGCTTAAAATCAGAAACGTTTTTCCAAAGTATTTTAACAATGCACTTTTTTTGCTGAAGACTTAAAAGTCTTAGAAATACGAAATATCTCAAATTTCGTATAGTTTAAATTAGTTATGGCCGTTTTAGATTTAGTTCTTTTTTTTTTTTTTTTTTTATAAATGTCTAGTGTGACTAAGTTTTTAAACACTTTTTTTAGGAAATAAAACTCTAAAATTTTATACTATAACACTATAAATTATTAATACTTATACAGTAAATAGTAATTATTTAATGACTCACTACATAGATATGCAAAAAAAAAAAAAAAAAAAAAAATGCTAATGCTAAAAATGTTAAATATTTTAAACACAAACCTTTTATACATATTCTTATTACTTTAAGGTCTAGCTAATTGAAATAATCTAGTGTGTCACACATACGAATTTCTCTTACCCTGCGTTTCAATGTTATAAAAATAGACTACAGATTAAATCTTAAGACAGATTGCAGAATCAAAACTTAAAATAATGAAGTTCAATCTACTTTAAAACTAATCTAAAGTAAATTTAGGAACAGTTTTATTTGACATATAATGTTGTGCCGCACCACTCAAATACTTGTTCGTTGATAGTCCTCATATTTATTTAAATAAAAAAACAACGCTGTTATTAATTTGCTTTTTTTCAAGCTTGATATGAAATTCAAAATACCGAATTTGAATTTCCGGCAGTTATTTGTTTTTAAATTATTCTCGTAGTAGAAAAACATACAAACCAACCACTTAAACTGTGATTTTCGTAATCAGGGACCACAAAACATGATATTATACAAAAAAAAAAAAAAAAAAAAAAAGTTTAAAAGAGAAAATAAAAAAAATACTTTGTTTATAGTATGTAAATGAAAAGATTATTTCCCTTCCTGAGCAGTGTTTGTCGACATATAAAAATTTGTCAAAGCATTTACATCAATTACACTCATTAATATAAAAATTTTAAATAAAAAAATGTATTTTTGAGTTAAACCAACCACTTAAACTGTGATTTTCGTAATCAGAGACCACAAAACATGATATTATACAAAAAAAAAAAAAAAAGTTTAAAAGAGAAAATAAAAAAATACTTTGTTTATAGTATGTAAATGAAAAGATTATTTCCCTTCCTGAGCAGTGTTTGTCGACATATAAAAATTTGTCAAAGCATTTACATCAATTACACTCATTAATATAAAAATTTTAAATAAAAAAAAAAATGTATTTTTGAGTTCATTAAACGAATTAAATTTTTCAAAAAGCATAAAGAATTTTCTTTAAACTCATGTGTAGCTACTTAAGGAAAAACAATATTTGATTTGTTAAGTGTTCCAATGATTTCTTAAGTGTGCAAAAAACCAGAGTTAAAAAGAGAAAATCAAAAAATAATTTGTTTATAGTATGTAAATGAAAAGATTATTTTCCTTCCTGAGCAGTGTTTGTCGTCATGTAAAAATTTGCCAAAGCATTTACATCAATTACACTCAATAATAATAAAAATAATAATAAATAAATAAAAAATATTTATGAGTTTATTAAACGAATTATTATTATTTTTTTTTTTTTCAAGCACAAAGAATTTTCTTTAAACTCGTGTGTAGCTACTTAAAAAAACAATTTTTGATTCGTTAAGTGTTCTAATGATTTCTTAGGTGTACAAAAAAACAGAGTTAAAAAAAGAAAATCAAAAAATACTTTGTTAATAGTATGTAAATGGAAAGGTTATTTTCCTTCCTGAGAAGTGTTTGTCGACATATAAAAATTTGCCAAAATCATTTTCGTCAGTTACACTCATTAATATAAATATTAAAAAAAAAATACATTTATGAGTTTATTAAACGAATTAAATTTTTTCAAAAACCCTAAAGAAATTTCTTTAAACTCATGTGTAGCTACTAAAGGAAAAAAAAATAATAATTCGTTAAGTGTTCCAATGATTTCTTAAGTTTTGAAATTTTAAGAATATAAAGTATTTATATGTTAAAAACGAAAATTCCATATTTTAAAATAAAAATCGAATACAAATTTTAATGAAATTACTATATACATTTATTGCTTGATGTCTAAAGTTCTAAATACTGTTTAAATGTTTAATGAAAAATTTAAGGAATAAATGGTTAATTTATACTGAAAATTTTATGTGATCTGTATTTTTATATTGATGTTTTGTAATTATTTTTATTATTATTATTATTATTATTATTATTATTACATAAAAAAGAATTTAAATATTTTGTTATGTAAACATAAAAGCACTAATACATTGTATTATATCTTTTATTATAAAAAACAGAATAACCTTCTGTAAGATTATTTGTACGAAATATTTGTCATGTAAGTGTCAATAAAAAGTTTAAATGAAAGTATACTTACAATTTTCAGGCTTAAAAAAAAAAAAAATGTTAAACAAAGATGCTAATTTTATAGACAATAGAGGTATGATTAAAACGATGTTTTCCTCAATATTTAATTAAAATGCAATAACACAAAGATTCCTGAGAGATTAAATAAACATTAATTATCTTCATCTAATTAAATAACCTGTAAGAAATACGTTATTTTTTTCTAAATAAAAAGTTGCTATATTACGCACTAGCTGTATTTTATTAATTATTATGAACTATATTTAATAAAATATTAGAAATTAAAACTTACAAAATTGATTGTTACAAAAACAATCTAGATGCAGCTTTCGATTGCATTGCAAATTAGATGAGATTTACTAGTTTAGTTTTTTACTTATTTATATATGTATTTATTTTTGTTATATAAAATTTCTAAACATATAAATTCTGATTTATATACAATAATTTTAACTAAATTTTATAAAAATGAATTTGTACATGGCTATTGACATAATGGTTACTTATACTAAAACCTAAAAAGAACAAAATATAGTCATAGTTTAAACATGCAATATGAATTTAGATATATGCATATTGGTTTAAGGGATAGGAAATACGCCGTATGTGCAAAAATAAAAAATAAACGTACATGTCTAAAAGAATGAAAATGGAATAAGAAAACCTTTAAACATCATGAAAAACAGAGAAAAAAAAATCCTATTTATTATTAATTTTTCTTTATAAAGAAAGAAGATATGAAACATATTTTACAAAATTATAATGTAAGAAGATAAAAGTGTTTGTATGCTATTAACTATTTCGTAACAAAATGGAAAAACAATACGTTTATCTATACTAATATATTTAATAACAGGCTATACTGGATCAAAACATGTGAACAGGGTTGCCAGATGAATAATACTTTATTTTTTCTTAACACCACTACATTTGTAATGCGTTAATCTATTTGTTTATTTTTTTTTAAATGATTGTTCTATAAAAAAATAGTGGTGTACAAAAAATTAAAAATGCAGTATTCATCTGGAAATCTTGCATGTGATTTGTAGATTCGATATACTGTTCCTGAATTCCATGTCGAATCTGTTTTGCATCATACATACTTTTTAAAATATAGGAGAATTTTGCATGTCAAATTGTCAATGAGTATTTGCATGCGCACCGACAAAAGCATTAAACACGTCAAATAAAATAAAATAAAATAAAATAAAATAAAATAAAAATAAAAGCCACTTTTGAGAATTTTAAAATCCGGTATGATTGTAGGGGAGAGTCGGGATGGTTTGGACATTAGGTGGGATAGGACACATAAAATTATTCTTAAAATAAACATTGTTTTTAATTTTTGACACTTCCACCAGGTGAAATAACTACAGCCCCATATTTGTTGCTATGTATCATTTTAGTTCGAGAACTCTGTAAGTTTATGTAACAAGAATAAAACTATTTCATAACACTAAAAGTAAACAATTGCATTATTTTCAAGGCAAGTTTTCAACGTCACTCACTGATGTCAGCATAATCACTTTTCATATTTTATTATTTAATAATATAACATTTATGAATTAGTAGCTAAGTTAATCCTAAAAGTAGCATGTGTCTAATAATAAATTATTTTTTGAAAAAGTAATGAAAAGGGAGGGATGGGACAGAGCAGTTCAAGGTGGAATGGGACATGCAAGAAAAGGAAGAAGAAGAAAGATTCTGATACTCCTTAAATAGAAATATCAAGAGGTAAATGAATGAATAGATGGAAGAAAAAAAAAATGCATGAAACAAATTGAAAATCATGGAAAATAATTCGTGTGGGATTCACACGAATTCCGTTTACGTTTTTAACTTTTAAAAATACTTTATTTAATATGTATGCATGAGGAATTTATTTTCATTCCTGAGCAGTTTTCCTGGACATGGTAAAATATACAAAAAAAAAAAAAAAAAAAAACTACACTCACCAATTACAGTTAGTATTTCTTGGTATAATTTGTTCTTGAGATATGCTGAAACACACCCAGACGAGCCACTAAAAACTGTATTAATATTCAAGGAACCACAAAACATATAAATATAACAAAAACTTAATTTTGAATATTTGAACTGAAAAACAGCATTTTCTCTGCTAGAAGTAAAAAAAAAAAAAAAAAAAAGATGAACTGATTGAGCATTTGAAAATTTTTATTTAAGTGGTAAATTATACTCTAATGTTAGATAAAATAGGTGGTATTCGTAATTAATTAAACTTACATACATCGTGTCCCACTGTTTTTGTCATTTTTCATAGTATGTCTGTATATTATGTATTTATTGTAACTTTATAAACATGTACCATCCCTCCCTCATATAAGGAAGGAATGGGGCATTTTTATGACTATGTTAATTGGCTTATAAAATTAATAGTTTAATAACTATCATCA